>JARGXW010000047.1:0-464039 GCA_029204085.1 Mycena sp. CBHHK59/15 | reverse complement strand
TTTTTGAAATGCAAGGGGGTATCGGTATCGCGGGCCTCCGGAAGAACTGCGATTGCGCTCAGAAGGTCGTACATGAGCTTGACATCCTGGCGGTCGTTGGGGTTTAGAAGTTTGTCAATATGCTGCGCATTGTGACGGCTGTCGCGGACAAGATGCTGCTTGATTAATTCGCGAGTGAGGAGCACATCATCGATCGTGCATGCGAGGAGGCGGATGAGAGTATTGCGAAAACGTTTGTATAGATGTTTGAGATCAATGTTGCCCGTGAGATCATCAAGACCGCAATGATAATCAAACAGGGGAAGGTCGCCGAGTTTCTTGAATAAGTCGCCATTCCTATCAAGCTCCCGGATGAAAGTGAACATCAACGTCGCTAAACGGCGCCTTGCATCCCCGTCTGAGGAGATGCAGTGTAATCGACCGCCGATACGACCCGCCTTGGCAATGACCGCCTCACAGGCGGCACGAAGCAGCTTTTCTTGCTCCTTAGCTGCTTCGCGTTTGCAGGTCGGCGCCACAACAAAGGGATGGGCAATCGTACGGACAGGTATATCTGAGAAAGAGCTAACGGCAACGACCGTAGCCTGGAAACAAGTGTAAGTATAGTTGAATACTACGGGCGATATCCACATACCTCACTCGCAAGATGAACGGTATTAGCTGCAATGCCAGCATGAAGCGCCTCGGCCTGCTCGATACCACGGAACTCGAGGTCAAAATCTCGTGTGTGTTCCCGACATAAGCCCAGTATCATGTTTGAACGCGGGTCCCACCGCATCCTTCCCTCCACTTTAATCTCGTCCACCATGATTTGAAACCCTGGACCAATCGAACCGTCAGATGGCAGTGGACACGGAATGGGAAATGCGGCGTCAAGATTCTCATGCATTTCGCGCATGGTTGGAGCGCCCGGTGATACTGTGAGTGGTTTGGTTCCTATATGACGCCTCACGGTGGAAACCGAGGGCAGTCCAAAGCATCGGTGGCCGAGTTCAGCACAAGCCTGCCCGCCGACCTTCCAAAGGAGATAAGCCTGTTGGTTCTCGGCACGAGTGTAGCTTTTATCGGAAAAATTGCTGTTCGAGGCACGAAGAATCTTCTCGACGCAGGTGAATATGCTATCTCCATTCTTCATGCAGTTCGCCACATACTGTGAATCCGCGGACGTCCCCACGGCCACTGCGATTGTAACCGTGAATGTGCTGCGAGATGTGTCGCGCGCACGAGCAGCGTTTGGGCGAGCATCAACCCAGAGAGCTTTAAAGCATTAATCTGGTCGTTCTTCTTTCTGAGAAGGAATTGGGCGTCGTCAGCAGTAAGGTATGCGAATGGGTATTCGGGTGGGTTCCAGTTGCGTTTCGCTCAATGATACCCTTGACGATGCCGTGGCGAAGAAGCTTGTTGCACTCGTAGCACACGCCGGACTTTTGGGCTCGCCGTTTGCACTCGTAGGACCGAATGATCAGCCTCGGACCGAATTCCACCCCCCATGGAAGTTGCCGCTCAGAATGGATTGCGAGAGGATAGGAAAGGAAGGACGCCTTGCCGTCCTTCAGGGGGAGTTCCTGTCCAGGGCATCCGGCAAGGAGGGGGTAGGCTTCGACTTGACTACCGATTTTGCGGGCGGCTGAGGCATGGGGTGGTCCAACGGTATCAAAGGTTCAACAGTGGTAGTCGCGCCGCTATATGGATGGTTTGTCAAACAATTATCTGAGGGGAAAGCGCACGTACAGCAAGATCATAGCTTGAATGACCCGCTCGAGTCTACTTTCCATCATCCCAGCATCGATATTGAGTCCGAAAAAGCACTTCTCGACCCAGGTCGAAAATGCCATCATGCCAATTCACCGCGCTTGATTAGGTGAGACAATTCTATACTGGTTCTGTAGCGGCGTTCGTCTTTGGACCACGTCAACGTATCCAATATGTCGTGGATCACATCCTCCCAAGCACTTGCTATTGCGTCCTTTTCACGCCCGACCAACGTCACAGGGTCCACGCAAAATGCCGCCAGCAGGTCGGTATTGCAGCCAAGAGGAACGGTTACCGGTAGAGTCGAGACGGTGATCTGTAGGCGGCGCAGCAAAATTGTACGATATCCAGGTCCATCGGATGAGGGGGAATGTCCGAATCAAAGTAAGTCGCATGTTCATCAGGAGCAACATCAATATGAATAATGGTGGCGGTGGGCGTTGCATTTGTGGAATCAGACACGGGCCCAGAATCGAATTTAGAGGTGGTTGATGCGGTGTTATTAGAACGGGATGTGGACGCGATAGGGGGTGCATGGGCGAGAGGAATTCGTGGTGGTTGTGCAGCAAAGAAACTCGAGATCAGCGGGGTCTTTCCAAGTTCTGCGCAATCTTAACTTTGCTCGGTGTTTGCTGCTCAAATGAATGTTCCGTTCGCATCACCACCTTTGCCTAGATTGAGGTTTCTATTGACACATCGCAATAGCGGTGGCTCTGAAGTGGATGTGAGCCTCACAAGGACAAACAATATTTCAGTTCTCATACCCCGCTGAATTGGCAGACGTGCTCGCCGTGGGGCATCTAGAACGCAAGTTTAAGAAATGATGCCTAGATCGGATGAATTCAGACTACACGGTAATTCCTCTTCCTCTTCCTCCTCCTCCTGATTTGCGCCCCCGAGAACGGCAACCCTCAAGTGGAGATGTGACATGGGACCAATTTTGAGCGACGCCACGGTATCTGACCAGGAAATGTGTCCGCGAGCATACGTGAAGTACATATAATAGCCTCCAGTACCGGGCGTACTCGGGAGACGCTGCAGGTACGAATGTGTTGAAATTGCGCTATCGTGGTGCTTTCCGTGACCGCTGACAAGGAGTTAGTTCAGAAACCATAACAAAACTTGTCCCGCACGTACGAACAGATAATGAGCCACCAGTGAGCCCCAGAATAAAAACGGTGAAAGATGAGCTCGACGGTTTTAAAGACGAGCTTTCTGCGGATTTTCCACAAAGAGCTTTCAGTCGACGTTGAGACATGAACGAAAAATGCGACCGATGGCGGTGGTGGCCCAAAACCAGCGGGATAATAAGATGATATCTAAAAATTCGCGGGAAGGTAATAGACGCTGCACATGCAAGTCCGGGATTAGTAACTGAACATAAAACAACATCGCAATGAAAAGTTGCTCACCAATGAATAACAAAGTAGATCCCGACGATGCCCAACAGTAAGCCAGGAAATAGACCAATTCCAGAGGAGATTTGTGGTCATAGACACCCAGCCGAGAACCCAAGAGCGAACATATTCCAACCTCCGCAAGGAGAGGGATTAGGAAGAGGATGACATTCACCGATGCCAGCGCACCCGGTTAAAGCCCACAGCCTCCGGCAGCGATTCTAGGAGGGTAGACGTGCTGGCAAGATATGTTACATATCATACATACACAAAATCACGCTCAGAACGTGTGAATCTTACCTGGCAGAGACTTGCCTGAGGGGCGATCATCATACTTGACAATGGATGGCATCACCGCGGAGTGGGCCTTGAGCGTCAAACGATCAAGCTTCGACGTGGGTGAGAGGCAGTGCGAATGTTGTGGCTTGCTTGCTTACAGCGACTGTGCTGTTTGCCTGATCGCGCTGTAGCCCAGTCGTGGCGCATAAATTATATATGTTGCAGATAAAAAAACTTTTTTTCTTTGAATGTCTCTAAACGTGTTTTGGGGGCATTTGAAAACCTTGTCCGAAAAGTGAAATAAGGGGTCGCTGACCCTCCCTACCCTATGAGGCTGTGTCTCGGCATCTTCCGGTGGAAGCCTCTTGGTGACACGTCATCCTTGGCTTCGGCCGACGGCGAAATCCAATCACCGAAATTACGGTCCGTATCAACCCGTATACGGCCGTAATCTTACGGGCACTGACGGTTTACAGACGGTGGTTAACCGTAACCGTAAAAAATCAACCAGGGGGCCATACGGTACGGTTTGTGGACCCGTAAACCCGTAACCGTATACGGTAACTTACGGATACGGTGCCCACCCCTAGACTGAACCACACCTCATCCGGTGAATTGACCAAGTACTTCAACTGGATTTTATATTCAGGCCTAGTCTCTTGTAGACAGACACTTCAACGATGAAACTCCTACCTCATTTGTTGAAGTCTGTTGCTTACCATGGTGGTCCGATGGGGATAGAATCTTATTACATAAACTTTTCCTAAGTAAAAATGCTTCTCGACACCCGATGTCACTTATCTGAATGGATGGCAGCTTGAACATGGATGCATGGCTTAAAAATTGGCTGTACGAGTCTCTGGGATTTTTTCAATGACCATTTGACGCTGTTTACAATATTTTGGTCAGGTGGCCAAGAGATCACCGATGGCTGATAAACACGATTCCCGCCCCACAGTCAACATTCTATATATTGTAGTCTTGCCCGCTGGGGCCAGCGGGTGCATTTCCATGTTTGGAGACTTTCCCCCATCATTCGCATATCGCACCATCAGTTCTCCTTGGCAGCCTTATTTCTCTTGGAAATATACATTTATACATGTGGCCCACAATGCGAGCCGTCAATCTCCGCCATAATACAATATCTTCCTTCCAAACGACACATTCACATTTTTCAAGGGTTTCCCCATCATTCGCAACTCTCAACATGAGTTCCTCTTGGTGGCCTTATTCCTCGATGGAATATACATTTATACATGTGGTCCACAATGCGAGACATAAGCTCCGCTATCATACAAGATCTTCATCCCAAATGATGCACATCCATTTTCGAAGACTTTCCCCCTTCATTCGTATCTCGCATCATGAGTTCTTGTTACAGTCCTCATTCCTCCGTGAAATGTACATTTATACATGTGGCCCACAATGCGAGCCATCAAGCTCCACCATAATACAAGATCTTCACCCCAAACGATGAATTTGCATTTTCGGATTGTCATTCACATCTTGCACCATGAGTCCTTGTTGGCAGCCTTATTCCTCTGGGAGATATACACTTATACATCTGGTCTACAATGAGAGCTGTCAAGACCCACAATCGTACAAGATCTTCATCTCAAACGATGCATTTCCATTTTTGGAGACTTTCCCACATCATTTGCATCTCACACCATCAGTTCTTCTTGTCACCCGTATTTATCCATTTAATGTACATTAATACATGTGGCCCACAACGGAGGTACTCAAACTTCACCATCATTTAAAATATTCAGGTTAAACAATGCATTTCCATTTTTCGAATGTTTCTCCATCATTCGCATCTTGCACCACAAGATCTTGTTGGCAGCCTTATTCGTCCGGGGAATGTACATTTATCCACGTGGCCTAAAATGCGAGCATCTAACATTGGCCATAAAGTATGTGTACGAGGACCATGGATAATGTCCTACCATATTGGGAAATTGGTGGTGAATTCCCAATTTGGTAATCGACCCTCGTTTCACTCATTTGTCATGTCAGCCTTCCATATTAACCCTGATATTCCTTCTAACGGTACATTCTAAATAATGGTTGTATGCTGAACCAGTCATGCAAAATCAATGTGTATGAACATGGAGTTAATTTCGCAAATTGTGCCTACACCCCCAATTTGGCCCAATGTTTCAGCCCCATCCCGTCGGGGATACCTTGGGAGATCTCGGTCAAGGTCTGATTGAGGTCCTGCTAGATATCACCCGACCTTTTTTGCGGAAGCTTAGTCTAAGCTTGGTAGAATATCGCAACAATACTGTCCCAACATTGAACTGAGCTTATATTTCATGGTCGTCGGAGATCTATGACCAAAACGGGCAGAGGCGCAAAAGGTAGTTGAAACAAGATTTACTACTCCTCCATCACGTCCGGCCGACTCAACTCCTCATCTTCCTCATCTTCCTCCTCTTCCTCTGGGTCTCCCAGCTCTGGGCCCTTTGCTGCCGCTGCTTTGGCCTGTTTTTTCTTTTCACGTGTCTCTCTTGATTTTTTAGCTGTGGCGGCGCGCTTTGCCGGCCCGGAAACGCGAAGTAGCGCAGCGAACTCGTTACGCTGCGTGTCACGATCTGGGAAGCAGGGTATCGGAGCCGTTAAATCTCGAGGGAGAGTGTCTCTGAGGAGGTGCGCATTGTGCAATGCGTGCATGTTGATGAAATAAACCTGTGTATTTGCGTGTTGAATCGCCGTCTGTGTACGACTGGTAATATTCCGCTCTTGGACGACATGTTCAAGGCCAGAAACTGCCCGGCATTTGCTTCCATGGCAGTCGTGTTGTGCGTTGAAGAAGAACAAGATGTCCTACACGCTTTATTTCAGAACAATGTTGGCAAATGATAAGAAAGAACTTGTACTGCCGGTGCGGCCAAAAAAATCTCGGGTGATGGTGAGAGTACTGGCATATTCATGCGGACATCCCGGGTAGCAGAAACATCGAACTTGCGCAAGACAACCACAGCATCCTCATATTTTGTGGGAGCGGCGCTGGGAATTAAAATAAGGCAGATCCGGCCGCTCAGAACTTCCCCGGTGTCCTGCACCTGCAAGTCCCACAAAACCCTAATAATAAGAGGCTGCGTTAGGGGGGGTGGTAGCTACTAACTATAGAGCAAATCTCCGATTCTCTGCTCCACGAATATCACCACAGATACCGTGAGGAAATATATGCGGAAACCTACCGTGAATACCATGAATGACTTGGATATCCCCCACCCTGCACCATGCCTTCAGTCAACCATGAATACCGTAGGTTTTGTAAGGGACTTTAGCAGTGCCACCGTTGCTGTACACCAACCATCAATTCCGTGGATACCTTAACTGACTTTCGATACATTTTGTTTACATCGCCATACACCAACCACCAATTCCGTGGATAACTTACACTTTCGAAACATTTTGTTTACAATTCCAACCATGAATACCACAAGTAAATTCCAAGTGATATCAAGAGCAAAATAATAATAATTGTGTCTGCATATGTGTATCTACGACAGGGAAAAACCACGGGGGAGGCAAGGCGATTGTGCATGACAGTTAGACAGGATCAGGGTTGCTGGGGGCCTTGGGGCGAGGCATGGCAGGGGCGTTCTTCTTCGGCTTGGTGAGTTGCTCGCTCACCTTCTTCTTGCCCCTTGGAGGTCCCACGGGAAGTCGTAGTTGTCATTGTCATCAGCGGTCTTCTTCTTCTTCTTTGCCATCCCCTCCTCGACATCTGCTGCCCGCTTCCTCCCACTCACCCCGGCGTCCTTGGTCTTCTTCCTGGTTGCTCCCACTACCTTCGCCACCCCATCACCTGCCTTCCTCTTCTTCGCCGCAGGCTCCTCATCAGTGTCGCCGGCCTTCCTCTTCTTCGACTTCGCAGAATTTTCATCGTCCAACTCATCCTCAATGAACTCGGGTGAATTCACCGTTTTCTTGGTGGATTTCGAGGTGGTCGACCGAACGGCTCTGGCTGGCATGGCTGTCTTGGCGCCCGAAGATTTCTTGTTAGCAGGTGCTTTGGCAGATTTCACGGATTTCGCGGATTTCACGGATTTTGTGGAAGGTTTTTTGGCGGATATCGCAGCACTACCCTTTGTAGGCTTCTTCGCCTTGGGTTCGTCCTCGCCTTCATCCTCGGAGGAGGTGCCATCATCACCGCTCCGCCAGGGATGGCTGACTAATCTCGGTCGAGGGGTAATCACGTGGATCTCTCGCGTACCAATATTGAATATTGTTCGTGTCTTCCATAGGTATCCTTGCACAGTTGTGAATTGCACTCATATAAAAGGTGTCAGGCCTCTCATCCACCATTGAACATTTTGATACACAGCGAACTTGCAGGATAATAAACATCGATAGAATACTGTCCCGTCGTGTATGGAGGCCACCGTAACGCGTAACGGTGCCTCGTAAAAGTTGCCTAAATCCACCATAGTAACACTTAACGGAGGGCTGGTTGCTAGCGTAGATCCAGAATTTAAAAATATTTTTTGGGCGATAATATTAGTCAGCGTGTGCAATTGCGCAAATTGCGCAGATTACGCAGATTGCGCAGATTGCGCAAATTGCATTTGGCCATGTTTGTCCTTGCAACCATCATCATTCGGATTCATTCCAACTCACAATAATGCCGCACTTTCAATACCCAGTTCAGGCATCAATGGTATAAATTTGCATTCAGCATAATTAGTTCCTCAACACACTTCCAGCTGCTCCAACGCGTATGAATTGTATGACTGTCTCCTTTTATTCAATTATTCTGGCTAGATTGGAGTGTATCTTGACCATTTAACATGCTATGCAGCGCCCAAAAATGCCATCGGCAGAAGGGGGCTCCTCTTTTCTCAAGTTGTTTGGGCTTGTTATGACATCACGTGGTCGCTTGCTCCGACCTTCTAAGGCGCAACACACCGTAACTCCTCTCATTTCGCTCTCGGGTCATACTATACATGCACCCGCATCATCTATGGCCCCTACCTGGCCTATTCCTGATCCCAACTGAGACATCGACATCTGAACACGCGAACTCGGCCTACAGTACTTCCCCAACAAGAACGCTCGTTGCCACCCGGAGTCTAGCTTCCACGAGGACTGAACGGTATGCTCTATTGCTGGGCGCTGAATCCCTGGTTTTCCTCATACCATATATTTTCCTCGGCACCCTCCATCCGACTTGGAGTTCACACAACTGGGACCGCTCATCCAATTTTTTGAACCATGAGTTGTGCTGACGTTGAGATATGTGTCAGCTGACAGAAACGTTGATGAGTAACTTTTCCTACTTGACTGTTGATACATTTTAACATTCTACGTTGATCGCCGTAGAGCGCTGTCGCGGAATTTCCCGACATTCCCTCGGCCGCAAATCCCAACCCGCGATCCTTCGGCTACGACGACGGCACGCTGTTCAAACTTCTCTTGCACACAACGGGCTTTCGTGCTCTCCGTTCACGCGATAAGTTAAAGTATGTGCGATCCTTGAATCGTCAACATTTCGTTATCCTCGAGTTCAACTTTTCCACTTTGTAGCTAAGTATATTTTTCAACTCGTCAAAGGTTTGTTAATGTTCATTTTCCGCCTTTCCACATTCTCACTTCGCGCTCACCCCATCGACCTGAGACTTACTCTCCACAGTGTGATTAGATATGCCAAATCAGATCGTGCCAGTTGATCGGATTTACCAAGGTCCTTCTTCTTCGCCACGTCATGACCGCCGACACGAAATACCGCCCGCTGGTTCTTCCTCTTCCGCGCTCAGATATACACCTGCATCTTGATGGGACTTTTGAGAGTCTGCGCATCATTGACCTGCAAACCTTCCCCACCGTGGAGGACGAGTACGAGCTAGGAGATATCATTGTCGTTGGTCTAAAGGGTGAGCTTACGGATATCGTATCGTAAACGCAATGGGAATGCTGAAAAGCCAACCGGAAGATTATGTGTTTGATGTGACAGCGTTGAAGGAATATTTCGGTCCCAACAGTCCGCTCAGCCACCCTTCCACAACCGAAGAACTGCCAGTCACTACGGAGAACCAGATCATAGGCGAGGCTAGTCACAGAGAGACGGAAGGGTAAGATCGCCAGACGCGATGGATTGATGAGCCGGAATTCCTGAGGATAATATTCAGTCAACAGAGATTAGAGAGAGCGCCGTGAGACAGGGTTGAACGAGATTGAGAGCAGGAGGTTGCACTGGCCACTGAGGGAGCCATAGGTCGCGATGGTGGTGGTTGGAGGCAAAGAGCAAACGATGCCACGTTAGGCCACGTCACACGGCAATTATCTGTGTCGATTTTTGGGGACACGAAGGAACCTTCTGGTACTTTACGTGAAAATTGCTGACCGAAATGCGATCCGCGTTGAGGTGCCGAGCAGTTTTGAGGGAGAAAATCAATGCTTACGCGAAAATAGCTGACAAAAATGTGATGCACAGCCAATTTTTGAAAATCAGGCTCTCTAAGACCCTTACCTTACGGTAGCGGGAATATGTAATTCCAAATAAGGCAGCCGTCAGGACTAGGTCAGAAGAACACTGTAATGGAAGGTTAGCAGCGGCACTGTGTTGGGGGGCCCGTGGCGATACACTTGGCACCCAAGGAGGGAAGGAGAAGTGCCACGACACTCCGCAAACCCGCGCTGCTTTATAACCGTCCCGCTCCACCACAATGACATCACACCACTCCACCTGGAAGTGGCGCAAAGAGGATGCGAGGAGGTTAGAGAGTGCACAGGATTGAGAGAGAGAAAGGAGGGGCGCAGAAAACAGGGGTCCCGCCCGTCAGAGCAATACGGAAAAGGGGACATCGCACCCGCAAGTAGGGTGAGGGTCGTTAACCCCTCAACGGAAGAATGGTCCCTATGGATCCACCCGGTATCTTTCGTACCTGCACGCATTAAAGGGGACGTATACGCGCCTCGCTCGAGTACGTCGACGACTGGTGGAGTCAACCAGCGGACAGGTAGCTGCTCAATCCATGCGAGATGGAGGAGCGTTGAGGGCATCTTGAACATGGCAAACCGCAACGACTCCGGCCCAATCGCATTGTTTCACGGGGGGAGCCAGTCTGCACCCGACCTGCAGCAGCTTCTTTACCTGGTTTCAGGATATCTGTCCGGTGACCATCTGGAATACATGATACAGGATAAGGGAAATAAAAAATTCATTACGGCGGGTACCACTCACCTGGTTTATTATTCATGTTCCCCCTGGCAAATACAATCAGTGGACCGTTTCTGAAAAACAACAAAGTGTCTTCTACTCTTCCATATTTGGTCGGTGGCTCCTTGCTCAGGCATCGACTGTTTGCAACAGAGCGCCTACTTGTCCAACGATGATGCCTTCACGGACCTGAAGATATAAATCACCATACTGCAAAAAGAATGAGATGCAGAAAGGAATTATCGTCATCCGTGAATCCGACTGACGTAACCATAATCCTCAATTAGTGATTAAGTACGCAATGCGACTTGACCATCCCCGTACCGTCCGAAGGGGGGAACGGCCGTCCCCATACCGATGGGGATGGCCTAATATTCACTTAGATAGAATAAATCAATCAGTGATTTGTTCAAGATCGATTGAGACGAAGGATAGGGAGAATGATTGAATCTTCCTTAGGGTTAGCTACGCCCTTCAGATTCGAAATATACGCGGAGAAACCGAGAATAGAAAATTTTAGTAAAGTAATGAACTTGCCTGGGCTGATTGTTTGAACGTGATGGCGAGGTCATGTGCCTGGGAATAAATCAGGGATCTTCGTTCAGGAAAGAAGTGGAAACAAGTCAGCGGAATCTTTCCTTGGGGTTAGCTACGCCCCTCAGATCCATGAAATGCCGAAATCGAGAGAAAACGAAAGAAAGAATCACTTGCCGGGGTGACCGATCAGATGCGGGGAGACGGGCATGAATGGGAATGCCACTCTGATTGGGCGTTGGGTGAAGGGGGGCCGATGATGAATGATTCCCTGCGGGGTAGATGGGATGCCAGTCCGAATAACCAGGTTGAAGGAGTTCTGCTGGGGCAAATATCAGTATGGTGACTGGAGGAAACACCGGACATACTTCCAAGCCTCGGCCACCATCACTCCAACTTTCCACCCCTCGCGGTGGAAATACAACCTGGCAAATGTAATCAGTGAAGCTTTCCTAAACAGGGGACACGGAAGCGGCGTCTGGAAGATGAATACAACGAAACTCACATTCACCACGAGAAGCGGATACTTGGATGGATGGGACACAACTGGCCAGGGTGTATTCAATCCAATAATCCGGAGTTCGGATCGGGTGCCACCGGACAAAAGCGGATAAGTACACGAACCAAGAGCAACTGGGCAGGTTGCACTCGATCCAGTAATCCGAGCCTTTTATTCTCTCACAAACAAAGCCTCGCATCCAGGAGTGCAATACTCAAGGATTGGGGGGTGCGCTAGTGGCTTTGTAAAATGATGGAATAAAAGGCCAGGTCCGAATGGCACGATTATCCTTGGTTTCAGTCTGCCCTTTATACAAAATCGGGATCCAACCGGCCCCGAAAGACTCCGGGTACGTGCGCAGCGGTGGGTCCCGGGCCCGGGCCCCCCATAATCATGTACTTGGTTCCGGGCCCTCATCGAGATACGCCGTAGGGCAAATGGGGACAATCCTTGGTGGCCGCGGGCCTGCCGTTCAATTGGTGTGCGTCCCCGGCGCCGGGAGTGCCGATTGATTGCATCTGCGCGCTCAATTGAAGAATTGAGCGCCCCTCCTGCCATCCGAGTTTTTCTGGGTTAAATTTTCCGTAACTTTTCAAGGGGCTCGATTCCATCCATCCCTTAAAATTCAGCTCCTCAACAAAATTGTGGAATTTGCGTGACGCACGGAATACC
Source organism: Mycena sp. CBHHK59/15 (assembly GCA_029204085.1). Lineage (NCBI taxonomy): Eukaryota > Fungi > Basidiomycota > Agaricomycetes > Agaricales > Mycenaceae > Mycena > Mycena sp. CBHHK59/15. The sequence continues at coordinate 451,735 of JARGXW010000047.1, read as the reverse complement.
GGAGCGGTGTTTGAACCGATTTTTCCCACGGCTGTAGATTGGTTGTCCTGGCATCCGAGAAAATTCCCAGAGAAAAGAAGTAACCTACAGCCGCCACGCTGAGCGGTGGATGGCCTCTTGCGAGTTCTGGGCATGGTCGACGAGCCAATGGTGAGTGCAGAGCAAATTGATGGGGCCGCACAGCCACCGGCAAGTCGGCCCGCATCAAAAGCGCGAAATCGAGATCGTGAAATTTACTTTTTCATTTTTTCAGGGTTTTGCTCCGGTACATCTTTAGAGTGACTTCCTCTTGTACTATTCCAACAATCTGATGACTACTGGATAAAAACTTACTTCACAGTAAGCATTTCCACATTGGGACTTGGACTTGTCACGAAGTCATAGCCGCCACCATATTGCTCTTTGAACTGGGTGAAGGGTCAGTTAGAGTTCACAAACACAATCCAGTCATATCATCTTTTGGAGCGCTTTGCTGGCCGACGCGTGAGCTTTCTCCGCGGATCGAGAACTACACAGAGTGAATCAATGTGCGAGCTCGCGTGGCAAATTTACTCACCCATCGCGAGTACGTAGGAATTAGAGTTGCCGGTCTTCTGATAGTACTCATCAACCTTGGACAGTGCCGCTTCCATTGCTACATGAAAAGGAGAATACTTTTCTTTAGAACCTTTGGAGGTCCATTCAGCATGGAGCTTTTCGAGCGCTGGGATGGCGAGGTGGAGCGTGGACTGTAAATTGGATGAGAACTGGTGCTGTGCATCCTGAGCGCTCTACGGACGGGTTCAGCATTCGTACATAAAGGGGCGGCCATACCTGCAAGACGTTCAGGAACAAATCTATCCTGTTCCACTCATCGGCAGTCAGTTGAAGAGCTTCCAGCTTGTCGCTTTTCTCGCGGTCCCTCTCATTTCCCGCAATTTCGGAGATAAACTGGTCCACAGCCTGATTAAAGTAAACGTGCTGGTAATCGGCATAAAAAACAGGATTAACTCACCTCTTTCAACTCATAGCCTCGATCGAGCATTGCGTAGGTGGAGGACCAGCGGACTTTCATGTCCAGGATCATTTGTTCTGCAGCTTCATTAGGATCCCCGAATGTCGCGGAACAACTCCTTCCGCTGAGACGAAGACCTTTCCTACGATTGAATCTGTTAGCACGGCAATGACAACAACAAAAAATCATGTACTTGACTGCAATCGTGCGAAGGAGCCCAATCTCATCTCGCGCCGTGATATCATCGGTATCAGGAACATGGGCGTGAGGCTCGTGCGGGTTATAGTGCTGGGTTTTGCTGTACAAAGAGATTAGCTTCTGCGTCGCAATGTTAATGACATGTGCGAGGCAGCTGAAAAAAGTGTCAGACGTTGTAATTGAAGCATGAAATAAATTTACTTGATACGCCTTTCTATCGGATCCCACTTGATTTTGGCGACGCGAGCCATTTGACGGGAAAACTCGACAAGAATCATGCCATTATTAAAGGCGCCTTCTCTCAATTAGTTCAGGAATGCATGCGGCAGGCGCGGGACGTACTGAGAACGATTGTGGAGGCCAGTATTCCGCGAATAAAGATGCTGAATGACCTGCGCTCTGGAGGGAAATATTGGCGCCAGCGTCGTGGGGTGATGAAGGACCAGTGGGTCCGTGTCTTGCGCGAAGACTTTCGGAAGATGTCAACGAGGACACGGAAGCAAAGTAGAGCGGCGCGGCGTTACCGCATTAGGCTGTCACGTGGAACCGGCCCGGATACCCGAAACGACGAGGACGCCGAGTCGTACTTCCACAACGGCACGCTTGAAAAAGCCTTCCCTAAACAGACCCGAAATGCCAATTATCCGGAGACGAAATTGCTGGAAATGCTCCTCGGTCGGAGGGAAGCCCTCCATCAGGGAAATGTTTTCCATCTGGTATGAGCTGGCGCATTCTGGCGTGTCTGGCCGATCTGGCGTAGCTGGCGCACACTTGCCAGCTCATGCCAGAATCAGTGCCAGTTTTGATTTTTTCATAGGGCTTCCTACCATGTTAAAATTCATTGGGAGGTGAAGGTATGATTACAAACGGGCTCCAATACAGCAGGAAGGGCAAGTATTTGCATTTTGAATTCTGCGGAGCTCTGAGATCTCAAAATCTATCCTAGTCATTCAAACTCCGCCGTGCACGTGTGTCGATATGGCGTGATTTGATGGCCAACCATCGCCACGTCACTTGCTTTCTCCCTCCATGTTGTCTTGCCCCGCCCCCGTAAACCGGTCTCAACGTGTACTGTGCCGTCCCCAAGCATCTTCTGTGTTTTCTGTTAACTCCCCTCTTCCCTTCTGAGCTCTTATGGAATCTTTTGGCTTGTACTGCTGGCTCTGGAAGACAGGACTCGCTTCGCTGGTGGCTTCATCCCTCGCTAGTGCTTGTCTGGTTCCCTCTGGTCTATGTGTTCTGTGATCCTCTCCACATATCTCTCCTCATACCTGTGCATTGTTTCGCACCCAGCAGCCGCCTGTGGCCTCGTAGCATACATTTGCCGCATGTGGCGCCCTCCCCTCCTCCCCGACTAATCACCTTTGCATTCCAGATCATTACACATTCCAGACATAATTTCGGACTACGCTGTTGTCGCGGCAAGTCCGGCTGTATCCCTCTGCCTGAAATTCCAGTGTGGGAAGGTATGTGTACTTAGCATATTACTTGAATCCCCGGGCTGATACTTTTGACGTAGCCGTTGCTTGGTTCGCACCAACCACCACCTCCTTCCCTCCACCTCCTTCCTTCCACGCCACCTCCAAGCCGTCGACGGGCCAGCAACGGTAGGCACGGGTTGGAGGAATAGAAGGCCGGCTATGGGTGATGACGGATACGGACCGGGATATGGATTGTAAATCATGTACCTACTCTCTCTACATGAATATATATTTTATCTGTGTCTCCTTGCTATGTGTGCAGTGATCTGAATGCACTGCAATATACCAAAAATGGCTGCACGTTATGGGGCCAGGGTATATTCTGGCGCCAGAATAGGTTCTGGCACCGGCTATCTTTTTATGTCGCCAGATGCGATTCTGGCGAGCTGGCACAGCTGGGTGACCTGGCGCCAGCTCTGCCAGCTCAAAAACATTTTCCTGATGTCGTTGGTTATGGCTGCGGTCTTCCTGGCCTTTAAATCCTCCATCGCGAGGCTTTTCCAATCGACGAGTGAGGAACCTTCGATTTGGCAGGTGAGGAAGACCGGGACGTATAAGAATAGATATGGTAGGGAGGTTTCGGGACGAGCAGGTCGATCGCCATGTATAGCTTGGTCCCTGTACGCTGCTTCGAGGTGGAGGGCGTCGTGTCGCTCAAACGCAGGGCCAGATCAAAGTCATTCAAGACCCCATACACTTTGCCTTCGATCTCGTGGAACATGAGATTGCCGATGCTGATGTCTCGGTGAATGGTGTCGGTCTTCTCGTATAGCCAACGATAGCCTGCATAGGAATGAGATCGCGAGTGACGAAGGGGTGCGAAAAGCAACATACATTCAAAAATTTCCTTGAATGCTTGTGCCAACTGAGCCGGTAACATTGTAAATGTAAATTGGTCCCTATGTGGGAGAAATATATAAACAGCGGTCCGGGAACACTGTGGTGGCCCGGTCTCCTTTCCGGATTTCCTCGGTACGGTGGTCATCAGACGACGCATCTAGTCCGAGTCCGGTACTCTTAAACAACTCTACATCGCATCCGCTGACCGTCGGGACTCGCAGGTGACCTGGACTCGTGACGAGCATTACTAAGGGCTCGGATTTGGCCGAAAATCGTTGAACCTATTCTAGTCTCGAGTGTGCCGAATAATGGCAGCACGATCCTCAAAACATTTCATGTCCTTGAAAACACTTTCCAGATCTGGATCGGAGCGAAGGTGGCAATCTAAAAATCTCGTTCGAATAAGTGTGAATGTACATACCTGCCTTAGAGAAGGTATGGGTGATATAGTGTATGGCACATATACTGTGCAATAAATAAAAAGTAATGCATGCCGCGTCAATAGCACAGCCACGCCGCGTCAGTCCGCGTCAACCCGCGTCAATTTCTCCTGACCCACCTCACTCCTTAACGATCCGTGCTGTCAGCCATGACTGCCAACTGGCCTTTCTGCTGCGGTTTCACCAAGTAAGGCTCGTCACGAGTGCGGGTCACCCGCGAGTCACCGCGGGTTGACCCGTGGAAATACTCGTGGGAAACCCGACTCGCAGGTTCGGGTACCCACGGCCACGGGTCAGTCACGGATCCGGGTAGCGATTTTTGAAAAAAGGTTAGCACCTTCGCTGGTACATCCTGACCAAGCTGGATTCATGAAGGGTAGGAAGATTGAAAACCAGGTTAAACTTGCAAAATTCATCTTGAACTACGCGGATGCCGCAGAAGAGGATGGGGTCATAGTGTCCCTGGACCAGGAGAAGGCCTACAACCGGATTAACCACTCCTATTTACTACGTGTACTACAGAAGATGGGGTTCGGCCCATCATTTTCTCCTCAGCTCAAGGTACCTTTTCCACTGGTAACGACGCTAACGGCGCCCCGTGCGATCAAGGTGTTCTCCTCAACGCTAAGATGCGTGTCCTCAACCCTGAGACAGGCATTGTGGCCGAGAAACACGGGCATGTTGTCTGGACGCACTTCCCTAGCACACCAGGGTGGGCTTGGGACGTTCCGATGCTCTCTGCATCTCAGATTGCGGTGTCGCTATCTCACCGCTTCGGAGATCAGGTCGACTTGTCTCTTTTCCCCCGTTCAATCATGGAGAACTTCCCTTCGATAGGCCAAGTGCTCCAGTCACCGGAATCCCCATCTAACAGCACACAGGAAACTCGTAATAAGTTATGTCGTGAACGAACTCTTGCCTATGCGTGCACCCATGCTGCTGACCCTCCGTCGGTGGACATGAATGTATGCCCGCCGTCTGCGATTTCTAACACTGCCCAGTGCCTTCTGTGCAAATCGGATGCACACAACGAAGATTCCATCTGCCCAGCCGCTCCTATCTCTATGTTCGCCGACGCCACCTGCAGAACCGTCGGGAATGATCTCCCAGTTCGACTGGGTACCCCGTATCCTTTCCAGCACCAGTCCGAGACCTCTTTCTTCTCGCGGCCTATTCCTCCGCTCCTTCCATACGTTCGGGTACCCAGCAGTCCTGTCCCGATCCCTGCCAAAACCGCATCGTATGTGGATAGATCTCCGTCCGAAGATCTCACTCTTATCAACGACCTTGACAGCCTCAACGGACAAGAAGCTGATTCCGAGGGAATGTACGACACCGACACCGATGACGATAGCATGCCCGAGTTACAGACCGTTTCGAACTCAGGGGACGACTCCGATCGCGATAATTCTCCAGCGCCCTCGACAGACACCGCCACAGTCGTAGATGCTATCTCCAAGGCTGTCAAAATTATGGACAATGACCACGCTGGGTCGGCGGTCCATATCATTGATTCCCCTCGATATGAGCCCAATTACACGCAGTATATGGATGAGTTAGTTACCGACACACTCATGGACGCCAGCCGCAGTATCGACCTTCTACCTACCCCATCTCCGGGTGTCGTCAACGACGACTTCTATGCCGAATTGGATTCGGAAGGTACTCTCCAACTTCGTCTCCCGAAGGTGGACAGCGCCCTGCTTAATTTGCGGAAACGATTCGACTTTATACCCTTTGCGCCGGACAACCCTTTGAAGTTTACCTTCGCAGAGGCGTTCTTGCACACTCTGTATGACCGCCACAATTATCTACCGCAGTCAATCGATCGGGGGACGTTCGGTGACGTCCCCTCTATTTTATTTCAACCCCTTCGCTCACTGTCGCTTTCAAATCTCGGCTCTACAGTGCCAGCTCCGGCTGCGGACTCTGCCGTTTCTTGGCATAATCTTCCAGATGAGGAAATGTCGGAAAGCCCGTCTCCACTTCTTGAATTTCCCCCGAGTGTTCCCAACTTTCGGCGAGTCCCTTTGAAGTGTGTCTCACCCCAAATTTACGGAATAAAGCCACTGATATTGGATACCAGTCCCAACGCACGAGAATTCCATCCCCGCGTTGTTCGCATTCAAGATCTATTCACGAATACACCACCACGCATCAGTGTTGCTGTGCAGACAGATATTCCCCAGACCCCGAGCCCGATGGAATCTTCGCCGATAAAGGGGAGGCAGACTTCCCTTCCTAACTACCATCCCAACCCACCCGTCGACGTATCGAGGACCCCACCCCTCAGCACGGAGAACGTTCAATTGCTAGCACAGGTCCCCAACCTTCTTCAGAATATCCAGTACACCCGAGCATGGGTATCCAAGAATCTCGGCGGCCGACTTCGTGCCTGGTCTTCATCTCAGGAATCCCTGCAAGGATCGATAGTAGATTCGGACACCTCAGACATTCCCCCGTATGATTCAACTCTAAAATATCCTCTGCTCACGAATCCCGCCAGAGCAATTGTTGCCTCTATGAAAATCATTTCTACAGAGGACCAACAAGACAGCTCTGCCCCGATCTCTTCGCTCAGAACACCGCGCGGAGACGATATTCCCGGTCCTCCCAGTCACCGCCGGACTGACGACTCGGACGAGGACGGCTCGGGAAGCTCTGCCCAGACTACCTCAATGGATAGTGTGTTGTTCAACGACGCTCCCCAGTTCTCGGCGGTTAGCGGGGTTCCAGTAACTGACGCCATGCAAGAGCACACTCAAAACCTTGTTCGACTTCGGAAGCTTCTGCCTATCAACACTGTTCTACGTCGTCCCCGTCGTAATTTACCCATCGCCGCTCCGACCATTCTAGCCCCCACGGATCCCCTCCCAGTCATTTCCGTTCAAGCCCCAACTGACGATGGATTTGTTATCTTGAGCGGCCCTCCTTCGCCAACCGCCAGCCTCGCCTCTACCGAATCGCTTGAGCAGCCCACTTCCTCGATTGATATCGATCCCTCTCCGCTGGCCGGGATCTCCGAAATATGTGTCAACCCGCCGGAATTTTGGCTGCTCCCAAATGATACAGACAATAGCGGGCCCGTTATGCCCAGCGCTACAAGTATGCTTGTGTCTGCTCGACCCATCTCACCAGCAGTCCCCGAGGTCGTCTCAATCGCCCAGGAATTCCAGAAGATCAACGGGGGATTATAAGCATGGTGTTCGATGATATGGACCATCCCAGTTCATCGCCAAGCGATGGTGCGGGACCATCCTTTAGCATGCCATCTTATCGCTCGCACATCGATGCTAACCATTCCCTTGACATAGACCCCCCGCAGAGAGGCAGAAGCCGTGTTTACAATCCAAACACGACTCGCCAACGTCACTGGTCCGCTTTACCATGTAATCATCGTCCCACTCCCTCTCTGCAAGAGGGGCCGTTCTCCTTTCGCACTTCGGCATACCCCGAACACCCTTCGCTCGGGTTTTGGGAGAAGAAGATGGAGTCTCTCGTTGAGAAACGAGCGGCGATCAAACATTCCATCAATCGCCTCGTGGATGAACTCGCATACCAGAAACTCACTCGGGAGGACTCGGTACTTGCCGCCTTTGAGTTTCATAAACGAACTAACACCCCTTGGACAGCCGTTGAGCGACAGTATCCCCTACCAGCCACGTATTTTCGGAACTTATACCCCGCGCAAAATGCCCTGCTCCTCCCGCAGGAATCGGCATTCCTTCATCACGCTGCCCGGCTATATCAATTCAACTACAATTACCATCTCAGCTCGGCCATTGACAATTTACTCCGTCTACGGCTCCCACACGACGGAGGAATTCGTGAACAGCTTCTCAACGGAGATCTCGATGCAAGCGTCACGGCAAGGCATCCCTTATCGACTTACCATACTTCCCGGTAAAGTCTCGGACAGTAAGCTGCGCCAAACTTTATTAGCCTGGCTAATCCACGTCTTCCAGATCGTATTCGCATCTACGTGGATCTACCTAACGTCTCGAACGCCCACTATCATTTCATTCAATTTATTCTCCGCAAATTCCGAAACCAATATGAGAACAAGCACTACCCCGATTTTGTCCTCCGGATGGTCAACAATGGCATGCCTACTAGCCCTCCTCCTTTTCGCCCCTACCACGAACGCCGGCGACAGCAACGCGTACAGCGCAACCAGCGTCGCGATGCGAAAAGGGCCGGGCTTCCATACCATTATTAAGGCCCCGTGTTATCAGTCATGTCTGTTCCCCGCGGAACGCAATCTCAGCATTCTGATGTATGTTGCATCTCCCTTAACAAGTATTCCGTACTCATCACCGTTACCAGCTTCTGATCCTTACTATTTAACGGACACTATGCCCACCAGTATATTTAATCATGTATCTCTCGACTCAACTTTCCATCTCAGCTATCTTTCTATATTTATTACAACGGACCTTCTCAAGCATTCTAGGCACCAGGACACCTTTTCTTCCCTTCCCTTTGATACCTCTACACAGCCTGATTCTTTCTCTCCTATTTCCCTCCGCTACTTTTCTACCTTACGAATGAATCTCCATTTAATCACGGGTCCCATCCCGCTCACTTTTTATCTTGCTACTATCCTGATTACCCTTATTCATTTTCACTTTTTCTTACTGATTCCCTTATTATATAATTATATTCTGGTTCCCTCCGCTCTGTGTCTTCAACGCCAAATTTCTCGAGCACAGCACCGACTCGAATCTATTAAAAGTGCACCCCACATTCTTGGCTCAACATTGTTAGAGTCCGAGCCTCCTCCTTTTTCCCAACCCCCGGCTTACATATCCTACCTTGGGTTTCCCTCTCCTACCTCACTCCTGATGCCGCCTACTTCAACAGACATCTGGAACGAGTCGAATTTGGATCAGAATCCATACTTCCAGCTGGAAGAACGAACCACTTACTTTGGTTGCTATGTACCCGAAGACGACGATGAATATATCATCTACCCTCCAGATATGGACCCGAATCCGACTACAGAAACAATTCATTCCTATACTGCCTACAAACGAGTGGACAAGAAAATTAAACCCGTTTCAACCACGCAACCTGCCGGATCCCATGTGCGGCGCACAATCCCTGAAGACCCGCTGCTCAGCCTCCCACCTTTGACTAAAAATCCTCCTGTATTTACGCCCAGTGCCCGCATTACTCAAGAACGATTGGAGGAGCTTGATGTTAATCCTGACGGATTTCTGACTCCAGAAGAAGAGAAGCTTTTCATTCATGTTATGCAGTTGAACGAAGAGGCACTCGCTTGGGAGGACATCGAACGAGGAACCCTCAAAGATTCCTACTTCTCACCATATATCATTCCGACAGTGCCGCACACACCTTGGGAAGATAGAAATATTCCCATCCCTCCGGGAATTCTGGCCAAAGTCATCGAAGTATTAAAATTGAAGATGGCGGCCGGGGTGTATGAACCTTGTCAATCAGCATACCGATCACGATGGTTTTGTGTCCTTAAGAAGAACGGCAAGTTACGGATTGTGCACGATCTGCAGCCGCTAAATAAAGTCTCGGTGCGGGACGCTGGAATGGTGCCAATAATCGATGATTTTGTTGACGGGTTTGCAGGTCATCAATGCTACACAGTGTTTGACCTTTATTGGGGATTCGACGCTCGCAAAATGGATGCCGAGAGCCGTGACATGACTGCATTTATGACTCCGCTCGGCATGCTCCGGATTACATCAATGCCCACAGGATACAGTTTCAAGCATGAAATCCAGAGAATGTCCGTTGACCGTTTGCGAGACGGCGAGCTTCTGGCAAAGAGGATGGAGAAACAGTGCGAGCCAATGAATCGGGGTCGCAATGAGTTTACAGCTCTTTGCGGAACTTAGGGCGCGGCCGATTTTTTTTCCTTTTTGAGCTGTTTTTGATCATTTCAGCCAGAACAGCTGTTCTGACCTCAATTCTCAACGTACATTTCTGAAAACTATATGAGCAGAATTACACAACAATTCCGCAGTGCATGACGTCCTCAGAATCTTTCCATACCGCCGGTAGTAATTATAATATATTATTTTGCATGTTTTGCGGAGATCATCTCTTGTGTCGTGATTTGAAGGTTGTGTGGGATGTTGTATGGCTCTAAAAACAATTATTTGTATGGCGGAGGGCACACCGTCCTCGTAATTGAGGCATGGCACCCGGAGCACGTGAACAGTGGACTTGAACAAGCAGAATATAGGTACAGCTCAGGCTCTGTGTATTTGTGTGATCTATGATTGAATAAGCTGAGAAACTACCCATTATCATTCTATTGAGTGTCCTGGAGGAGTCCCACGGCTCGGATTTTCTCTTGTACTCCCTGTACAGCACCGCGAGACAACTCGATCACAACGATTCCGGGCACGTGACCACACTTGTGATCACATTGGGACGTGTCACGTCGCCGGACGGGGATGCACAGAGCTGATCTGAGGCGTGTAATCTCTCGAAAACACTTCAAAGTTAGAATATTGACAATTGGTTCACTCGCTGGAGGATAGAGCACACAGATATATAAGGCCTAGACTGTAGGAATATTTCACAGCTTCAAGTCCACTTTTCACGCGCTCCGGGTGCCATACCTCAATTACGACGTCGGCCGTGCTCAGTGAGACAAATTAGGAATGGTTACCGCAAGCCAGGGCCTCACGGCATGCATTCCTTCGAGCTTTGAACGGGCGGTTGAACGTTCTCTACAGCCTTGAAGTGTTGGTCAACTGCGGGTCGAGCGCGATCGGTTTCTGAAGCCACGGATCGGGAGAGAGCGTGCATACAATCTCATAACTGGGGTCAAAACCTAAAAGTGGTGTTTCGGTGGGAAAGATCAGTCCAAAAGACTGTAGAATTCGAGCACTGGAGCAGGGAAATCGAAGCTGGGAGGGCTTGAAGGGCATAAGACCAAATACTTCCAAATGAATTGGGCAGTAAATCTGAATAGAACGGTTGTTATACTCGCAAAACAACACGAACAAATCTCGGCCGAGTCCGCGGATAACTCCGTCATCCGGATGATCCGTGCCTGTTTCCAAGGTCCGGCTCCCCGCGCCACGTGTACAATGGTGCGTTTCACTCTTCCCATGCCCCCAGTCCGTCCCAATAGCGGGGTACGTCCATCGTCTACGCCATCCACGCGAAGATCGGGCTTCCGATTGTCGTATTTCTTTAGCCCGTCGAAATTCTCCTCGTTATCTGTGGCGCGGGTCCCCTGGAAGATATATCAAAGTTGTTAGATCAGGTCCTACATCGAGGGTGGAAGGTCCAAGCGATAGCTACGCCCTCTGCGCTGGATATTGGACTTGACGTCCGGGCTGTGGAGCTGAAAACAGGTCGTCTGGTGGTGACGTCGGCTGCCATTCGTCGTACCGCGAATCCCGATGCCATCATGGTAGCACCCGCTACCGCAAACACATTAGCTAAACTGGCCCTTGGAATCCGCGACACATATGCAGCTGCAGTGCTAGCCCAGGCGGTGGCTGCACGAATCCCCATGGTGATTTTGCCTTCTATTAAAAAAGTGGACTTGGACAACCAAGTTTTGCCGACGCACATCAAGAATCTGCGTCTTGACGGCGTTCACGTCCTCATCGGTGGGCCTAATGGTGTTCAGCCCACCAACGCCAGTAGCAAGGATGGCCCGTTACCGCTGTTTCCTTGGCATCTTGCGGTGTCGGCAATGGCTGTCTGTATTGATGTCAGTGAGCATCCTCACAATGTATCCATCAAGGGGATAATATTTTTGTAAAGCCAGCAGAAGCGAAAATTCATCCTTATGGAAGATCGAAGCTATTCAAGAGATTTGTTGTGCCAATCTCTCTGGCCATCTTGACGACTGCAATCATTGTTGCGCGGTCTCGAAAGCGAGGATAAAGTGGGGGATCGTGATTTGTATATTCTGTTTACTCCTTCCTCCTGTCTTCTGTTTGGCCAGGGTAGAAATCGACTGAATGAACAGTATCAAGCGAAGCTCTTACATACTACAACTCTACTCTAATCGCCCCGGCTTATAGAGCGATGATCATGAGTGTGGGATTAATCCGTGATTGAGCCTAAAGCCGTAATCCGACCACGATTCATGCCATAATCGCAATCCTTGTGGTAGGTAGGTAGGTAGGTAGGTAGGTATCATTACACGGCACGGTCCGAATAACGAACACCGGTCCCAGGAATTATCCTGGGCCATTATCCCGGCTAGGGATGGACACGGGTATGGTTGCGGACAAAACTTTATATCAAATCGCATTTTTGATCAGATCCGTCCAAGATTTGAGATTTAGAGGGAACATGGGGGTGGTTTATAGGTAAAATTTTCGTTTCAGAGAAATTGGGGTTACTCCTAACTTAGGGTTAAAAATCGCCAAATTTTGGGCCAAAAACCGAAAGTTTTTCATACTGGAAATGTGGACTATACAGGCTAAATAGTGCCCAATTTCACCTTCTTTTCCCATTCAGTCTGCGCAACTTCCATCTCTCGCTTCTGAACTCCACGGTGAGAACGATACAGCTTCACGGCAAACTCGGCCACTGCTCCTGTTGCTCCATGACGGTAAACACTTGCATAGCGATTTGTGCGCCGGAAGAATCACCGAATGGTGGGTAGTGGACAGGCAAGGAGAGCCTCTGCAACCAGGATCTTGGCTTTCTGCCACTGGCCATTTGACCGTTCGCGATAATACCGTTTGATCCAAGCCCAGAAATATTCAATTGGGTTCATCTCCGGGTGGAATTTCGGAAGAAAATGGCACACCATTCCGGGTGCGGCCTCAATTAACTGCGAAATTTATGTCAAGTGAGTGAATAAGTGATGGAAGAGCACAAACTAGTTCAAGCTGTGATTTTTCGCCTGCAAAGTCCAGTTGATGTGAGAGCAACCTGCGCATGCAACAATCTACCGGTCTCTCGTCTTCTTCCTCACTGTCGTTACCATCGTCGCCGAGCAGATCTGCCTCTTCCGTGGCAGAAGCGCCGTCCAGATGTGGTTTACGGGACTTCGATGCTTTGCATTCTTTGCATTCACCGATCAGCGGCTTACCATCTGTATTGGTTGTATAGCCGCGTTCAGCGAGAATGACCTTCATACCTTTCGGCAGGCCCTCGCATTGCTTGTATGGGTGGTTATCTGGAAGAGGCTTGTCGAAGACCATCTTTTGGACTTGTCCGCCACGGCCATGCGGGTTATCCTGGGGAATAACTGTGTCCCGCATCTCCGGAACCTTACCTCCGGGACCAACATTCATTTTTGTTGCCGTTAACGCGTTTTTGGCAAGGCTTCCATGGGCGGACGAGTTGTCAAACACCCAGTGGATGATAGCGTTGGGAAAAAGCCGATGCGCAATCATAATAGCCTTGGCCATCTGCCGGTATTTTCATTGATGTGCGACAGTAGATTATTCATGAACCACTTACTTGCGCAATCATCTGCTCCATGTTCCAGTATGCGTCGCCACCTGGCTTGTTGTCTGGATAAATGACAGTGGTTGAGCTCGTGAAAGCTAAGCGAAGTTCAGCTGCGAGTTTCTCGTTTTCGGCCACCATCTCGTCTGTAAGGTCAAGCAGCCCATAGCGCTCGCATAAAAAGGCGGAAATCATGATCAATCGACCACGACCCTTCTTCTTCAGGACCTGCTCGCCGGGCTTGAGCCAATAGTGGTTATTTTCGTAGTCGTTTGAATGAACTGTCGACTCATCGTGAACAATGACCACATGCTCTTGCTCATTGTCGCCAAGCTCCAGGAGGATTTCTGCCATATCGGGCTCGCTGTATTGCACAAGGAATGGTTCGATAGCCTCCATCTCGGCAAGATATTCCTTGCGCCGCTTTTTGGTATCCTTTCGTTCATGCCCATCCCAATATACACCCTTCGTGTGCTTCTTTCGGCGATAACCGAGTTTCCAAAGCCATCGCTGGCAATTTCGAATGGAGACGGTTTTCTTCTTGAGCGACAGAGAAGGCAGCAGCGTCTCATTCACGTGCTGCTGCAGCATTTTCGGGTTAACCTGAATAAATTGGTCAGTTAATTTGCTTTGAATGATTTGATGTTCTGCTTCAGCTCACCGTCCCAACCTCCAGCGTGCGCAACCACCGCTGAACACCCATGTAGAATCCCTCATCGTCCAGAAGTCCATTCTGTTTCTCTCGCCGTCCTTGATGGCTTGGTTTAAGGGCACCATTTGCCTCGAAGAAACGAGCCTGGGTGCAAAGAACTCGCTGAAAAGCCGGGCCACGACCGTGATTTTTTGCGACCCGCAATGCTGCCCTCAAGCGTCCCATGCGAGGCATCCAGCGATAGAAATCAACCAAAGCTGCAAATAAAACTGTACTGCGGAAGTCTTTGGCCTTCCGAGCCTTCCCAAGAGAGTCTGCTGCAAGAAACCCAAGCTGCGCAGGCTCAAGCGGAGCCGCATCATCAAGAACATCAACCCACTCGGCGATCTCGTCGGCAATGGCAATTGAGTCGATAGCTGCGTTTCCCTCGACCAAACGAGCCTCCATTTCCAACACCTCCGGAGACATCTCATCTTCGTCAGCAAGTTCTATTTCGTCAGCCGGCAATCTGTCACCTGAGTCCGAAGATTCCTCTTCCTCCTCGCGCAGATGAATAGATGCCGATGGGCCGGCAGAGGTAGACGCCGAAGGGGAGCCATCGCCATCGGCTTTGTGCCGTTTAGCCATGGGAACGGCCACAGAGGGAGGCAATATTTCCAGAATTTCATCGGATGAGACAGACACCGCTCGAGCCCGTTTCTTGAACATGTCGCCGAGAGTTGGCTGTTTCGCGGCTGAATCTACTTTCGGTGGCTTCGGCTTGAGCGCGTCCATCTGCCTCTCATATTCAGCCTTCGAAATTCGGAGCACACCACTTTCGAAGCTTTCCCGAAGCTTCTTACGCTTCTTTTGTAATGTGCGCGTCGACTCGCCCCCAATAACATACGGGCCCCGTTTTTTACCTCATAAAAATCAAATTAGAATCACCCAGCGAATAAGTTTAAAGGTGCACACCCTTCTTATTGTCCATCGGACCTGCCAGACGATACTCCACGCTACGCATCTCCGTGATCCGCCGTTTCTCCTCTGCCTTCTGTTTCTGCACAGCACGCTTCTCCATTCTCTCATCATATGTCATTGGAGGCGGCATTTTCTCCCACTCTTTCCACTCATCATCCTCCTCGGGCTCCGACTCGTTGGCAGATTCCCATGTCGCGGGGTCATCAATGTCACTCGAGTCACCGTCATCCAATGTCGATTCATGGCTCGGTTGAGAGGGAATATTGGCTGTGAATCTCCCAGTGCTGTTGCACTGTGCATGGGATGTCTGTCCGGGCTTTCTGGGCATGCTGGGTACAATGCAATGAGGATAGGTGCACAAGGACCCAAGGGGATGGCAGGCTTAAAATTTTCCACACAGGGTCGGAAAAGTGAAATAAGCCCTTCGCAGCCCTCCCTACCCTATAAACCCTAACCCTAATGTCACGTGTGTCATCCAAAAGCGGTAATTCCGTTTCGCCAGCACTCGCCTTCCATCGACTCTCAAAGAATACGGACAATACAACCACAAAACACACAGTACGAATCAACTTATGAACGTTACACAACTACGCCAATGAGCCTTATCTCCGTGCTCTTTTTCTTCTACCTCCAGCATTTTCACGACAATCGTCGTCGCAAAACCATTCAGTCCCACTCACATCCTGTTGCTTTATTCCGACGCAGCAGATATGGACCTAGGTTAACGATCTCAGAAAGTTGAAGGTAAGAAATTGGAATCCACAGACCCGAGAGTCACAGGCTGGCCCCGAGCACGCTATGAATGGCACATCATCGGTAGTTGTGCAACCTGGCGCAGTGCAGCCGCTTTCCTGCTCCTCCTCCTCCTCCTCCTCCTCCTCGTCTTCCGATAGGACCACACACCGCTTTCTGGGAACTGGAACTCGCCGTGATCGGCGGACTGTTGGCTCGCTCTCACCTGATGTCGGCTCCACAATTGGTGCAGACATGGGTTCGTCCACCGGGCTTGCTGACGCCAACGGAGCATGGGTGTTTTTGACAATCCTACGAGGTTTAGGGTACACTTGAGGGGCGATCTGGATATCCGAAGGCTCGTGAGTTGTCAATACCATTTCGGAATGCTGGGTTGGCTGATTGAGATGTGCTTCGGATATTGGGGTGACGTTGGATGAGGCCGGACGTTCGACAAGGTCTGCACGCCGGGGTGTATGCACCTCTAGCAATGCCCTCGGAGAGGGCATCTCGTCGTCGTCGTCCTCCAATGGCGAGAGAGACCGCACAGAAGATGTTTCGAAATGGTCCTCAACATCCGGGCTTGGGGATCGAGATGGAGCTCTCTCTGCGTCCGGGAGTATTCGCGAAAATTGCCTGTATCACCGTAAGCGTCAAAAATCAAATTGCACTTGAAATTAATCGCACCCGAGCGCCGCTTCCGTACTATGTTCTTCTGAGATCCGGAATTTGACAGCTTTCTTCGAGGATTTTCGTTTCTTTTGGGTTGAAAATGTCTTGAGCGCGAGCTCTTCGCCGTCCGCCAACGCGTAATGGGATTCGTAATTGGAGAAATTGGCGGTAGGGTGCACGGTGCGAATGTGGTACTCGAGATTATATTTCCACACGACGTCCGGGCATGGTGAGATCGGACACGGAAGAGACCTATTGGTGCAGGGACTCCGGTCCGAACTTTTCGCAGCAGTCGCGAGACCGAGATTTGCCAGGTTTGGACAACGGGATTTCGTCAGGTCAATCCGAGTTGCACCATCCCCACCTCGGCGTTTAACGAGGACGATGGAGCAGAATGATTCTGTGGAACAACAAAACCCACAGGGATTAGCACTGCGGTCAATCGGGGGATTGCGGTCGAAGAGGATGTGTATCGCCATGTGTTCGACCAATTTGTGTGGCGAGTTGACATTCAGTGAAGCGGTGGGGCATAAAGTGCACAAGCCCTCGGTTTGTTCAAGGGAGGATCCCTCTCTGTTACAGACGAAACACGCAAAACCTGCAGACTAATTCAGTCTTGCTACGCATGTTGAATGATGAAAGGCTTACCGGATGACGTTCGATACGGAAAAGTAGCGCTGAACACGATCTCCGGGAGCTTTCTCATGCTCCGAGTTGCAAGTTCCATAGAGGCAGCGATGGCCACGAGTTCGAGGGATTTGAAATGGTAAGTTGATATACCCTTCTGTGAAGGATTGCTTGCTGGAAGAACTGCGGGATCTAGAAGTTGAAGAAGTGAGCCGTCGACCTCGGTAAATTTTGAAGTCCCGGTGGAGGTAATGAATTTCCCACTCCATTCCCACTCCCCGCCGTCGGAGCCGTCTCGAGGAGGCGTATGCGCAGGTACCAACTCCATGATCTGCACTTTCGCGCGAACGTTGGGCTCCCCTAACAGACGCTTGGGCAACGTTTCTACATGCTTCGTGCCACAGGTGATACCGGAGATCACCACGACTGCGAGCCAAGTAAAATCATTGGAACGCACGAGGATGGCCGCCGGATCCTCGACCTCGACCATCGGCTCTCCAGGGATGGTGTCATTGGAGTTAGCAGATGTGTTTAATGTTGAATCATTGTGCCGGCTGAACCCTCGCACGCGTTTGAGACGATCCCTGGATTCGGCAATCGAAAATCGACTGGAGAAAATGCGCAGAATCGTCGCCTTGTGCTGCTTGATCGTAGATCCAGTAATGGGAAGGTAGGCCTCGTGAGTTTCTTTCGCGGGCGTAAGGCTGACCACTGCTTCTCGTGCCATATCTTCAACATCAGGCAGGAACGGTCTATCGGAGTCGGTGGCCGCTGGAATGTCGGATGGAATAGTCGCAGACATCTCGATTGGCTCGTCCACGTCGCCTTCGTCGGGGTCCTCGTTTCTCTCTCCCGAGTCGGGTTCTGGAGGATCAAGAAGAACCATTTTGTTCTTCCCAAAGGGGCAGAAAATACTGAAACCGCCGGTCTGCTCCATAGACTTGAACGGTGGTTCCCAACGTGCCGCGAGAAGTTCTCCCTCAGCAATCTGCCTACCACCCATCCACGCCGTCTTGTTTGAGACCTTGCTGACGGAAACGTCACCCATCCAAGACCGAGCACTGATATGATCGATTTTCGCCGAAACGTCGCCTGCGACATCTTGCCAAACCGGTAATCGAAGGCGCCGTGGATCTCGACTCCACTCCGGATGCTCTGCGAATATATTGTCGCATTCGACGGCGGCGGTGAGTCGATTACCGAGCTGTGCCATGTCTGTGTTGCTGTCCCCGCCAGTCATTGTACGCACCCGGCCGAATTCCCCCTCGAGTGGGTCCGAACCCGGTTGAATAATCCAGAACTTCCCATTAGGATCGTCAAGCTGTGTTTTCGCAACGCAAAAGAAAATGTTCTTTCCGGCCGTCATGAAGTCGAAGTAAGTTTGGGATGGGATGAATCGGCCGGCTTCCTTCTTGTAAATAGCCATCATGAGATGCATCGCAGCGCTCAAGTGAACGAGTTGCTGGTGTAGTGAAAGATTGATGTTGGTGTACGCCTCGAGAATGTGGCGATAGAATGCACCCAGGAGACGCAGAATTCGACGCGTATTTTTGAATGCAGGGGTATCGGTATCGCGGGCCTCCGGAAGAACTGCGATTGCGCTCAGAAGGTCGTACATGAGCTTGACATCCTGGCGGTCGTTGGGGTTTAGAAGTTTGTCAATATGCTGCGCATTGTGACGGCTGTCGCGGACAAGATGCTGCTTGATTAATTCGCGAGTGAGGAGCACATCATCGATCGTGCATGCGAGGAGGCGGATGAGAGTATTGCGAAAACGTTTGTATAGATGTTTGAGATCAATGTTGCCCGTGAGATCATCAAGACCGCAATGATAATCAAACAGGGGAAGGTCGCCGAGTTTCTTGAATAAGTCGCCATTCCTATCAAGCTCCCGGATGAAAGTGAACATCAACGTCGCTAAACGGCGCCTTGCATCCCCGTCTGAGGAGATGCAGTGTAATCGACCGCCGATACGACCCGCCTTGGCAATGACCGCCTCACAGGCGGCACGAAGCAGCTTTTCTTGCTCCTTAGCTGCTTCGCGTTTGCAGGTCGGCGCCACAACAAAGGGATGGGCAATCGTACGGACAGGTATATCTGAGAAAGAGCTAACGGCAACGACCGTAGCCTGGAAACAAGTGTAAGTATAGTTGAATACTACGGGCGATATCCACATACCTCACTCGCAAGATGAACGGTATTAGCTGCAATGCCAGCATGAAGCGCCTCGGCCTGCTCGATACCACGGAACTCGAGGTCAAAATCTCGTGTGTGTTCCCGACATAAGCCCAGTATCATGTTTGAACGCGGGTCCCACCGCATCCTTCCCTCCACTTTAATCTCGTCCACCATGATTTGAAACCCTGGACCAATCGAACCGTCAGATGGCAGTGGACACGGAATGGGAAATGCGGCGTCAAGATTCTCATGCATTTCGCGCATGGTTGGAGCGCCCGGTGATACTGTGAGTGGTTTGGTTCCTATATGACGCCTCACGGTGGAAACCGAGGGCAGTCCAAAGCATCGGTGGCCGAGTTCAGCACAAGCCTGCCCGCCGACCTTCCAAAGGAGATAAGCCTGTTGGTTCTCGGCACGAGTGTAGCTTTTATCGGAAAAATTGCTGTTCGAGGCACGAAGAATCTTCTCGACGCAGGTGAATATGCTATCTCCATTCTTCATGCAGTTCGCCACAATACTGTGAATCCGCGGGACGTCCCCACGGCCAACTGCGATTTGTAACCGTGAATGTGCTGCGAGATGTGTCGCGCGCACGAGCAGCGTTTGGGCGAGCATCAACCCAGAGAGCTTTAAAGCATTAATCTGGTCGTTCTTCTTTCTGAGAAGGAATTGGGCGTCGTCAGCAGTAAGGTATGCGAATGGTGTATTCGGGTGGGTTCCAGTTGCGTTTCGCTCAATGATACCCTTGACGATGCCGTGGCGAAGAAGCTTGTTGCACTCGTAGCACACGCCGGACTTTTGGGCTCGCCGTTTGCACTCGTAGGACCGAATGATCAGCCTCGGACCGAATTCCACCCCCCATGGAAGTTGCCGCTCAGAATGGATTGCGAGAGGATAGGAAAGGAAGGACGCCTTGCCGTCCTTCAGGGGGAGTTCCTGTCCAGGGCATCCGGCAAGGAGGGGGGTAGGCTTCGACTTGACTACCGATTTTGCGGGCGGCTGAGGCATGGGGTGGTCCAACGGTATCAAAGGTTCAACAGTGGTAGTCGCGCCGCTATATGGATGGTTTGTCAAACAATTATCTGAGGGGAAAGCGCACGTACAGCAAGATCATAGCTTGAATGACCCGCTCGAGTCTACTTTCCATCATCCCAGCATCGATATTGAGTCCGAAAAAGCACTTCTCGACCCAGGTCGAAAATGCCATCATGCCCAATTCACCGCGCTTGATTAGGTGAGACAATTCTATACTGGTTCTGTAGCGGCGTTCGTCTTTGGACCACGTCAACGTATCCAATATGTCGTGGATCACATCCTCCCAAGCACTTGCTATTGCGTCCTTTTCACGCCCGACCAACGTCACAGGGTCCACGCAAAATGCCGCCAGCAGGTCGGTATTGCAGCCAAGAGGAACGGTTACCGGTAGAGTCGAGACGGTGATCTGTAGGCGGCGCAGCAAAATTGTACGAGTATCCAGGTCCATCGGATGAGGGGGAATGTCCGAATCAAAGTAAGTCGCATGTTCATCAGGAGCAACATCAATATGAATAATGGTGGCGGTGGGCGTTGCATTTGTGGAATCAGACACGGGCCCAGAATCGAATTTAGAGGTGGTTGATGCGGTGTTATTAGAACGGGATGTGGACGCGATAGGGGGTGCATGGGCGAGAGGAATTCGTGGTGGTTGTGCAGCAAAGAAACTCGAGATCAGCGGGGTCTTTCCAAGTTCTTGCGCAATCTTAACTTTGCCTCGGTGTTCCTTGCTGCTCAAATGAATGTTCCAGTTCGCATCACCACCTTTGCCTAGATTGAGGTTTCTATTGCACACATCGCAATAGCGGTGGCTCTGAAGTGGATGTGAGCCTCACAAGGACAAACAATATTTCAGTTCTCATACCCCGCTTGAATTGGCAGACGTGCTCGCCGTGGGGGCATCTAGAACGCAAGTTTTAAGAAATGATGCCTAGATCGGATGAATTTCAGACTTACACGGTAATTCCTCTTCCTCTTCCTCCTCCTCCTGATTTGCGCCCCCGAGAACGGCAACCCTCAAGTGGAGATGTGACATGGGACCAATTTTGAGCGACGCCACGGTATCTGACCAGGAAATGTGTCCGCGAGCATACGTGAAGTACATATAATAGCCTCCAGTACCGGGCGTACTCGGGAGACGCTGCAGGGTACGAATGTGTTGATAAATTGCGCTTATCGTGGTGCTTTCCGTGACCGCTGACAAGGAGTTAGTTCAGAAACCATAACAAAACTTGTCCCGCACGTACGAACAGATAATGAGCCACCAGTGAGCCCCAGAATAAAAACGGTGAAAGATGAGCTCGACGGTTTTAAAGACGAGCTTTCTGCGGATTTTCCACAAAGAGCTTTCAGTCGACGTTGAGACATGAACGAAAAATGCGACCGATGGCGGTGGTGGCCCAAAACCAGCGGGATAATAAGATGATATCTAAAAATTCGCGGGAAGGTAATAGACGCTGCACATGCAAGTCCGGGATTAGTAACTGAACATAAAACAACATCGCAATGAAAAGTTGCTCACCAATGAATAACAAAGTAGATCCCGACGATGCCCAACAGTAAGCCAGGAAATAGACCAATTCCAGAGGAGATTTGTGGTCATAGACACCCAGCCGAGAACCCAAGAGCGAACATATTCCAACCTCCGCAAGGAGAGGGATTAGGAAGAGGATGACATTCACCGATGCCCAGCGCACCCGGTTAAAGCCCACAGCCTCCGGCAGCGATTCTAGGAGGGTAGGACGTGCTGGCAAGATATGTTACATATCATACATACACAAAAATCACGCTCAGAACGTGTGAATCTTACCTGGCAGAGACTTGCCTGAGGGGCGATCATCATACTTGACAATGGATGGCATCACCGCGGAGTGAGCCTTGAGCGTCAAACGATCAAGCTTCGACGTGGGTGAGAGGCAGTGCGAATGTTGTGGCTTGCTTGCTTACAGCGACTGTGCTGTTTGCCTGATCGCGCTGTAGCCCAGTCGTGGCGCATAAATTATATATGTTGCAGATAAAAAAACTTTTTTTCTTTGAATGTCTCTAAACGTGTTTTGGGGGCATTTGAAAACCTTGTCCGAAAAGTGAAATAAGGGGTCGCTGACCCTCCCTACCCTATGAGGCTGTGTCTCGGCATCTTCCGGTGGAAGCCTCTTGCAAGGACCCCCACACGGTACAGAACACGTGACCCGGTTCTTATTTAAGTACTCACGTGCCGCGTCGCGTCAAAGTCGCGTCAAGCGTATCTACATGTTTTCACCGTACTTACCTGTTCAAGGAGAATGACTCAGCACATTTATAAGAAAGAGAGTTTCTATGGATAGTACTGGTATGAAAGTCTATGATTTAGTCCAAGTACATTGTGTTGGCAGTACTGTCCTGCCAAGTGCGCTGACTTGTCTTCCTTCTCTTGTGAGCCCCTATGTCCCCTCCTACTTTCTCCACTTTCGTGAACACGGACTCCAGAACCTTCGCCATCTTTGGGTGAACTCCTCCGGGTCTTTCAACTGCGGACATCAATGAATCAAAGCATCACTTGAGATTGATGCGCCGAGCTTCAGAGAAGAAAACCTATGGAATTAAATTGGACGGTCAACCTCTGTATCAAACAGGAAATAATTTTGCTTACACGCTCGCCTTCGCTTTCGGAACTTTCCTGTTCCATGGACTTCTCGCGAGCATCACTGTTACCGTCATCCTGGAAGTCACCAGCTGCTGTCCTCTCACGCCGAAGATCAAGATCAATGTCACCGCCCTCACGGAGGTTGTGGGCCCCACTAGCATCGCCAATGTTGTTGTGATCTTCCTCGTCTCTGCTGCCAACATCTGGCGACACACCACGCGACGAACCTGGTTCAGATCGTGTTATACCTTGGCCAAGGACTTTGATCACAAATTCCTCCTCCTCTGAGTCCTCGTCACTACCGGCTCTGTTTTTCTTGTAGTGGATGCCCTGGATACTGTAATATGGACGGTAGTGATTGCGTCGAAGATTTGCGAAGAAGGCAAGGTCTGTGAGTGGAGAATCATTCAGCTTTCTGTTCACTTCACGAACAAGGTGTTTGCAGAGCAGAAATCTGCTGATGAGGAAGGCTGGACAACTGCAGACCCAGTCATCAATATCTGTGTAGTAGTCGCCCACCTCACGTGCTCTCTCGGCAGTGATTTGTTCCAATCTCTCGGCCCGATGCTTGTTCGTTTTTGGGGTTTTGAGCCAGGTGAGTTCCTTCTCGGTTAACCGGTGGTCATCCGTTCGGCTCATATCCAACCAATCAGAGCGGAAATCCCTTTGCCATCCGGCCAAAGTCTGGGCCCGACCAACACGACGCGCACCCCGAATATAGTCCAAACGACGCTTCACACGAGGAAGCACGTTTGTCACCACAATGTGAGTAACCAAGTCCAGCCTTGGGCGATTAAATTCAGCGAGATCCCGATGTTTGATGTTCCTCCAGAGACTTTCGACAATCATAGTTGTATTTAGGCGAGGAATCGCTGCCTCGGGTGCACGAGCCCAAAGCTTCCACTGTGTTGGATTGTACCAGCGATTCCAGAGGTAAGCCCATGCCTGTGCAAGATCATTGTCGAAGCAATAATTGTACATGTCCAGTGTGGCACCATAGTGTATCTCCTCAGCGGTGAGATATGTTTTATCTCCATCATTGAATGGGATGTCAGGATGTTGGTGACCATGAATTCGATACTTTTGTACAATCGTCCCTCTGTACTCGGCTGGACAAAACGGAGGGAGTTCTTTCTTCTTCATTTTCGGAGGATTTGGCCAAATGGGAATTCGCTGATCTCCTTGCCTCAGTACGAAAAGTGGAGGGAGGCAGGTGGGATCCTTAACCACAGGGGAATGGTGAGATTAATCCAATACAGAACTCTTTGCACAAACCTCGGATTCTGATTCATCGTCGTCAGCATTGCCGTCAGCACCATCGGTGGGTCTTTCTGTCAGGGCATCATTTTCATGAACCCCATCCTCAAGCCATCCAGCGGTAACACCAGGAGCCCAAGTTGGGTCAATAAAATGAAAGACCCGATGTGCGTTACGTGGATCGTACTTTGCTGGAAGCTTGTGCTCAACCAGTCGCTCATCCAGGTACTTTACACCGTGCCAAGTGCAAAGCTGATGTTTAGCTGCAGGAATTTTGGCTCGTGTTGCATTAATTTCTGATGCTTCTTTGTCAGTTCCAACAAACATTATGTTTGGACAGTATTCCGCGATGTGGCCCAGGACATGCTGAAGCATACGGTCTTTTGCCCCCTCAGCTGCAGTACCATCTGTGGAGGTGGTGAAAGCGAATGCGAGTGGAAGAGCTTGCCCATCCGCTTCAGCAACAACAGCATACAACTCGTAGCCCAGTGCGTTAGTTTTCCCTGTCATTAAATAAAATATACTGGTTGAGATGCAGTGTTGAAACTCACATGTTGAATCCATCGCAATTTCTTCAACATCAGTCCCGAACTCATTGAGGATTTCACGGAAGCTGAAAGCGATGGCTGAGATTCCATCCTCGGCAGTGATTGGAATAATCTCAACAGAGATATCTTCGTATTTTTTGAGGACTTCGAGGGCTGATTTAACTTGATCATCATTCAGCCTCCATGCGCTAGCATTCAAGTCGGCCCAGTAGCGATAGATTTGCTTCTCATTTAGCTCAGTATCCGGGTTGGCCTTTAAGACAGCCTCCCAAATCTTTCATCCGAGCCAAAGGTTTGTGAGCAGATAGGTTTCATACGGAACAAGAGACTCACCTTTGCTGCAGGGAGGTTCTTCATAGTCTCGACAATGTCCTTGACTTCTGGTGGGATTGAAATATCGACGTAGGGTGTGTGACAACGATGATGGGTCATCCGCACAGTGGCCACCTGAAGGGCTTCATCGTTTATTGTCACATGAAGCCAGCCATCACACTTGAAGCGATCCATCTTCATTCGAGCACGTCTCTTTTTGGGATCATCTGCTAAGGAATGCTTCGATTCTTCACCTTCCAGCTGAGCACAATAAAATGTGTAGGTGACAATTGATGTTGCAGTGCGGCTGGTAGATTTCTTTTTGTAGCTGTGGAATTGTCGTAAGGATCTAATTCACTGCATGAATCACACATACTTAAATCTGTATCCTGTTGCTTTCCAGGCCATCTTTGAAAGCTCACCTGCACAATCATGCCCAGATCTCGCAGTATCAGACTGAAGATCACTGATTTCGACGAAGGTATGGATCTCGAATGCACTGTTTTTTGTGTCTTCAAGGAGGGAGGTAAAGGTTTTCATAGACATTGTTGGGGGACCTTTTGTTGATGTGTCTTTGCCTAGAGGTGCGCGCCGATGTTTGCTCTGCGGATCTGAGTTGGTATTGTCTTTTCTGTTATCTGCATTCTTATCAGCACGCTTCTGACGTCTCTTCTCAACGCAAGTATGGCAGTCTTTGGTGTGTTTAAGGTTTGGCAGCCGAGGAAACGAGGTGAGTGGCCCTTTGAAAGAACAACGGCTACATTTGACAATGATGGTCTTCTCCATCGGTTGAGGTGTGTCTAAAACATTTAAAAAGGGTCAAATTATTGACTCAAATGGTACTTGGTCTGCTTCACCTTCGTTGTCCGACATTTGGGATGAATCCGAAGGGTATGCAGCTGAGGCCAAAGAATCTTGTTTCCTGGTCGAACTTTCACCGTGAAAGATGGAGAAAACGAGTTAAAAAGCATAACAAAGAGGTTTCACACGAAAATTACCGTGTCGGTACCTGTGTGACGTGTCAGGTAAATTTTTGCGACGTTGGGTGCAGAAAGCTTTAGATTTCTCAAAAAGGCAATAATATTATAAATGGTGGCGCTAATTGAAGCCGGCGACCTAAGTTAAAACACAATCTTGCATTCGATCTTATTCGAGGGAGCACTGTGTGTCAAAGAATTACAGGGCGGGGAGAAACGGGAGAATGACAACGAAAGGACAAATAGAAAAAAAATATCATGCTGGCTATATTAAAAATTTTCACTACACCAGGTTCGAACCGTAGACCAGCACCCGCATTACATAACAACCTACTGACCCACTTACCTCTACATCAAACACCCATACAAGTAGAGGCAATACGTCTGTATAGATA
The DNA here is from genome assembly GCA_029204085.1 of Mycena sp. CBHHK59/15. NCBI lineage: Eukaryota > Fungi > Basidiomycota > Agaricomycetes > Agaricales > Mycenaceae > Mycena > Mycena sp. CBHHK59/15. The sequence goes on along the minus strand of JARGXW010000047.1, from coordinate 425,403 downwards.
GGCGCGGGACAATCACGTGACCTGTACGGCGTAGGGGTCCTTGTGCTCAAGCCATGCAATGAGGTGGCACGCGCTGGCAGGGCAATTGATGGCGCGGCACAGCCACCGGTCCGGGTGATCCGCAATCAAAAACGCCAAATCCGAAGATAAAAAACATAAATTCATATTTTCAAAGTTTTGCTCCGGGAGATCGATAAAGGAGCTTCTTATGTATCTATTCCTACAATTTACTTGACTTTCCGAGGAAAACTGAAGGGGTAGTAACGATTACCAAATTGGGTTTTTGCCTTGTCACGAAGTTCCGTCCGCAACCATATGGGTTCGGGTATAAATCAGTCAACCCGGACCCGAACCCGGAAAACCCGAACCCGAACCCGTGGGTCCACGGGTCGTCCACGGGTTGTCCGAATTGATCGGATCATGCTGGCAGAAGCCTGCCGAGAAGGTTCAACAGCTTCAAAACATGAAATCTTTTCACTAATTGAGGTTTTTAAATGCATTGGGTGCTTAACGAAAGCTTGGGAGTACCATTGATTGCTGGTAGCCATGTCCAGCTGCCTTAAAATAGGTTAAATTCAATAATAAAATCAATATTCGCAGACCCGCGGTGTACCCGTGGGTTTCGGGTCCACTAAAATTGAAACCCGTATGCAGACTAAATTTCATTATCCCAAACGCTCCAAACTCGTAGTAGATGCGGGACACCACGACTTCGTCCGGCGCGACCCAACGCTCCGTCAACTCGTGGTCGCGAACCATGAAGGCCGCGGCATCAGCGATGCGGGCGCCCTCCTCCCAAGCAATCTCCTTCACACCCATGTCGTTCTCCTCGAGGTAGGCCCAATAATACTTGGACCCGTCGTGAGTGTTCAGGGCGTACGCGAGCATGGCGTAATGGACCGGGACGAGGTCGGGCAGTTTCGAGCGAGTGCAGAGGGCGACGTTTTAGTCGCAACAGAAGCGTAGTTCGGTTGAGGTGATGAGCTCGGGGTCGCTGTTGGGCACGTCGACGCGGAAAGTCTCCGTATCGACGCGCTGGATAGCCTTGTGCCCCCTGTTGAACGCCTCGAACCGAGGGTGAAGAGAGCTGAGGAGGAAAGCAGAGCTGAATCTGTCGATAGGACCAGGCATTGTGGGGGCGAAGGCAGAAAGAGGAGGAGATACCTCCTCAAGAGCACCTTTATTAACGGCGCCCGCCCTCCACTCCCAAAATCGGAGCATCGCTGACCCGACCAATAACTCCTCAGAGTCGGCGGGAGGTTTACCCGATCCATAGGGGAGTTCTCGGATCTCGGAGGCCCCTACAACCTCTAGGTACTCGTTCAATGCTTGCAATTTCTTGGCTTGATGATAGGGCATCCAGCTGTGGTCGCCTGATTTCCAGAGGATCTCAAACAAGGCAGTGGAGCGACGGCCATAATGGCTGACAATCCGATCCACAGCCCATTCGTTCGTCTCGCCACTATCCAGGGAAATGCCAAGCTGGCACTCAAGACGACCAGGAAAGCGCCGGTCGTCGTTCGGAACATGCATCCTCAACAGAGAGGAATGGAACACGTCGTGGATCCCGCGCTGCTTCATATTAGCAGGTAGATCGAGTAGGAACGATCCATTTCCGAAATCACGGAGGATGGAATAGGGGCCGATATATTTCGGAATAAGTTTCCGAGCAAGCCCCTTTTCAAACGTGATATTCTTGGAGGAGAGGTACACCAGGTCGCCTTGCTCAAAGGGTGCGGCCTGGCGCTTGCGATTGGCAGAGCGCGTCTGTTTGACGCGCGCGGCAATCATACTGTCGTGGGCAGACATGATGGCCAAACGGCGCTGCAACGCGAAGTTGGCAACGCCGGGGTACTCGCGAGTGCGATCAGAGTTCCATAACAGGAGGCGGGGCATGCGCCCCGTGTTCAAGAAGAACGGAGAATACCCCGTCGTCTCGGAACGAGCAGAGTTCATAGCAAACTCGATAGCGGGGAGCTTGTTAACCCAGTCCTTCTGTTTGGGCCCAATGCACTGACGCAGCATCTGCGTCACGGTGCGATTGGCCCGCTCAGTGCTCCCATCCGTCTCGGGATGGTATGCGCTCGACATTCGAAGTCGAACGCCAATGAGCTCGTGGAGCCGCTTCCAAAAGACGCTTGTGAAGAGGGAATCTCGGTCACTCACGATAGACTTTGGAAGTCCATGCAGTTTGTAGACGTGCTCAAACATGAGCTCGGCCATCTGCTTGGCGGTGTAATTGATCCTGGTAGGCACGATATGGACCGCGCCTGTTAATAAATCAATAATCACAACTAATGCATTGAATACACCGTCACGATTCCTTGATTCGGGCAGAGGGCCAACAAAGTCGACTCCAATTGATTCCCAAGGCTCAAGGGGCGGGTTGAGCGAATGAAGAAGCCCGTGCGGCTTCTGGTTACTGGGCTTACTGCGCTTGCAGGTAGAACACGATTCACAAAAGCTCCGAGTGTCATCGACAATGTCTTTCCACCAGAAATGGTCGCGGAGATAGTCCAGAGTTTTCCTGAGCCCGAGATGGGCGAGGATTGAGTGCGCCTCGGAGATAACGATTTCTCTGATGTTACGGCCGCGGTAGGTAATACGAGGGACGCAAAGAACTCGATGGTCCGCGTCGCGGAGGTAGATCAAACCGTTGTCAACTTCGAAGTTACGAAAGGCGGAGGGAGAGTCCAAGATATTCTTGAAGAAGGGGTCTTCTCCGTAATTGTTGGCAAGGAGCTTTACAAGGTCAAGGCCTTGCCACCCAGAGTTTACGACGTTGAGCAAGGATTCATCGAACTGATCCCAATCAAGAATTGATCGGCCATCAACCGTCGACTTTGGTTCCACGGTGTCGATCAACGGATCAGCGGTGTCTTTCGTTTTGCTTTCGCCACCATGTGTGGCCTCGGCGTCCAAAACAACTGCGCCGTCCACCTTTGACTTTGACTTTCCGGCTCTGGTCTTGGTTTTTTTGGTTGTACCCCCGCCCTCCTTTGGTGCCAAACCGGATTTGGCAGCAAATTGGCCTGACTTCGTGTCAGCTGCCACGCTTGACTCCGCGTCGGCGCTCTTCCCTGACTTCACGTCTTCTTTCGTGGCACGGCTCATTGAACGTGTAACCCTGTCACTCGACAGGGCCATCGCTTCCATGCCTGCAAATACCGGCATGGAGATGGAGTTAAGCTCTAATTCATTGTTGCTAACCACATCATGATAGGTATACTCGGAGCGAGCGCGAACGGTACCCGGCGCCTCGTTCGAGTAGATACGAGATAGAGCATCCGCAAGAACATTCTCTGTCCCCGGTATGTATTCAATCTCGAAATCGAAGCTAGATATCTTCTCAATCCAGCGCGCCTGCCTACCCGACAGGTCTTTCTGCTTTGCAAGGTGAATTAAACCTTTATGGTCGGTAATCCAGGTAAATTTACATCCTTGCAAAATATCGACATGACGTAGCATCGATTCGACACCCGCAAGCATCTCAATCTCGTGCACGGCATAATTCTGCTGTGCCGAGTTGAGCTTTGCCGAATAGAAAGCGGCGACTTTGGCCGTTTTCCAGTTTCCAAAGTGGGTACCCCGCCCTCCTCGACTCTGCCTAAATTTGGCATGACAGACCCGACGTGCATCGTCTCGAGCACGGTCGTACTTTCGTACAATGCGTCACGCGAGGCGCTTCCGGAACCAAGTCGCACCGCGTGAGTGCTGAAGCCGGGCGGCTTCCCCTTCTTATTAGAAGGGACCGAGTTGTTCTTCGTGCAATTACGCGACAAGTGGCCGGGCTCCCCACAGGTGAAGCATAGCCCTTTCGCGAGCATCTCGTTCCGTTTCTGCGGAGACAGTTGTTCACCCGACTTTGCAGGTTTTCCCGGAACACCTACGGATGAAGTCCGCAGGACTTCTTCACGTCCACGTCCACGCCCGCGGCCTCTAAACCCGCCACGGTTAGTGCGATTCTGCGCATCTCTCGGCCGAGAAGAGTCCTGCTGACGAAATTCCGTTCTCGGCGCGCCAGAGTTCGGCGCCTTTGAAGGGCCGCCCGAACCTCCAGCAAGAATCCCCAACAGGATCTCCGCCTTTTCGGCTGCTTTCACGACCTCGTCCCAGGAGGCCTCTTCTGCCTCAACGCCCGCGCGATAAATCTCGCCGCGAACGCCTTGAGTGAAGCTATTAAATAACTTCACTACTTTCTCTTGATTGTCCTCTAATCCCAACGTGTTGTAGATGGCGGACCATTCTGCAACATGGGCGGCGACATCCTTCGCACCTTGATAGCAACGATCCAACTTCTTGCGCTGCTTATTGCGGAAGTCCGCGGGGAAGCAGAACTCGAATAATTCTACGAAGAACTTCTCGAGTTCCCAGTTCACATCGTCGGGTTCAACAATCTGATTATAGAAATCAAGCGCACGACCGTCAAGGAAATATGACACGAAGTACACTTGCTCGTCAACCGGTACGTAGCCCATTTTCACGTAAGTCCGGGACTCACGCGCAAAACGCTGAATAGCGTTTGCGTTAGGTTCGCCATTATACCGGGTGGGAGGGATAGGCCGAAGCCTCATCCTCTCCTTCCTATCTGAGCCGCGCTTGCGTTTGGAAGACAACCGCGGGCTAGCCGCTCCACGTCGCGAAGATCCAGACTCGTTCTGGCCCGAGTGATTGGAGCTTGCGCCCGAATCGCTCGAGTCATCGCCCGGGTCGGACGGCGGCGAAGTGGAAGCGACTGGCGTCGCAGTGGTTCCGCGTCGCAAGGACTTCTTGAAAAAGTTCTCGGCGGCTAATCTCCCGGGTGTCGTGCCCCGCGGAGTTGTGGAGGTGGAGCGTGCCTCCGATATTTCGGGCGCGCTCGTGTCCTGCTCAGTACCCGACTTATCTCTAGGAGATTTCTTCCTCGGGTGCGTGCGCTGCTTCTTCTCTGTTTCAAGCTCGATAATTCTATTATTCATTTGCTTAAACAGTTCCTCAACAGAGGGTCCGGACGGGGACTCGCTGGCTTTAACGCTACCAGGGTCCGAAGCAGACGGTAAGTCATTCGACGTCTTCGGTTCAACTCCTACGAATTGAACTCGCGCTACAGGCGCGACTGCAGGAATAACGGCTGGCGCCGGAACGACCGGCGCAGCCACTGGCAACTGAACTTGGGCAGCAGGAGCAGCGGCCGGTACCACGACAGGCGCCGGGTTAACGGGAGCCGCCGCCGCCGCCCTCAAGTCACCGCCATTCTTTGCGGTAGGGCTTCTAGAGCGCTTGCGGCTCTTTTTGGCCTTTGGCGTAGATGTTGAATTCGGCTCGAAATCAACCAAGAAACCGGTGGGGATTGATTTATCCTCCTGCTTCATGCGATTAATCTCGGCGTAATTAGCAAGCATCTCACGCTGCGCATTAAGTTCTTCTTCCGAAAATGCCTCAAACGCGCTAATACCTCCCCAGTTGCGCGGGTCGGGGCCCTTCCCCTTCGATTTGGAAGGTCCTGTGACCGCGTTGAAACTGATGAGGTCGCCCTCGTCCTCTACCTCTTCCATAGTCGCGCGAAGCGATTTCGCGGCAACCACGGGGTTGACTTGGACGACGGGCGCCGGTTCGCCATTCGAACCGGACTCGGCAAAGCTAGGAGCTTCGCCGAAGGTGGGTGCATTCACACTGGAATCCACCGTATAAAGCTGAGACTTCTCAGGCGTCGCCTTCCGCTCCAGACGGAGGCGGAAATCTTTGGCGATTCTTTCATGGCGACGAATGAGATCTTGAAGCTCCTCAGAGCTCATCTCATCCGTAGCTTGCGCAAAGGTCGACTCGGATCCAGAGTCAGAGTTATTATCATTCGAGGTATGTTTAACTCTACTCGGGCTACCACGACGCTCACGGTGAGAACGAGAGGTCTTGTGAGAGACGGTAGTCCATCCCTCATCAAGATCTCCCGGCGCCGCAGAACTATTGCGAGCGCCGGTGTCCGCATTGCTCCGCGTAAGCAGAGGCAATTCGGATGAATTCTCCTCGTCGTCAACGACAGAGGGGCTAGGGGTTCTCGACACCGAAGTGAAGGGTATACCCCCCGCCGGAGCGGGGGTAGGTCTCGCCGAGGCGGAAGGTCTCGCCGCCGAAGCAACGGAAACTCCAGACGCCGGAGCGAGGAGGGGATAGTCGACGAGGTTAACCCCTGTTGTCCCGAAGGTAGTGGCCTGCGGGGAAAAGAGGGGTTTGGGAGCGGGGAGCAGGCCGCTACGAGTAGCGGCCCTGGTGTGAACGATATGCTCACGATTGTTGTCCATCGCTAGGTATCTTGCAAAGTATTGTCGCTGCGGCGGTAGTCGAGGTTGATCGGACCAGGGGGAAACCAGCGTGCGGCGGCAAGTGTTGTGCACCTCAAAAGATGTGACGAAAGGCGATAGAGTCGTCGGTTTCGACACACGGAAAGTTCGATGCGAGATAGTCGAGCTCGCGGGTAAGTGGGATAAAGTAAGATTGACTAAGGTACTGTAACTACGGACAAGTGTATATATAATGTATTTAGGGGTCAATGTAAAACAAGGGGTTAAATGAATGTGAGCCGGCGCCAAGCCGGCGGCAATAGGCGCGCGCGCGGCGGCGCGCGCGACGAGTAGACAAATAAAACAAAAGAGTGTGGTATAGTGTGGTATAAAATCGTACCGTTACATAAGGCCTAGACTGTAGGAATATTTCACAGCTTCAAGTCCACTATTCACGCGCTCCGGGCGCCATGCCTCAATTACGAGGACGGTGTGCCCTCCGCCATCCAAACAATTGTTTTTAGAGCCATACAACATCCCACACAACCTTCAAATCACGACACAAGAGATGATCTCCGCAAAACACACAAAATAATGTATTATAATTACTACCGGCGGTATGGAAAGATTCTGAGGACGTCATGCCCTGCGGAATTGTCGTGTGATTCTGCTCATATAGTTTTCAGAAACGTACATTGAGAATTGAGGTCAGAACAGCTGTTCTGGCTGAAATGATCAAAAACAGCTCAAAAAGGAAAAAAAAATCGGCCGCGCCCTAAGTTCCGCAAAGAGCTGTAAATTGCATCTACAGGCTGTGGCTGAAAAAGATGGTCACTTTCGAGCGAACACGATGGCCATGAGCGTGATGATGTTGTTAAATATCGCATGGCATTTGTGAAATGACGGATTGAAGAATATGAACCAAGAATTGCAAAGTTCAACAATGATGGTGTTTGTACTGGTCTGCCCGGTGGTATTGGTCCAGATGGGAAACCATACCGTCTGATTGTGGCCACTCACGATGAATCTACATAAGGAAAAGTCTTCATCATCAAGAAGCGAAGATGCATAACGACCAATTTTATGCAAGGGGAGTTGGCCAGTGGAAAGATATGTGTGTAGCCACTCTCGAATCCTGCGGGCAAGGTAGCTTCCATGCCCCTGAGACTCCGACACAATCATTGAAGATTGTCTCCAGGTGTAGGAAAGAAGAGGATCGAGATACAATTTCAATGTCCCTAGCATCCCTTGAATTTGCCCTCTGAAAACAAGATCATGTTCTTTTTTCTTGCTTTCAAGCTCAAGCCGATCAGCTGAACGCTGCAAAGCTGGGAAATTGTGATAAGTGAGCTGATTCAATTTATTCTCAGCAAGACTCTCAGGACTGTTGTCAACTGGAGGATAATTGTGAGAAATCACTTCAAGCAATTCCTTGAGATGAACATGTGCCAAGTTGACAGGATCCATGAAAGTTTCCACATCAGCAGAACATGGCTGTAAACATGTTAGTCTCACAAAAGAATTGAGAATTTTAGGACTGACTGCAATGGGAATTTCCACAGATTCTGCATCTGTGCTTGATTCACTTGCAGAGTCATTCTCAGAGTCTGAGGAAATCTCTGTAATTTCTTTGCTGGATGAGGCTGGCATTGGAGCTTTCCCTGCATTTCCAAAGAAAGATCGGATGTCTGAGTAGCCCTGCTCTCTCATCTTGGTCTCAGCCTGTTTTCTGCGCTGAGCAGTTTGCCTAGAATGTCCTGTGTAACCTTTTCTCTTTTTGTTTCTTCCAGTCTCTTGCTCTAGCTGACGTTCAGCTTTCTGAGCAGCTGCCTGAGCATCAACCAGGAATTCTGCAAAAGAAGCCAGAGCAGTTTCAGAATTGAGTTCCATGTCTTCTTCATCCTCATTTTCATCCTGCAGCTCTGTGCATTCTACATCTGGAAGTTCATCACCAAGCAAAGAGTCCCATGATCCAGGAGTGTCATCTAGAGAGGTGGGCTCCAATTCTGAGAAGGTTTGAGTGGGGGAATCCAATTTCGAAGGTGTTCCCTCTGGAATAGGGGTATTAGTCTGAGATCTCTTCAAAGTGAGGGCCTCTGTGGCCTTTGAGAGATTGTTCTGCCTAGCTTTCTTGCCTTTGCTGACTTTGGGCATGGTGCAGATGGAAGGGAGAGCAGAAGAGGGCAGAAAATGCGACGACAATGAGGCCTCCACGAGGCGACGGAACGACCGGACCGGTCACGTAATTGATTATATAATCGGTCCAAATCTTCCATTCCGGTTGACCGAAATCGCGCCAAATGAATGGAAAGTGTTGTAGAAATATTTTGTCCAAAAAAGGAAATAAGTGCTTGTAACTTTGGACTGGTATCCTTTTTGAAGATTCTGCTTCCTAGGAAGTGTTAACATTGTTAATAGGCACATTTCCTAGGATCTATAATATTTTTTTGAACATCGGTTGTATAGTTATAAGGGTGTCACAAAATGGCTTATGTAAAGGCGTGGGCTTCCCACGCTCTCCACCTTATTTGTGTCAGATTCCGAATGTGGTGCTCGACGTCCTTCCCTCCACACAGGCAGTGCGAAAGAGTTGCCGACAGAGCCGAATGATGGAGATTGCCCCTTTGGGCTGATAAACACGCGCGAGCTTCGTCCACGCATCTACGGTGGTCGTAGCCGTCTGGACGTATGCCATCGGGCTGTCGCCTACACGCAAACGAATGGCGGATGATGCCTTCCGCTGTTTCTTCTTCCACTCCACGTGTGCAGCCACAGCTTGGGCAGACGTGTTCTGCCCAACTGTCGGTTCCACTGTCTTGGAGCCGATAACGTAGTCGTCTAGGTCCTGATCTGTCAAGACGTCAATCATCTTTGTTGCCCAGGCTGAATAGCCGTGAGCATCCTCGAGCTGTTTGATGCGGTATGCCGAATTGCTGTCTGACATCGTAAGCTAGGTGATGATGCAGTGATATGTTGGGAGGTGAGTGTAGTGGTAGAGCAGGGATAATTGATGTCTTCAGTTCAGGCTGGCGGGGCCCATAACCTGTTGAAAATGTACCGGTGAAAGAATTAACAATTCAATTATCAACTACGACAGCAACCCAAGTATTTATACTGTACTGTAAGTATTCTAGTGAGTTCTGCCCGAAGATGAGTAATTAGCTGAGTAATGGAATGAGTAAGCCATGAGTAAGTGAACATCGGGGAGAATATTCGAGAGCGCAGCGCATCACATCGGGCTGAGTAAGCACCTCGGTGATCTCGGCGATGGCTCGGTGTTTGCCGAACTTCAACAAGTTGCAAGTCCAAGAATTCTCTACTGACGCTTTCCGGACTCCAGAGTCCTGACGTCATTCTACCAGTCTTACAAGCGATGTCTACTGCCGACAATATCTCTGTTCCACAAGCGGATGGGAAGGTCATCTGCAAATGCAGGAAGAAATGCGGGGGCCCAGACGGAGAAGGCCAGCCTGTCGCATACTCTACAAGGTCATTACATCGGAGAAACGACACCGATTTTGCCACGCCTGGTGCTGCATTTACACAGTTCCTTGCTTCGGCTACTCCGCAAATTGAAGCTGGCCCAAGCTCTTCGATGGCCGCATTAAATCCCTCCGGTGGCTTAAAGCATCGAGATTCGGGAGCTGGTCACAACCTTGAAAAGCGAAGACGTGACCGCCTTCCAGAACCATCTTCAGATAATCAGGACACTGTGAGTTTAAATACAGGTAAGCGAGTCCCACCCAGGACTGTCCACAGTGGGACTCCATCTGCTTGATGCGAGCGACTCCAGTGCAACTCGATAATCTTGTCAGATCAAGCAACGGATCAAGGTGTCTGACAGTATGTCCATTGATGTCCGACCTGCATCATTTTGATGCGCGCAGACCTTGTTCACGCGCTCCGTGTTCAGTAAGATTTCTCATGGCAGACACGCATGGGAATGGATTGAATATTACAACATATTTATACATTACTCGGAGGAACAACTAAACAGGAAGTCCGTTCAAGTTCGGCAGAATCGTCGCGGAAAACAATGGAATGTTCGCAGAAGGACAGGATTGGAATCAAAGTGGAAGGGAAGTGGGAGGCGGGGTTGTCGAGCTGCGCGTGAACACGGACTTGTAGTTCCAACAGGAAGGTGTAAATTCACAACCAGAGTGTTAAGCCTGTGACAATTTTGTGCTTGTAGATAAATTATATTTCGATTGTGTTAAACTGAGCCCTGTGCCAAGTCATTTTCGACGTTGGGATGATAAACTACGATGAAAATGGAAGTTGAATTCCCGTGGCCATCGCGTGAAGTTGCAATAAGGAAGTTGAATTCCTGTACTCGCATCACCATGAAGTTGAATTCCCAAAACACCTCCCACAGTTTCAGAGAAGTGGAATTCTCAAAGCCTGAAGGTAAAACAGCGTCTAACATTTATGTGACCTTGAAACTCACTGAGTGACCTTTCTGGATGGGTTTCATGGACTCACTTGGTCCCTTTTTTGGTTGGCCTTGCATCAGCTGCATTGGGGTCGGTGACACGACTAGATTGGGTGCGCTCGAGTCCAAGCTCAACCGCACCAACCCGGGCAACGCTGATAGCGTGGCAGACATTGCGCGGCTCTCGGATGAAGTCGCCACTGTTGCTCGCCGTTTGGACCTCGTCAGCGGCTCCTTCCTCTGCGACGATGTCGGTGTTCCCATCGCCAACTTGTTTGCTACTCAGGACGATATCCACATCCTTCACGGCTCGGTACAGGAGGCGCTCAACGGCACCGACAAGGGGATGGCGGAGCAAGTCCGCCCTATAACCAGCGACGTGCAGGCGCTGACCGTGCGCGTGGCGAAGTTTGAGGATATACAAAGCTCGGACTGCAGGTACATTCGGGAACCAGGCACATTTAGATCATGGCCGGCACATTTCCGCCGATGTGCCGTTCATGATATCAAAGGCGGCACCTGCCATTTGAGAATCGACCGAGCCTTGGCGGCAGTCGGCAAACACCGTTACGTGATTCCAATCCCTCTTTTTTCCGTCCCACCACCATTGTGCGAGGCCAATAGCCCACCAAACCACCGGATTGACATCGTTGCCATCGATGTGAAGCACGCGGAGACTGAGCGTGACGCAGGGGTGAAGGTTTGTCGCAGTGGGCTCTCCAGTTGTGGTACTAACAGACTGAGAAAGGTTCGGCGGGCCCATCATTGTGTTGGCGGTTCTTGTGCATACCGCGGACATCCACCATCGAACTGTTCATTACACCAACACGCTCGCAGGTTGTGTTGCATGCAGTGGACGCCCCGCCCTGCCCCCGTCTTTCACGCACCAATATACCCCGGCCTGTGTTCCCTCCCCGCCTGTGGCGGGCTTCAATCTACCTTGCGCAGGTGGGGTAGCATGCATAGGTCCGGGAGTTCCTGTACGGTCGGGCAGCAATGGGTGCTCGCAAAAATGCCGAATGAAGATTCGAAGAATCTGCTTGCGATGAGCTGCTGGACAGAAGGCATATGAACTGTCCTTGGCAAAAACAGTCTCCCCAGGTTCAAACCACGAGTCCGGGCCATCCCAGCGATCAACAGCGTCAGGATCCTCTTCCAGGTCATCCTCATCATCGTCAAGGGAATCCACAAATCGTTCCAACGCGGCCACGCTGTCGGTTCCCACATCATGAGTATCTTTCTGTTTCCCATTTAAGTTTATAACCAATTTCGGCCGTGCTGGACCAGAAGGCAAAATCTTCCCATTGAAGCGCACTTTCAGTGTTGGAATAACACTTTGTGCAACTTTAAGATGTTCCTATAAGCCTCATATTCAGCGCCGGTGTCCGAATTGAGGGAAGAGAATGAATTACCTCCGTCCGAAGTGCTTCATCCAGTTGGCCTATGGGAACAAAGGTACGATCGATCCAGTCAAACTCACTGAAAGCCTCGTCTTTGTCGTAATGCGCTGGGCGACGTCCCAGCACACTTAGGCGGCCTTTAACAATTTTGATTGCATGCCAGAAACAGAGTTGGTACTTGACGCTGTCTGGCAACTCTGCTAAAAAAGCATTGATCTCAATGATTTCCTTGTCGCTGAGACATTGAATTGCTTTAATCTCCCAAGTTTGGGCAAAATGTTTAACCACAGAGCGAAGATATTGCTCTTTGGCACCTGGGGTAGGGTTATCGGACTTCAAGAAAAGGAAGCCGAGAGGAAGCCCAGAGCCGAAGATCTCTCCGACCAACGTGTAGCATTCGAAGCCCGTATTGAAGATCCTCCACCAAGCACTTCGTGAATCCGGTGTAATGATCGCTGGTCCAGGCCACAAATACAATAGTCTTCACGTGGCCGGCACGAATGCGCTCTCGCAGAGCAATGATGTTCTGGCTGTACCGCTTTTGTGGTTGGCCGTAGAGAATTCAGCAGTCATTGATGAAAGAGGTGGGGAGGAAAAGGAAAGATGGCTCGCCCTCAATGGCAAGCGTGGCCCTTCGGAAGTAGGTCAGCTCGGCCCGGGCGTTCAAAATGTCTTCGAGAGCCCAGCATTCGTTAAGGAGACAGCCAAGGCTGGATAGTGGAGTGTGAGTAATAATCAAAAACCCTGTGATCGGTTCGTTGATGTGGCTGACACCAAACTTCTGGATCAAGTGCGGAAGAAGAAGGTTCTAAGTCTGCAAATGGAGCAGGAGACTGGATACAGAGTAAATGGGATATAGATTGTTGTTGGCATTAACAATGAGACGAATCTGAAAAGCAAACTCAGATGCATATTATCTTGATTTCAGTCAAATTAGCAAAATATTCAGCTGAGAACTGAATATCGGTCTGAGGAGATGTGTACTGAGAATACAATGAAGAGCTAGCGCTAGGATGATCTGCATTCTCTCAGTAAGATGGGTACACAGAAATTTGCGAAACTCACTTGTACTTGAGCCTCCAGGTACAGCGACGCGCAAATGAAGATGTGATAATGGCCCGAGACCTAAGGACCGCACTGTGTCGCTCCATGCAATAGTTCGACCCTCGTAAGTGAAGTACTGATGTCGGGGCAAGAAGATGGGGGGGAGATGGCGAAGGAAGAAAGAGGACGACGTGGAAAGATCAATGTTTGGTTCCGATGATTGGCGATCGGTAAACGACTTAGCGTTTCGTTTAAGTTCTTCCTGGCCACCCAGCAACAGCTTGGTCAACACAGAGTGAGGAGGTCAATTCTTGGCTGATAGAGGTAAGTTTGACTACTAATGGCCCTCTTTCTCCTTTGGACACCAATCACCACGCTTCGTACCATCTAGACACCGGCAGACCCGGCGGTGTCGAGTGTAGTGTTCACTTCGAAAGTTTGTTGTGTCAACAAATTTGGAGTTGCAGTCTCACCCATGCATCCACAACATTGCTGCTTCACACAAATTGTTACAAAAAAATAATGGGGTGTTCTGAGGAAAAGCTGCTGAAAGCTGTAAGCTGATAAAAAGCGACCAGAAAAGCGGCGGAAAGACAGCAAAAAAGACGAAAGCCGTAAAAAGTCGCGGGAAGCGGCCAAAAAAGCACTTTTCGTTTTGCTGATGCAGGCGAATACGAACCGCCTCGGAGTTTGAAAATTTTGATGGCATGTTCCTCGCAACTCTCAAAACATCCATTCCCGCCGTTCTTTTCGCAAACATGGATTTGGGTCAACAAGAGACCCTCTGTGGTGTCAGGAACATGGCGGACAACATTGTTTACGGCCAATACAAGGTCCAACATGATTGTGCCGGCCTCGTAGGGAGGCTTCTCCGCGGCGAGGCTTTCATATACCCGCATAAACCTGATGTAAGTGTCACCATTCGTTTACCTGCTTTCTTTCTCCGATGTTTATTTTATTCATGCAGAAAATGGACCCGAGAACCGATGTTGTCATCGTAAGTCCCGCCTGGCATCCCCTAAAATTTCCTCAAATGTTTGTGCAGCACGGGAAGCCAGAGACCAACAGGCCATACGAGCATGGCGGTGTTCCTGCCGTTGTCGCTGCTTTCTTCAAGGACGCCTCAAAGCAGTGTTGGCTTAAGCTTTAAGGCCTTAATTTGATTAAGGGTTATTAAGGCCTTAACTGTTAAGGCTTAACGGTCTGGACGACGCTGTTAAGGCCTAAAGGTCCGGGCCGCCCTGTGCCGAGCCGTCGGGGAACCCCGGATGAATATATTTCGTTTGAACGATAGTCTCTGACTTCTGGAGGTTGAAATAACTGCATACACTTTTTGGCTTGTCAAAGAAGCCTGCAAACTAAAAACCAGCAGCTTTGGGCCTCAATCATGCAACGAACGGCGGCAGAATTGATGGAGTTGTTGACCGAGGAGAAAGACGATGGTAGGGCCGACGAATGAGCCATTTGATCTTCTGAAAATGAGTGAAGGCTGTATAATCACTTGCTATAACCCTTGTTATGGTATACCATGCTCTACAGCGGCAACAATGGGTGTGAGAAATTATTTCCCAAAATGGACTTAAGGCCTTAATCCTGCCCTTAAGATTAACCCTTAAACCTTAATAACCCTTAATGGCTGGGGTGGCCGAGGTTTAACCCTTAATTGCCAACACTGCCTCAAAGTTGAACGCGGGGATGCTCTCTTTTGATGCTTTGCAGATGGGCCGGAGATTTCCGAAGCCAAAGAAGCAGGAGTATTTTCGTCGACTTCGACACGCTTCTGTTTACGTGGCGGAGAATAGTTGAATGGAGTTTCCGGGGTTCCTACGGAGCCAAATTGAATAGGAGTTGAGTAGAAATGGGTCGGCTGAAGTGTCGCGCCATGAGGAGATCCAGGTTTGAGGGATGGATGTCGTGGATGGGGGAGTGCCGACGTGCGGGTTGTAGCGGATGAGAGGGGATTTCGGCGAGGAGCAGGCGTGTTTGGGCTCGGTAATGGTGTTTGTGGGCATCAAATTCCAACCTCCATGTCACACCTACGCCACATCACCTTGGTTGACATGGCGCCAGTCCATGTTCAGGAGCTGATCTTTGTACGGAAGCAAGCTGGTCAGCGTCGTCTTCAGACCCTAGAGGTGTTCCTGTCCGAGGACAAAGTCGCACTTGCTCGCTCACCACGATGGTCCAGTTGGCTGCGCCAGAATGTAGATAATTTAGTCATTCTTCCTCACACTCCTAGCAACAATAGAAGACAGAGGAGGGCGCTGTTTGGAGTGAAGCACACCTAGTCGATCTTACAATACACACCTTATGGGTCTGAATCTAATATAGTCATGCGCTTCGCGGGCAAATACAGCAGGAAACATAAATACTACTACTGCATCTCTGATGACAACAACGTTAACTCCGGGGGCGGTACTTGCAAGCCAGGGACAACGATTTGGAGAACTTCCTGTAGCTGCTCGCGTGGGGTACCATTGCAGGCCTGCAGATATGTTCCCCAAATTTCTTCTTCGTCTGTGCGCTGACGGTGCCCCCTCCGTTCCTTCAGTGCTGCGTAAATCTCCATGGTGTCGAGCTGGGTGAAATGCTGCATATAAAGAACACCCAACATGGACCCGCCTGCGTTCTCCGCAAGATCCCAGCGGCCATCCCGGACATCTGCAGACTCTAGTGTGGAGTCTCTTGTCACTCGTAAAGCTGCGCTGATTTTGCTGATGCACTCATAGATAATGGCGTCATGAGCGGCTGTATAGATCGATATCAGTGACCGTAAGAGGGTGTTTAAAAAATGCGCCTGGGGTAGGCCATTCCCAGTCCGTTCTCCAGGAGACCATGGCATGGGATGCCCGTGCGCTGGAGAAATCCTTTGAAAATGGCAACTGCATCGATTCCACTACCAAGGGTCCCAAAGTGTGGGGTCATCTCAGCTTCAGTGGGTGCCGTGACCGAAAGATGAGTGTCAAGGGAATGAAAGTCGGAGATGAGAGATGTCCAGGTCTGGGCGATGAAAAACTCCGAACCACCTGGGTATGAGCAAGCGAGCTGTGGGGCAGCAAGCATAAGTTTCAGGATAAGTCGATATTGAAGTGTCAACATACCTTGCTAAACGAAAACCCGTTTGCACAGGGGAGATCAAGACCAGCACAGAAAGCCTCAGTCTCTGGATCCAGCGCTGCCCCCGGGCTGCGGTCGAAGCGGCCCAAGACGACCAAGGTATTCATTTTTTTGTCATTCACATTCAATGTATTCAAGCGCACTACCAGTGAAAGCTCCTTACGACGTACTTATCTTTACTTTTAGTTAGCTAATAAATTGATTGACTTGTTATATTCGACTGACATTGGCCGCACTGAGCCGGGGATGTACGGCACATGGCAGCATGTGCGGCACATACCGTCGTTGCCTTCGGAGAAGCTATGTTCGACACTTCGGATAGATGTGCCGCACATTAAATCTATGTGCCACGCATCATTTCTATGTGCGCACTCTGTTTTGTCTATCCTCGCTCCAACCTCAGTTTTCCTCCACAGCCGTTGCAGCCCACCATCCATGCAGAGCAGGGATCCGAGCTCTGGCACGCGATAACGTTCCAGTACCTCCCATGGACGTTGGTTCAGCTGGGCGCAAAACCGCGCGCTTCCACCAACGCTGGACGCATCCTCACAGATGTGCAGCTTCCATGGCATTCTTTTACTGTCGCAGGCTTCAAAGCGTTCAAATCGTGCCTGACCAACCCGATTACATCGGGCAAGACGTATTATCTCCTTGGCACGTATTTTCCTTTCCTCGTCGTGAGTGAGCTCTGACGATTCCTCAGCCCCAAAGTACGGACCACTCACTGGGCGTGCCCCCACACAGATGGTTCCCTACCGCTGCTTCCTGCTATGTGTCCTTGATCCGCTCTCACCGACCTACGACCTTGCTTACCCTGTTGATTGCTTTGAGGACGACGAGTGCATCGTCGTTGGCGAGGCATCACTCACCACTGCAAATCAAAGCTCCTCCCAACACTCCTCCCCTCGTCGTACATTGGCCCGGTTGGCGTACTCGGACGCCGACGATGTGAGTTCGTGATATTCTACCATGCCGACCCTGATTATCTTGTCACCAGGCTGACCAAGACCCTGATTATCTGGAGGCCCTCAAACGCTCCATGACCGACACTGGTGCTGTTTTGCCTGACACTGGGCCAGTCGCAGGCCCTTCGGGTTCTCGTCCGAGTCGTGCATTAGGGTGTTTCACACATCCCAACTTGAGCCCCGGGATAAACGAAACTCGGACGGCAGGTACATTCCAAGCACGGTACATTCGGCCGGATACACGGCACATTCACTCAAGCCAGGCACATTTGCCGGGAATGTGCCGCACTTGTGCGGAAACACAGCATTTGCTCCCGAAGGCAATGTACCGGCTTTGCAATGGCGGACGAACGGCGGCATTGCTTCGGCATGTGCGGCGCTTCAAGTCAACTTTCGAAATCGCCCAGAGGAGGGTAATCATACCCTCAGCAATGTATTTGGGTGCTAACATTAGCGAGGAAAAAAACCTTGGGGTCTAACTTACTTGTTCTCAGAATTTGGGTCAACTATTGTTGTAAAGTATTTCAAGTGTAAAGTATTGAACAGGAAGGTGTACTGCAGTACAGTAAGGAGACTTGTGGTAAGGTGACGATATGGAAGGCACGAAGGAAAAAAAAATGGGGATGCACGGGCTCCACGAATTCCGAGAATTGATGGATATGAGCCGCCAGCCTGAGGTCCCGGTCGGGGAAGCGCGAAAAATTGTTTTCCAACGTGCTAAAGCGCCACGAGAACGCGAAAGATGATAGCACACACACCTGGAACACGTCGGACATGAATCAACTAACAATTTGCCCATGGTGCGGGCCTACTCGTGCCGTAGCTGACCAGCACCGGGTTTGTGCATCGGCGGTGTTTGCACTTGCGGATGCAGATGCGAGCTCGGTCACTCGGCACCCTCACTCAAGCTCTGCGACAACACAACAAAAGAAATAAAAAAATGGCTCTGAGTCATCAGAGAGATTTAATAAGACCCACCGGCTACCCGCAAGTGCCCCTACGATGAGGTTCGAGTACGCGTGCTCCACCGCTCCACACTTCTTCGCGCGCGGGTTGGCCCTATGGATCCCTATGGGTTCCCCTCCCTGCAGCTCGCTGAATACCGCCACAGTGTTGTTAGTAGGTCGGTCTTCAGTCTTTCTATGCCAGTGCTGGTTTAACATTCGGGGGCATTTTGACGCGGTTTTCGACGCGTCGGGGGCGGGTTTGGGCGATGCGCAGCGATGGTAAGAGAATGAGACTTTCCCCTTCCGAAGCGGGCTTTACCGATGATCGGTACATCCAGAAAGGCAAGTGCCGCCTTCGATCCAAAAGGCAGCACATTGATAGAAATATGCCGTGTTAGATGCAAATGTGACGGGTTTCCGGATGTACCTGCCGTCCGAGTTTTGTATATCCTCCTTCCGAAGCGGGCTTTACCGATGATCGGTACATCCAGAAAGGCAAGTGCCGCCTTCGATCCAAAAGGCAGCACATTGATAGAAATATGCCGTGTTAGATGCAAATGTGACGGGTTTCCGGATGTACCTGCCGTCCGAGTTTTGTATATCCTCCTTGAGCCCCAACTCGGACAGAGGATATACAAAGCTCTTACCGTAGGTACATTCAAGAGCCCGGTACATTCAGTTCAACCACGGTACATTTGCGCTGATGTGCCGCCTTTTGGTTCAAACGAGGTACTTGCCTATCTGGGATGTGCGATGCATCGGCAAGGGCCGTGATCTGATCGCAATGCTTCTTTCTTTCTTACCACCAGCATCCCTACTTACTGCGCCGACCCAACCCAATTCCAGGCCAAACCACCTGACATCAGTGTTCGTCCTAAAGCCCTTAAAACTGGTTTTCAGGAGCTTGAAGGTCTTTGAAGGTTTAAGCCCTTAAATTTAAGGGCAAATGAAGGCCTTAAAAGTATTTTCCCACGCCTTTTCAGGTGATTGAACTTTATCTTCTTGTCACAACCGGAACAGGTACTTATCATCAGGGTCAATCTCTATGGCCCCATCAAATGGAATGTTGTCCTCCTCTTTCTCTGCCAAAGCCTGCATGAGTAATTCCTCCTCCATCACCTTCTTTGAATCTCTCTGAGTGCATGGTTTTTCCGCTTTGCCAAACAGCACGGCAAGCATAATCAGTGTCCTAAGACACACAAGGGGGTCTTCATCATCGTTGGTCGATGTATGTAATCAAATTATGTAATACAGACACGTGATATTTTAAGGCCTTCAAAGGGGGAGGTGCTCAGCCGAAAATCTTGAAGGCCTATAGGAAGGCCTTCAAAAGGCTTCAAGACTTTAAGGGCTTAAACCTTTGGGTGAACACTGCCTGACATCGTTGGGCAGTGAAGAGATGAGGAGGGGAGAGCTGCGATTGACCCTCGAGGCCCAAGGTACGTCGCAGTCGCACTGTGTGACCCATGAGACTCATCGAGGATGCTTCCAAGGGCTACCAAAAAAAAAAAAAAAATTAGAGAAAAGAAAAACCGCCTTCCCCATCGCCCATCGCTCGCGCCGTCCACGCCAGACTCGAAGCAGAGCAGCAGGCGCTTTGACGTGCCTGAGCACGCCGACAGTCGTTTTCACTTGATGGCCCACTCAGTGTTGTGCACACCCCACGCCACCCCCATTTTTGCGATCCCAAAGCTGCACACACTGTAGGCCTCTGTCCTCGCGGCTCCGTGAGTATTTTATTTGAAGGGGTTCTGACCTGTACTCACCAAGTTCCATGCGGTTTTGTCTCGAGTCCGTTTTGGCCGGGTAATGACATTGGCGTCAACGCTGTGGGGTCATTCGGTGTCCGATCGACCCAATTCTTTTTCTACCCTCCGAGAGTCATCTTAACGGACATATGAGTATTTTATTTGGAATGATTCTGGTCTAGAATGTCTGGGTTAGAGGTGTTTTTCTCCGGGGCACAGTTTGGTTCAGTGACGGTATTGACGGTGTCGGCATGCACGTGTTCGGTGTCTGGTGGTCTCCAGTGCATTCCAAACATTTGAAGAACATCCCAACAACCTGGTCAGTATTTTATTTGAAAGAACTCTGACCTATACTGAGAAAGTTATGTGAGAAATGTACCTGAAACCTTGACCCCCGGGTCGGCGGGTAGGGTACAGACCCGTACCCCACCGGGTTCGGGTTATTTCGGGTACGGGTCGCGCTGACCCGAACCCGTACCCGTGCCCATCCCTACCGGTTGCTCGATCCATTTGCCGCACATCAGATTATGTAATTCTACCTCCCGCTGCCCTCCCGCCCGCCTGCCACCTCCCAACGGCCAAATACATAGCGGCGGCCAACCTAAAAATTGAATTTTTGGAAAGCAATGCAAAGTTGAGCCATGCACATTCGCTACAAACCAAAAAATGACAATTTTTCCAATATCAAAGTTTCAGGTACAGTACATAGAAACAGGGAAATGATAATAAACTTGCTTGATGACCCTGTGAACCCCAGAAATAGTGGAGTGAGTTGGGGCTCGAAGTTGGGAGATAAGCTGTAGGTGTTTCACACATCTGCCCCAACTTGAGCCTTAACTCCGACCCCAACTCGGCGAAGTTGGGGTCAAGTTGGGGTCCGAGTTGGGGCCGAGTTGGGGCTCAAGTTGGGATGTGTGAAACACCCTATTGGTAAGCCTGCAGTGCCACTCATCCCTGCCTGTAACCTGCCAGTGCACATCGGAGCTTACTGTACGTTGCGCCCACTAGGTTCCTCTATCCAATTAAAATTCTCCCAGCCTCCTCATCCGGATCACCTGCCGAAAAAAAAACACGGTGGCCAGTGGAGTCAATCCATCCCAGACTCGAAAATTCCTCTGGCTCATTTGGCGGACCGGGCTCACTTCCACCCTCGAACTCAGGTATAAATTCTGTCCAAGGACGATGTTACATTTATAACAGAAGAAAAAATTTGATTACATACCGACCATATGATCTGCAGAAATATCACTCAGATTGGCTGTTGGAGGTGGATTCTCATGCGAGAAATTAGTGTTGCCAAGGGCCCGGCCTGGCCTGAAGCCCCCGGCCTGGGCCCGGCCTGACAGGGCTTGGTTTCGTCAAGCCCAAGCCCAGGCCCGCTAGGAAGGCCTCAAGCCCTGGCTTGAGGCCTGGGCCGGGGCCTGAGCGGGGTTTTTTTCCGCCACGGCGTCGCAGTGTTATGATAATACAAAGTATAATAATAATAATAATACAAACATCAGTCATCCATCTCGTAGTCAGGTTCGTAATTGTCCGCGGCATCATCTAAAAAACAGTCCCAGCCTTCTTCCCCGTCGTCAACCTCCGCTGCATCCTCCTCGTCCAGTTCTTCCTCTGCCTCGAAATCAAACACAGCAGGGCAATGGCTTTGATGCCCCAGAAAGGTTGTCCTGTCCTCTGTGGGGTCAGATGCAGCTGTAGATCCGGAGCTGCCAAGACGAGACGCGGTCATCTGATGGGCTAGCTCTTTTTCTGCGAGGGATCTTTGCTTCGCTTCTCGGGCACGTAAATGGCCTGGTCTGTTAGCATGATCTGTTAGCCGTTTCTTGGCCATCCAGTTGTCGCCGGGTTTGATTGGACAAATGCGGCACTTGTATAGCAAACTTGGGGTGGTCAAGATCGTCATCCATTTCGGACAGACGCATCCATCATCCCCTTTGTCCTCTTTATTCGAGTGTCCACGGCTTTGATGGCACACAATATCTTTGAATCCTCTACTTACACTGCTCTCGAAAGCTGGATTTAAGCACATTAAGGTCTTTTCTATACATAGCCTCAAATATTTTCAGAGTTTTTGGAGCTGGAACGTAGAAGATATACAGTGGCGATGGAAAGTTCTGCATGCGGTCGTTTGGCCTCGTTTCCGGGGCAAATGACCGTTGAGCAATTTACAGGCAAGCCCGAAACGCGCTCGTGTGATGGGCATGTAACGCAATGTGACAACCGTGTCGCGGCGTGACTAATTAGCAAAAAAATTGCGCTATGAGCTCTCCCCCGCGCACCGTCCTCCGTACTCTGCCTGTAGTTCCCAATGGCACTCGGCAACGTGTCCCTGCAACTCCTAGGAAGCACAAAACCCCAGCCCCGGACCGCTTGCTCGGTGTCAAGCCGCTCAAGGAGACTCTGCAAGAAATAAAAAACAAGACGCGCGAACACCTCAAACTTAACTTCGATATAGATTACTGGCAGGGAGAACTTATCCGCCGCCTGCGCCAGGGATACGACTCCCTAATGATCGCAGGAACGGGCTACGGAAAGAGCATAATATTTGTAGCTCTCGCCGCTCTTAATAAATCGAAAATTGTCATTGTGATCTGTCCGCTGAAGCCTAGGGTCGGGTGGTTGCCCATAAAGATTCCGACTCGTTGTTTGACCATTGGGATAGGACATTCGAAGAGGAAAAAGAGGAAGTCCCGGATGGAGAGAGTGAGGAAAGTGAGCAGAGAAAACACCAGCTGGCACTGGATTTGAGGTGTCTCGAGGTCCCTGAATCCCAGATTGAACCACACTCGGTCTGGATCCACCTCGATGATACAGACGATACACAAGAAGAGCATCATTCGCACCTTGACAGATGCCACGCTGGACGTCGACACCGGCAAAAGTCATGATCGTCTCCTTCGCATTCGCTGCTTTTCCTCGGGGGGTGATCATTGGGACCGAAAAGCTGCCAAGATTCACAATAAATCCGCTGACGAACATCTCCTTCGTTTGGAAGGCCTTTTTGCGACTCTTGTTGCCGCCAACACATCACAGGTCTCCCTCGCCATCCTTCAGTGCACAGTTATCAAATCGAACGCAACCAACCAGCCCCAGTATTTGGACGCTGCGCCCATCACCGAGTTGGGTCTTCCAGATACCCATTATACAGTCACCGGCCAGATACTCTCCCTGGTTCCCTTCTTTAACGCGTCCGACACCATTTTGTGGACCTGGGACACTGGGTTCGTCGCGTTCGAGTCCGCGAGAGCAAAACATGCCGACTCCAGTGTACCGACACGAATGCGACATCTCAGTATCTGTGCCAATGGTTATCTCGTCCTTCCACTCTCAGCTCCGGCACTTAAGCCAGCCCGCGCTGTCCTGGAAGATATTGCACCCGACGTACTGCTTGATGTCGCCGAAGCCGTAGATACAACCTGGGTTTTTTCAGACGTGCAGCTAGAATCATTCAAATCCACACTGCTGGCTCGTGTGCAGGCCGAGGAAGCACGCCTACGAATTCCTGTTTATGGTCCAGTCAGAGATGGGAGGTATCCTTATGAAGCTGATCTGGAGTCAAGTGGTAGGTGTATCATCTTTTTTAGTTTTGGCCGTTGGATTTTGAGAGATTTCTAGAAGGAAATGTGGTTCATGTCTCCCATCATCTCAATTCCGTGGCCGCCCCAAGTTCAAAGGACGGCTGCCGTAAATGTTTGGTGTGTGGAAAGGACGTCGCAGGTCCTGATCGTCAAAACCATATGGGCAAGCATATCCTCCTTTCAATGCGTGGAATCTCCGAAAAAAGGGTGGTGACAGCGGTAATTTGCTTCTATCACTTGCGGTCTCGATACTCAGAGAAATCCTCAGGTATCCCCGAGTTATCCCTGTGGTTTTTGCGGGAAAACAACTTCAACTGGGGCCTGTGTCACGTCTATTCGTGGCGGAAAGGCCAACTCAACCTGCACCGAGGTATACGGGTTCCAAATTGCTGCTGCATCGAAATCTAGCGCGACCAAGCCCTGCACCAACGTGCCGGTGAAGTGTGCTTTGTGCTCACACATTCATTGGAAGTACAACATGGAGACCCATCTGCGTGAAGTTCATCCTGACTGGCAACTCACCACTAATTTGGAGACACGAGAGTTGTTGGAATCCAAGACTATCATCACCCACAGTGAGGAATGCAGATTTTCTTGCTCTCACACCAAGCTGATTTTGCAGGTGAAAAATCACAGCTTGAACTGGTTTGTTTTAATTAAACTCTCCAACACAATTGCTAATAAATTTCATAGCTCATTGAGGCCGCACCGGGAATGGTCTGTCATTTCCTGCCCAAGTTTCACCCGGAGATGAACCCGATCGAATATTTCTGGGCCTGGGTCAAACACTATTTCCGCGAGCGGTCAAATGGCCAATGGAAGAAAGCACAAGAGCTTACTGCAGAGGCGCTAGCTGCCTGCCCCTCCCCACTATCCGAAGATTTTTCCGTCACGCTGATCGCTATGCGAGTGTGTACCGCCACGGCGTGACGGGACCAGTTGCCGAATTTGCTGTCAAGCAGTATCGTTCTCATCGAGGGGTCAAAAAGACAGAGATTGAGGTGGCTGAGGCAAACTGGAAGAAGAAGAATCAACTAGGTAGCCGAGTCTAGTACATGCAATTTTTTTTCGGGCCAGAGGCCTAGTTAGGTACACACAATTTTGATTTTTTCCGTCTCAAAATCTGCCATTTTTAACCTTAAGTTAGGGTTGCCTACACGGTTGAAACCTCGATTCCCAGCATTGATCTGCTCATGGCAAACATCGGGTAATTTTTCTTGATCCCTCCAACGGCTATACTGACCCGAACCAGCAATGAATATTCAAACTCCCAGTTTTCTTCCGCTCCGCCATCGAGTATCCTTGGAGACGACGATTGGGCATCTCAGTCACTTCAAAGTCAGAATATTGACAATTGGTTCACTCGCTGGAGGATAGATCACACAAATACACAGAGCCTGAGCTGTACCTATATTCTGCTTGTTCAAGTCCACTGTTCACGTGCTCCGGGTGCCATGCCTCAATTACGAGAACGGTGTGCCCTCCGCCATACAAATAATTGTTTTTAGAGCCATACAACATCCCACACAACCTTCAAATCACGACACAAGAGATGATCTCCGCAAAACATGCAAAATAATATATTATAATTACTACCGGCGGTAGGGAAAGATTCTGAGGACGTCATGCCCTGCGGAATTGTCGTGTAATTCTGTCATATAGTTTTCAGAAACGTACATTGAGAATTGAGGTCAGAACAGCTGTTCTGGCTGAAATGATCAAAAACAGCTCAAAAAGGAAAAAAAAATCGGCCGCGCCCTAAGTTCCGCAAAGAGCTGTAATACCTCGTTGTGGCTCTGAAGATATGCGACGATCGCCTTCTGCTCGCACGGACGTACGTCTCGAGAGGCGGTGTCCTGGTTCGACAAGAACTTTTTCACGGTCCTTTCTCGCGAGTACGGAGCCACTCTCCTCGTGCTGGGGCAGCCCCGTTTTAGGCTTGTCTCAGTCGGAGCAATTGACCCAGCAGGTTTTTGCGGACACGTGCTGATGCCAAGGGCAGCCTAATTGGGAAGCTCCGGTGCATTTTGGCTCGTAGTATAGCACCATGACGTCCCGGGGACGGTGGACTCTGCCAGACGTGTTAGAACAGAAAACCATTGGCTCTGACACAGGAGATGATTATTTGGGTGTCTGGGTCTCTATAAATTAAATTAACTGTGCTTTGATGGTGCAAGTCACCAGGCTCACTATAAAATGCCGGTGGTAGCTTTTCACTATAACCATCTTGGTTCAGTTGGATTCGACATCTTCGTTATTTTCGCTTCGTTTCACAGAGGCTGTGGGTTCAATTCCCGGGTTTGCCTTTTTTAAGGCTTCTCGGATTTTTCGTCCCGGTCCGAACCGTGGCAAGCACCGACCCATTTTGCAGTCTCTCCTGCTACCTCTACCCTAGATAACTCAATTGAAGCAATTCTGAAGACCATCTGCAGGGCTAAAAAGCGCAAATTATGCCGACTAAGCACATTTCAACACCCTAGTTCAGACGGAATTGATACCCCATCGTGTTCAACACCCGCCGCTGATCCTCCTTGTCCCCGCTTTTAGCCCAGGTTGTCCCACGGTCGCGCGCAGTCCTTTCGAACCTTTGAATGTCATCCACCATTTCCCTGACATCAGCTCCGATGTCCCGCTTGACGAACCTCGACATCCATAACCTATTTCTGTGTGGGACTTGAGCACGAAAAATAGCAGCAGCTTGTTCAAATTCGGCTGCCCGTTTCAATATATGGTCCCGGTAGCCATCCACCTGAGGAGGAATCACTAAATGGGTCAAAAATGAATGTAGCACTTGCCTCTTCCTCGCCATCGCTGTCATGCATGTCAAAAGCTGGGAAGAAGTGACGTTGGATCTCGTTGGCATCATCAGAGCTCGAGTTTGCATCAAAATCTTGACTCGATGATCGTGCGCGCTTTCCGAGGAGGCTGGAAGAGCTGAAATCAAAGTTCTGCCAACCCCCGCCACCTGCCAGAACAGTGGAATCCCCGGACCACGCGTGATCATCGCCGTCTGTTATACTTCCATCTGTCGGCTCGATATAGCATGATTCTTCCTGACCATGGGTAACCAACACTGGATGGCGATACAGTGGGAGTGTCCGACGACGAACGACTTGCGTCCAAAAGAGGGGTGGAGGGTGGCCAACGGCATTGACCAGGTGCTTGCACAAGTGGCAGCTATTGAATGGCTGGGATTTACAGCTGCAAGTCCACTTCTTGACGGAGGTGATGTATTTTTTATCTGCATCGACACTGAGGGTCACTTTCTCCAATCTAAGCCACTCCGTTTTGAAGTGCTTTTGGAATTGGGTGGGCGCTTTTGAACGGCCGAGGCGATGACCATCATTGAGGATTTGGGCACGTGCGAGGTATGCCGGGGTAACCTGAGTAACGAGAATCCAAATAAGTTGGTCAAGGCGGGGACGGACATGGTTGTGAAGGAAGCTGTGTTTGAGCTGCTTCCAAAAATTCTCCACGCTCATGGTGGTTCGAAGGCGCGACAAATAGGGAGATGTAGACCGTGTCCACAGCTTCCACATCCTCGGGGCGTACCAGGAGTTCCAGAAGTAGCCCCACGCTTTGCGCAGGCCGCGCTGAACGCAAAATACATACATCTCGTGGACAGAGTCCTCCTGAATTTGTGCGGCGGATTTCGGGCCATCCTGGGTTGGGAAAATGGGATGCTGACAGAAGTGCTTCGTGAAGAGGCGAAGAAGGGGCCTTCTGTGTGGTGCAGGACAGAAAACATAGGTGGGATCAGCAGATTTAATTTCACCACCTTCAAACAACCAATCCGGCCCGTCTTCAGCGTCTTGGGCGGTGGCGGCATCCTTTTCTAGGAAGCGATCGACCTCTTCCAGAAGGTCGCCCTCACCCTCTTCCTCCTCTGAGGCTGGATCTGAGGTGGAGGTTTCTTTGGGGTCCTCGGTTGAAATATTGGGACGTGGAATGATGGCGCGAACTTGGCCATTGAGTCGAAGAGTTAGAGAGGGCTCAGGAGCAGTCGAACGTGGCACAGTGAAATAGGAACTCCGCGAAATCGAACCTTGAGATGAGGGATGGCTTGTGCTGCAACCCAGGTATCCTGGGGTAAATGATTAGAACACGACATAATTCATTATTCCAACGGGAAAACTAACAGGCGCAAGCTCTTGAGACTGGGAAATTGGAACGAACTTCTTGTCAATCCAATCGAACTCGTCGTGGGCAACATCAACAGCATAGTGTGCTGGAGTCCTGCGAAGAATGGCGAGCCAAGTCTTGACTGCCCGCAAAGCATGCCAAAAACATAGTTGATGCTTCGCATCAGGATACTCGGCCAGGAAAGCATTGATCTCCGACCAGTCCTTGTCCGTCAGCGTAATAAGCGCTCAGACCTTCCAAACCGTTCGAAAATGTCGCAGGAGTTGACGAAGAAATTTTTCTTTGGCCCCGGCGGTGCTCTCGGGTGTCGACTGAACCAGTAGGTAACCCAGCGGCATTCCAGAGCCGTAAACTTCGTAGCGTGAGCCATTGGTGTTCCCTGAATAGGTCCGAATGTTTAATCAGTAAAATGTGGATACATATGGACAACACTTACATGCTGAGTCCAAAGATAGTTCACGGACACGGCCACCAACTTCCCGCAATAATTGTGGGAGAGCGAATGCGATTGCAGTGAACCCTGTTAGAGGAATATTCTGGATGCTATAGAGGAACTCGGCCTCAGTCTTCTGCGCTTTACACTTCGAGCAATAGAAGCGCTCGGCGTCAGGCATCTCGGCTTGCTGTTTTAGTCGCGTTGACGTGGGAAGGAAGGTGATGAAAAAGACGCGACGAGACCGTGTTATGTGGTGATATTATGGCAGGACTACATTGGGGATATCACCCA
The DNA here is from genome assembly GCA_029204085.1 of Mycena sp. CBHHK59/15. NCBI lineage: Eukaryota > Fungi > Basidiomycota > Agaricomycetes > Agaricales > Mycenaceae > Mycena > Mycena sp. CBHHK59/15. The sequence continues at coordinate 397,042 of JARGXW010000047.1, read as the reverse complement.
TCAGATCAGCACGTGTCCGCAAAAACCTGCTGGGTCAATAGCGGCTAGTGGCTTGTCTCGGGCCAAGGGGGAGTGTCTTCAGGCCATCGGTCGCTGGTCCTCGTCTGCGTCGAAGTGTAGCATTCAACAAAGGATTCGCAAACAAGATTACTACAATTTGGAGATCCGGTTGTCCTGGCCGTTCATCGTCGGCCTTTCCAGGTGCTTCCACATGACGTGTCCCCACATTTTGCACCGTTATTTATTCCTTCGCGCAGAGTCCGACAATTCCACTGCAAGCTCCGTTGTTTGCACTTGCACTCTCTCAGCGCCCGCGCTCTCGCCCGTCAAATTCACGGCTTGTTACATGTGTTCGCACCGCGGGACAGCGCTCGACAAAATATATTGAGTCTTGAGGAATTTTGGGGACGTGTAAAAATATTTCCTGGAGGAGAAAAATTCTCCGGGGTGCAGTGCTTGGTTCGTGTTCGTGCTTCAATCTTAACTCTGCGTTGACGTTGCTGGTCATTAACAGGTTTTTATATGATCATATGGCTATTTTAAGGATTTGTTGACCTTAATTGTCCGGAGCTGTATGTATGTAGCTACACCGCCTGATCATTATTCATTTCTTGGAGGGCCACTACGATTTCTGACATAGACGGCCGGTCCTGGTGTTCGTGGGCCCACATGCCTTCTATGAGGTCAACGATCGCGGTGGACCATTGTTTTCTGAGGTGGTTGGTGGATGGCCTGCAAAACATATCATCGACACGAGTGCTGGGGTGAAAAATACGCCAAGAAACCACACCTCTGTTTTTTACCACCAACAATCTCGTAAATTGCATGTTCGTTCATGCCCTGGATCCATCGTGAGCCCGAGGCTGATATGGAAACTGAGTACTGACCTCCCACGGAAACCTCTTCACCTTCGCGTGCCATTGCAGCATCTCCCAGTAGACCATCGCACAGCTGAACACATCCACCTTGTGATTGTACTTGGGCTGCGCCTTCCAGAGCTCCGGCGCCTGCCAGTTGACCGTGCCCACCAAGCTACGCACCATCGACCGCGTAGACTCCTTGACCTTGGCGAGCCCAAAGTCCGCGATTTTCGCCGTGCCCTTGGCGCTGATCAGGATATTCGACGACTTGCAGTCGCGGTGGATGACGGACGGATGGCCCAGGTGAAGATAATCGAGCCCGCGGGCGATATCGAGCATCATCGTAAGCTCCAAAAGAGGTTTAATAACGCAGGAGCCGAGAGATTCATTATCACTTACGACTTTGTTCAACGACGGTGCCGGCACATTTCGAATGTTATCGAACAGATCGCCGTTCGAGCACAGCTCGGTGATGATCATGACTGGCGTCTCGCGATTATTGTCGGGTATACTCACTCCAAGCTGTGTGTGCGTCAAAGTCAATAACCACGCCCCTTCACCGCGGAAAATCACTCACGAATCGAATGATATTCGGGTGATCAAATCTTCCGAGCAGCTTGAGTTCTTTAATGTCCACTGTCAAATTTGATTGATCTCTTCCACAGAACGCGTTGGAGGAAACGGTGCGCACTAGCAGTCAGTCGCCCCCTGAACTCGGAGATCGCAATGCGCCGCCCGCTGAACTTGCCAATGAACACATCCTTGAAGCCACCGCTGCCAATCTTCTTGAGCTTTTGCAGCTTGGACGGCGGAATCTCGCGGTTGTCGAGGCCGAGGCTCTCGAGATTCAGCTTCGGTTCCCCAAGCGGGACAGGCGGTGAGAAGGAGCTCGCGTTGGTCTTGCGAGAACGCAGACGGGTGGTGGGCGGGGAGGGGGCTGTTGAAATAGCCCGCGAAGGTTTGCGACGTCTACGCTCTGATAACGGGGTAGTAGAGTCAGAGTCGGAAGTAGAGGCTGACCAGTGCGTTGAGGGTAGGGTGTTGTCGATATCCATCCCATTGGCCTCCCCGTCATTCACGGCATCGTACGCGTCTGACCGGAGGCGTTTGAGCCTGGGGAGTAGTCCGCCACGGGCGTTCTCGTTCGAGCTAGTTACGCGTCTACGCTTCGAGCCGAGCTGTCCGGGTGGAATCGGATCGTCTTGGAGCTTGCCAGTTAAGGACTGGAGACGCACAGAACGGCGACAGAGGTTTGGATGGAGAGGGAAAAGGACAGGACGACGGGGGACCAGCGCGGGGGCCACGATGGATGTGATGCTCGGGAGACGGATGTGGAACTTGTGCGGAAGTGCGGTATCGCGCCTTGTATTCCGCGAGGGAGCGAGGGCCATGTTGCCAGTAGAGTCTGAGCCCGACACCTTGTGGGTAAACCGAGTAAGGAAGGCCGGAAGAGTACTTATAAGTTATGTAATAATATTGATCGTTTTGATAGTCGCGATCAAAACCGAGAAAGCAACTTAAGTACCCCCCGTCCCGCTGTCGTTCAAAGAGGCAATGGCGAGCGCGTATTCTGAGGATTGGGCCACGTTTGCTCCTGTGGTCAAATTCACCTCCCTCCGTGTCATGTTCGCCGTCCATTTCAAAGCTTTTTGTGTCTTACTACAGCTCTTTGCAGAACTTAGGGCGCGGACAATTTTTCTTTCCTTTTTGAGGCTTTTTTGATCGTTTTGCATATATCGCGTGTTCCGGCCTCAGTTCGGGGCCGTTTGCTTTGGGACATGGCGCGTTCCATTCGCCTCAAAAATTCGCAGCGGATGGCCTCCTCCGATTTCTTTTGTGGCCTTTGAGACGAGGTCTGTGGGAAAATACGACGATTTGGCCATCTCAATGCATTTATTGGCTCTAGCAATGGCTATAGGGCCCCGAAAGCTCTAGTTTTTGGATATAGTGAAAATGGATGTATTGTATAGCGGATGGCATGCTTGGATAGTTGATAGGGCTTTTACCGTACATGCTATACACAGTCTTGTGAGTGCAACGTGACCCAAATGTGTCGTACCAGTATCAGGCCCATTTCAAGGCATTCCTTGCTGCGGAATCTCTGTCCATCGACTCAGGTGTTATATGACATCTAAAGAACTCGAATCCATCTTGTAATGCACCAGAATCGACGTGAATCGGGTGCGGATCAATTTTCATCAAAATGTGATCCCGCGCATATATCGCCCACCACGGACTCAATTCTTATCCAAACGCCTCTGGAGTATGCCCCTTCGACTCAGATTCAAAATCTGCAGAGGATGGTATTTTCAGAATTTCTGAACTTCCACTTTCAGAAATTTCGAGTCAAAATGTGATTTTCACATATATCACCTCTAGCAGCATCTAGGGTACTTAGAATCACATAGTTTTTGGATATGTTAGACTTTATGGGAATTTCCAGCGGATGAGGGTATAAAAATTGGCACATACAACTATTCCGGGAGGCCCCTCATAGCCAGAATTTATTTATGCCCCCTCCAGTGCATGAACTATGTGATTGAATTATATTATTTCACGGATTCAATTACATCGTTCACGTGCTGGAGGGTTGATACGTAAATTCTGGCTTCGATGCGCCCTCCGGAATAGTCGTATGTCTATTCTGATGATACTACAGGCTCTTAGAGTCTTACCTCCTCGTGTGGCAGGAGATTTCCGTGGAAATAGCATAATATTGTATTATATTCATTATAAGGTCGGTAAAAAAGAACTGAGGACCTCACGCCCTCCGGATTCGCATTGTGATTCTGTCCATATAGTTTCCAGACGTCCACACCCCGAATTGAGCCCACAATGGGCGATCTGGTTGAAACGACCAAAAATGTCTCAAAATGGAAGAAAAAATGGCCGCGCCCTATGTTCCGCTGCACTCGGATAGTGGTTAGCACATGCTATACATTACATTACGTGACGGCGGCAGGGGGAGGAAGCGACGGGCGCACCGAAGAACAAACCGGGTGCGCGCTTCGTCCGACGATGGCGCCGTGCACATGCGCATCCAGGACCGTGACTGCCAACCCAGGTCATACGCACGCGAACGACGGTTGGGGTCATAGGGGAAGAGGTGCTGTTGGGGCGGAGAAGAGTAGGGCATGTGAGATAAGTGTAAGGACGGAGGCGATCACACCGCATCAAAGCGTGAGTTCCAGTCGGGCATTCCTGCCTCCGAGGCTGCCGCCTCGCTGCTGTCGCGCTGCTGCTCGCCATAGTCCCCATATCACTACCACTCACCCAATCGGCGGACAGGCTCAAACCGCGTCGGAATGGTCGAGCCGGCTGAGCTACCACTGGCACGCAAATATCTCCACATCAAAAAATAAGACTGAAGCGGCAGTCACTATCAAATAAATCTGCGAACATCTTGAGAAGGATCGCCAAGGTACTAGCTTGCATGGATTCAATCTGGACCCTCCCAGTCTGCGCGCTCGATTTTGCGGACGTCTACGAATCCTGCTGATGTAATTCCAGTCCTCTATCTTTAGGTTCTCGTGCATATATCATCATATTTGTTTCAGAATGTTCAGCAATTCTGGACGCCATTAGCAATTTCTACGGTGGTGGCCAGGTTCAGTCTTCTTCCAGATAACCACTGAGTTCCTGTCGAAGCCGACTCAAAGTTTACTTTTGCAACAACCTGTAGTACATTTAATTTTAATTAACCGGCTCGACATGACGGCTCTTCTGAGGGTCGCCGGAAGTTTCAGCTGGGAAAGAACTACGCATATTCCCTGCGGTCCGACAAAACATTGCCAAGTACAGTACATAGCAGTCGGAATCTCTTCCACCGCAGCATCCTCTGCGACCGCACTCCCCATGTACACGTCAAGCAACAGAGCCCGTCCGGGACGGGACATCATACTATCCTCTTCAAACACAGATGGTCCGTTTCTAGTAAGTCATCATCTGGCCCCCCACAATTTCTAGCTGAGGTGTGGGAACAGACGTGTAACACTAGCCTAACAAGTGTTAGTTTCAACCTGGGGCTTTTCCCCTTTTTGGCTTGTCAATCGATCTTCGACGTGTTACACAATATTACGGAGTATCAGTATTATAATACCTCCAAGTTCTACCAAGTCAACCCAGAGGTGAAACTGTTGCTCTTCGGGGTCCAGAACCCCCCAACCAACTTCAATGAACAGATAAATCCTGGTTGCAAAAACCTGCGTGATCAGACTGTAAGTTACTTCTTCCTCCTTCTCAAAGCGCAATCATACCTCATTTTCAGGACTACTGTCTGACTGAACTGGATTCTGACGCCATTGTAACGGAGATTAGTTACTCCGCCGTACCCTCGGATGGCACTGTTCAAAACCCTAATGGAGTATGTATTAGACCCTCAAGTCTGATTTAATTTAACGGAGTTAGACTTGTTCCGAGTATCTCAAGTCCGAAGCAGGCGACTCCTGCGGTTCTATCGGTGGCGCATACAAGTTCAGCGATGAACAATTCGCTGTGCTTAATCCCGGGGTTTGCCATTGCATCCCGTGTTACAGCTTACGTTAACGCGTCCTGTTATCTAGAAGTCCTGCGATGCTCCTGAGCCGGGAGAAGTAAGCGTGTCAAACCTCAAGGCGATTTGTCTCTCACCAGGCGTAGTATGTGTGCGTCAGGCCTATTAATATCGACGTATACCCCTCGAATTTAAGCGCCCTCCGGACATTGGATCGACCATCTGAAATGTGAAAGACACCCCAACAGTGAAATGCGGGCAGAGGTTGAAGCGGTGTTGAATTAGGGAGTAGCGATAAAAGCAGAGGGGACAGGCCGGGCCGAGGTTGAATGTAACGGCTGGGAATACCGAGTTGGAGAAGGTGTGGACCAGTCCGGGATGATGGTCGAATAACGCCTTGAGGATGGTGCAATAATATCTATATAGTTTGGGGGCATATGTCGCCAATGCGCCTGTAAATTATCAGTTTGGAGGCACTTGCTGCGAAGGGTAACACCTACTTGATTGAAATCCAGCCCAATGGTGGATACTGAGGTTGGCGAGAAGACGCCGGATGATACGCCGGGCCATGGGGGAATGAGAGAAGGAATACGAACACATTTGGCGCAGTTTGGCAATTGCAAAGAGGTGTCAATAACGCGTAGTTGCCTGGGCCTCAATCTCATATATACCGTGAATACAGATGAACACAGACTCCCCCCTCCCGTGCTGTCATGAGAGCACTATACCTGTTGTTTCTGTGGACAACTCTCATGGTCTTCACTTGTGCAGCTCCAAAATGCACGCGCACATTCCCTACACCTCTGGGTCTTTCTCGACACAACGCCACATGCTCAATTATGGCAGCGCTGAAAGCCGATTCAACAAGTCGTCGACATGCCCGTGCTACCAAAGCCCTCCATACCCCCAAAGTTCATCCATCAACAGTAAGCATGGCACAATACTGTACGAATGTAATCTGACTGATGTCTTTACCTCGGCCTCGTAGAATGTTGCCGTCACAGGCAGCGGCACTGATGCACCAATGCCAGACTGTGCACCATCTTCTCCTCCAATTCGATCTTCCTCCTTGGTGCCATCTCAACCAGCAACCCCCCCGGAGCCGCCACTGACTAATGCCGGTCGGCCACAGAGGAAGTATAGGCTCAGAAGGTATGGGGCCAGTGCACCTTGATCTTGAATTTTTTCCGTTTTCTATTTCTGTGGCCTCCGACTATGAGATTTTGAGCTCAATAGCGATAATACACATGAGGGATTATAAATTGTGAAAAGCAAAATCAAGGTGCACTAGACCCATATACTGCGAGAAATTACTCTCTTTTGCGCTCAGAGATTTACCTTTTGTGATCCAACGAAACGGTCGTCGAAAGATTTGGGTCACAAGATCGGCCGGCAATCCGGCAACTCAGGCGTGGGAATAATCATTTGGACACGATCATTGCCCACCACCACTAGGAGCTCTGTTTAATCCGCGGCCGTTGTGTGGCGTCGCTTGCGCCGACGTTGACCCTGATTAAAGATTAAGGAGCTGTTTAAACAGGCCCCTAGACAAAAAGAGCCTCACCCCCCAGGTTCGAACCCAAGACCACGAGCTTGGGCGGAGATAAACAGTGACGTTACTTAGACCACTACACCAAAGAGCCCATGGGTACTGTCACTCTGGAGGAGGAGGTATGGGGCCAAATACACTCCAGACTTAACATCACATTTTACACCAACAACTGTCTCAACCCAACAGTACTGTAATTGATTTTTGGGGGCCATTTTCCGCCAATTTTGTGACATGTTTTGAAGATTCGAACCTCCTCGAAAATGCCTGTGACACCCCAAAAATTTTCGTATAAAAAGGGCCCTGTGACCTATGACATATGAATTGAATGAAATGGTACAGTACTCAAGACATTGTGAACATTCAGGTTGTGCTAAGGCAATCTTGAACTGGTGCTACATTGAAATCATTCAGTCATGCCTTCCACATTAATGTGGAAGGCAATTCACTCACTACGTCACTTTAGATGATCCCGCCGCCGTGCTGGCGCGAGAGAACGCTCACCTAAAGCGCCAGCTGGCTAAAGCTCTCACCAGTGCCAGCGCCAATCCTCCTGGTGGTGCTGGCAGCGTGCCGGTGGTGACTATCCCCAGACCACGTGGGACAGCCGGGACGCACTTCAAGCATCCGAAAGTCGATGGGTCTGGATAAGACTGCGAAGGACGGCGACCTGTACTCGGCTTTAATCGTGCGTTAGGCCGCTTAGCATTCATATCTGTACTCACAACGACTTGGAAGCGTAACATGCACGATCTGGTCCACCAGGCCGGTATCAATTGGGAGCTCCCGTGGGCCGAGACGCTGGCGGAAGCCAAAGGAAAGCTGTTTGCAGTGGTGAGTCGATTCCGTACCAATCGCCCTGGATGGCCGTAACGCTTCTACAGGCAAGGGACCGGCACCCAATCCTCGAGCGGTTCCACAACGACTGGGCCACGGAAGAGATGGTGAAGCAGTATATCGCGAATAGGCGCAACACCGCCTACCGACGTGGTGACCTCGAAGTTCCCGAGAAATACAAGTACTTGAAGGCAAACGCAGTCAAACGGGACCCTTCCGCGCCCCGTGGCAGAAAGGCCAAGGTCGCCAAGGTCAAGGTAGCGGCGGTGAAGAAGGCGCACAAGGAGAAGGCCGCCAAGGTCGCGCGGAAGCAGACATCTGGCGCGGCGTCCCGGAAGGCTGCATCGTCCAGCAATTCGAAGACCAAGGGCAAGAAGAAAGCGGCGCCAGCGGTTATCGAGAGCGAGGACGAGGACGAAGAGATGCCCGAGTTCGAGGGCTCGGACGACGACAATTAAAGGTACGTGGCGCCTCATGCCCACGATCAGTCGATGTTGACATCCATTATGTAACAGCGCTGCTTCCTGCCTCACGCACACTCACCTCAACGAGTCGACCGCCCGAGCTCGAGCCTAGTGCCGGCGCCGAGCCCTTGTTGACCTTTCTTTCCCCCATTCACATATTATATTTACACCCTGATCCCTTGTATGTCGCCGCCCATGGGCACCATTCTGTCCCAGTCAATTTATATGTTCCTTCGTTCTACCTGCCTACGGCTGAATTTGAGCGGTATTGAGATGATAAGTAGCCTATAAGACGCTGAGAAACAGCTAGACCTAGGTTGGTCCTAGGGGTTATAGGATTTAATCTACGATAGGTTGATAAAGGTGCGGAAAGGGCCGGAAGATGTATAGGTTAACTTTGACCGTTTTAGAATGATCTTCAACCTATCGGATACAACCTATAGGTTGCTGATTTTCATCCTGAAAGTAACCTATAGACAGCTTCGTTTCATCCTACTACTGGCTGAAACATAGGTTGATTTTAAGCCTGCGCGGCCCTCCCAGAGATTGATATTGGTATATGTAATCCCTAGATGGAAGACTTTTTGGTGCTCAATAAATTAATGAACTGGGTGATTAAACTTTGGATTAAACAACCTCTGTTCAAACACCCGCCTGCCACCAAGCCACTAACCGCATTCATCCGGATTTGATAATCTCTGCTTTAATCCTGGATTAACGTCTCAACGCTCCATGATTAAGCAAAGCTCCTAGGGTTGCTGAAAGACTCGATAGCACAGGCGATCTGATTCTCATCACGTGAGCGTGTCAGCTCCGACTTCAACCACTGTTCAACCTACTTTGCTTGCATTTTGAATTGCATATTCCGCCACCGCCAGGTATTTTTCGTGTTCATTAAATGACTCCCAATTTAGCTTCTTTGCTTTTGATGCTGAGACTCACAGCGGCACGACGAAGAGTGGGAAAATCTTTATAGTTGAGCTGATTGAGGGAGCGATCGGTGGCTGTCTCGGGGGTTCAACGCTCTCTGTTCTAAAAATATGTATCATTCCAACACCAGCTTCGGCCCGGAGGGCTCTGTTATCGGCTGATCTTTACTTTTACTTACAATACTCGACCTTTCATATCCCTTGAGGCTTCAGCAACCGTTAAGCAATGTTTAACCCGTTTGCGGGATGAATTTGAGTAGTCCAATAAGTAATGATCTACCAGGCCATCATGCGGCCATCGCTCGGATCCCTCGGCATTCTATTTATATATGTTCTCGCTTTCGTTTCTCGTATATACTCCTCGCAAACGCCGCATCAAGCACCACCTAAGGTAGGCGGAACACAGCATCAGAGCGGAGTATCAATACCCCTCGGCACTGTTACCCGAGAGTATCACGTGGGGGTTGCTGATTAGAATTATCCCTACTCGTTAGTGAGAAATCACCACCTGTAGTGCCCCTGATCCCCCGCTAGTTAGCGAGGGAGATATATCGGGTCTCCCTCGCTAACTAGCGGCCGTTTGACTTTTATACGGTGGGCACCTTAAATACACGCTATTTACCCGGCTTATAGCCTCATACCGACGCTACAGAGGGCGGGCCAGGCGCCCTCCCCATCACTTCCTCGTCGCTGCCATTAGCCCGCCCCAGGTCCTCCGTGCCGAGCGCTCCATCACCCGCATCACCTGCCGTGATGCCACTTCCTGGCCGCGTCCTCTGTGTCCCGCCCGCACCCCTGCCCCGCCTCCCGCCCGCGCATGGGTCCCCCTCGCTAACTAGCGGGGGATCAGGGGCACTGCAGGTGCATGTAGTGCCCCTATTTCCCTTATATTACTTGCTTTTAATCTATATTCACCAATAAACTGCTTTATAATGACATACTACTATAGACGTATGAAACCTGATGCTACAGGTATAGTCGGCCTCTGCGCGCGTCGTGCGCGATTCAGAGGCGTGCCGAACGGCGCACGCGCCGTTCACGCGTGCGACGCGTGTGCAGGGGGTGGCGGGGCGACTTGCTTCGGCTTAGTCTTCGCCGTCTTCGCCGTCTTCGCCTTCTTGCGCTTGGACTCGCCGCCATCGTTCTCGTCGCGCTCTCCCGTGGCCTTTTTGCTGCCCCCCACCGGGGCCTTTCTCTTCCTCTTACTCCGTGTTGGTGGCGACAGAGAACACGGACACGAACGACGTCATGCTCGGGGCCACGGTGTTCGGCGCGTCGTCGATGCGTGGGGTGTTCGGCATGTCGCGTGGGGTGTGCTGCGCGTCGAAGCGCGGGGTAAAGCCAGCGGGCAGGAGGAAGGACGAGGGCATCTCTTGGGTGGACGCGTCGAAGTGGTGCCTGTGGTCTGCGGGCACGTCAAAGTGCTGGTGGTGCGCAGGTGCGTCGAAGCGCTGGTTGTGCAAGGGCGCGTCGAAGCCCTGGTGGTGGGGGGGCGCGTTGAAGCCCTCGTTGTCGATGCCAAAGCGCGCATCGAGTGCGTTGAGGCCGTACCGCTCGAACCTCGCGTCGAGTGCGTCGAGCTCCTCGCACGTCATCGCGCCGCCCCCAGTGAATCCCCCACCCTCGGCATTGGTGGTGCTGAGGCGCCAGCCCTCGTCGGCGACGCCGGGCTCCTCACCCCAGCCGCTGGGCAAGGCTGGCATCCTGACCTCCATGTTGGCGTAGTCAAAGCCGGGGTCGAAGTCGTATTCGACGACGCCAACGGGGATGGGGCCGGTGTTGACGGGGACGACATTGATGGGGGCAGCATCCCCAGGGGCGGCGGTGGTAGGGGGAATCGGGGCGGACGCCGGCGTCGAGGTGAGGGGACGAGTAGGTGCACCGGCGTTCGAGGCGGCGGCAACAGGGACCACCGGCGCAGATGCTGCCGCGGAGGTGCGGAGACGAGGACGGGGACGGGGATGTGACGGCGCGCACGCGGGAGAAGGGTCCTCCTCCTCCTCCTCCTCCTCCTCCTCCTCCTCGTCGCTGTTGCTGTTGTTGCCAGCGGCCGCTTTCTTGATGCGCGGCCCCCGCGTCTTGCCCTTGTCCACGCGCTCCGCGCGCGTCTTCAGGGTGCCAGCCTCGCGCTGCCCCTCGATCTCCTTGGCGATCGCGGCATGCTGCGACTTGGTGAGTGCCACCCAGTGCAGCGCGCCGCTCTTGAGCTTCCCGAGCACGAGGCGCGCCGTCTCTGCGAGCAGCTTCGACGGGCGCACGATGGGCAGCTGCTTGTCCGTCTTCTTGTCCGTCGGCCACCCTGTGAGCTCCACGCCGTACTCGTGGATGATGTCGAGCCGGTAGTACGTCCAGGACATCTTCACGTCTTTGAGATTGAGAATCTTGGCTGCAAAGTAACACAGGGTTAAGGCGAATATTCATATTCGCGAATATATATTCGTGCTACTCTTTAGGACTCACATCGGTCGCTAAGCGGAGATCAAAAATATACGGTCATGTGGCACATCCGCGTGCCGCGTATTATCGATGCCCCCTACCCACAATTCGTCGATTCTTCCGGCGCGCGAATAGATACGCCAGTGTTTACCGCCTCGGTGCGACGGGACCAGTGGACGAGTTTGCGGTGAAGAAGTACCGCTCGCACCGTGGGGTTCAGCGGCGCGAATTGGATGTGGTGATTGCAGAGTGGAAAAAAAAGTCGAAGTTGGGAACTCTATAGTGTATGAACATCCCTGTTTTAACTCTAATTTTTGTCGTTTTCTGGCCGAAGATTTCACGTTTTTTTTCCCCACACTCAGCCCACCTCCATTTCCTCGGAAACGAAAATTTTACCACTAAAATAGACCATTTTGATGCTGAATCTGCAATCTAGAAGCAATTCGGTGGGAACGCCGGCTTGTCATGAAGTTCTGTCCGCCACCATACTCATGAGAATTTTGACACTCACAGATACCTGTTTGACCTGCGGGTCAAATCAACGCGGATCCGAATTTGCCGTTGCTATTGATACGCTCCCAGCATCGCCTCCCGCTATTATGGAGGGGTTGGACGCCCATTTCTCAATGATGAGGGCACCAGCGAAAAAATCCGAAGAGACAGTTTTGTTTAGAATTCCGCTGGCTGTCACCTAGCAATCATTCGGGTGAAAGCAGCTCTCCATAATAAGTCACATTTTGAGGTGGAGCGGAATGAGTATGATCTTATGGCAGTTGCCGTTGCAACGCTATAGATTCGGCCCGCTCTGACCAGCACCGCCTCCCGCCATTATGGAGAGGTTGGACACCGATTTTTCAATGATGAGGGCATCAACGAAAAATCCGAAGAGACAGTTTTATTAGAACGCTGGCTATCACCTCGCAATCATTTGGGTGAAAGCAGTGTCCATAATAAGTCACGTTTTGAGGCAGAGTATGATCTTATAGCAATTGCCTTTGCAACACTATAGATTCGGCCTGCTTTTCCCAGCACCGCTTCCCGCCATTATGGAGAGGTTGGATGCCGATTTCTCAATAACGAGGGCATCAGCGGAAAATGCGAAGAGACAGTCTTGCTTGGAATTCCGCTAGCTATCACCTCACAATCATTTGGGTGAAAGCAGCTCTCCATAATAAGCAAGGGGATGGCAGGCTTAAAATTTTCCACACAGGGTCGGAAAAGTGAAATAAGCCCTTCGCAGCCCTCCCTACCCTATAAACCCTAACCCTAATGTCACGTGTGTCATCCAAAAGCGGTAATTCCGTTTCGCCAGCACTCGCCTTCCATCGACTCTCAAAGAATACGGACAATACAACCACAAAACACACAGTACGAATCAACTTATGAACGTTACACAACTACGCCAATGAGCCTTATCTCCGTGCTCTTTTTCTTCTACCTCCAGCATTTTCACGACAATCGTCGTCGCAAAACCATTCAGTCCCACTCACATCCTGTTGCTTTATTCCGACGCAGCAGATATGGACCTAGGTTAACGATCTCAGAAAGTTGAAGGTAAGAAATTGGAATCCACAGACCCGAGAGTCACAGGCTGGCCCCGAGCACGCTATGAATGGCACATCATCGGTAGTTGTGCAACCTGGCGCAGTGCAGCCGCTTTCCTGCTCCTCCTCCTCCTCCTCCTCCTCCTCGTCTTCCGATAGGACCACACACCGCTTTCTGGGAACTGGAACTCGCCGTGATCGGCGGACTGTTGGCTCGCTCTCACCTGATGTCGGCTCCACAATTGGTGCAGACATGGGTTCGTCCACCGGGCTTGCTGACGCCAACGGAGCATGGGTGTTTTTGACAATCCTACGAGGTTTAGGGTACACTTGAGGGGCGATCTGGATATCCGAAGGCTCGTGAGTTGTCAATACCATTTCGGAATGCTGGGTTGGCTGATTGAGATGTGCTTCGGATATTGGGGTGACGTTGGATGAGGCCGGACGTTCGACAAGGTCTGCACGCCGGGGTGTATGCACCTCTAGCAATGCCCTCGGAGAGGGCATCTCGTCGTCGTCGTCCTCCAATGGCGAGAGAGACCGCACAGAAGATGTTTCGAAATGGTCCTCAACATCCGGGCTTGGGGATCGAGATGGAGCTCTCTCTGCGTCCGGGAGTATTCGCGAAAATTGCCTGTATCACCGTAAGCGTCAAAAATCAAATTGCACTTGAAATTAATCGCACCCGAGCGCCGCTTCCGTACTATGTTCTTCTGAGATCCGGAATTTGACAGCTTTCTTCGAGGATTTTCGTTTCTTTTGGGTTGAAAATGTCTTGAGCGCGAGCTCTTCGCCGTCCGCCAACGCGTAATGGGATTCGTAATTGGAGAAATTGGCGGTAGGGTGCACGGTGCGAATGTGGTACTCGAGATTATATTTCCACACGACGTCCGGGCATGGTGAGATCGGACACGGAAGAGACCTATTGGTGCAGGGACTCCGGTCCGAACTTTTCGCAGCAGTCGCGAGACCGAGATTTGCCAGGTTTGGACAACGGGATTTCGTCAGGTCAATCCGAGTTGCACCATCCCCACCTCGGCGTTTAACGAGGACGATGGAGCAGAATGATTCTGTGGAACAACAAAACCCACAGGGATTAGCACTGCGGTCAATCGGGGGATTGCGGTCGAAGAGGATGTGTATCGCCATGTGTTCGACCAATTTGTGTGGCGAGTTGACATTCAGTGAAGCGGTGGGGCATAAAGTGCACAAGCCCTCGGTTTGTTCAAGGGAGGATCCCTCTCTGTTACAGACGAAACACGCAAAACCTGCAGACTAATTCAGTCTTGCTACGCATGTTGAATGATGAAAGGCTTACCGGATGACGTTCGATACGGAAAAGTAGCGCTGAACACGATCTCCGGGAGCTTTCTCATGCTCCGAGTTGCAAGTTCCATAGAGGCAGCGATGGCCACGAGTTCGAGGGATTTGAAATGGTAAGTTGATATACCCTTCTGTGAAGGATTGCTTGCTGGAAGAACTGCGGGATCTAGAAGTTGAAGAAGTGAGCCGTCGACCTCGGTAAATTTTGAAGTCCCGGTGGAGGTAATGAATTTCCCACTCCATTCCCACTCCCCGCCGTCGGAGCCGTCTCGAGGAGGCGTATGCGCAGGTACCAACTCCATGATCTGCACTTTCGCGCGAACGTTGGGCTCCCCTAACAGACGCTTGGGCAACGTTTCTACATGCTTCGTGCCACAGGTGATACCGGAGATCACCACGACTGCGAGCCAAGTAAAATCATTGGAACGCACGAGGATGGCCGCCGGATCCTCGACCTCGACCATCGGCTCTCCAGGGATGGTGTCATTGGAGTTAGCAGATGTGTTTAATGTTGAATCATTGTGCCGGCTGAACCCTCGCACGCGTTTGAGACGATCCCTGGATTCGGCAATCGAAAATCGACTGGAGAAAATGCGCAGAATCGTCGCCTTGTGCTGCTTGATCGTAGATCCAGTAATGGGAAGGTAGGCCTCGTGAGTTTCTTTCGCGGGCGTAAGGCTGACCACTGCTTCTCGTGCCATATCTTCAACATCAGGCAGGAACGGTCTATCGGAGTCGGTGGCCGCTGGAATGTCGGATGGAATAGTCGCAGACATCTCGATTGGCTCGTCCACGTCGCCTTCGTCGGGGTCCTCGTTTCTCTCTCCCGAGTCGGGTTCTGGAGGATCAAGAAGAACCATTTTGTTCTTCCCAAAGGGGCAGAAAATACTGAAACCGCCGGTCTGCTCCATAGACTTGAACGGTGGTTCCCAACGTGCCGCGAGAAGTTCTCCCTCAGCAATCTGCCTACCACCCATCCACGCCGTCTTGTTTGAGACCTTGCTGACGGAAACGTCACCCATCCAAGACCGAGCACTGATATGATCGATTTTCGCCGAAACGTCGCCTGCGACATCTTGCCAAACCGGTAATCGAAGGCGCCGTGGATCTCGACTCCACTCCGGATGCTCTGCGAATATATTGTCGCATTCGACGGCGGCGGTGAGTCGATTACCGAGCTGTGCCATGTCTGTGTTGCTGTCCCCGCCAGTCATTGTACGCACCCGGCCGAATTCCCCCTCGAGTGGGTCCGAACCCGGTTGAATAATCCAGAACTTCCCATTAGGATCGTCAAGCTGTGTTTTCGCAACGCAAAAGAAAATGTTCTTTCCGGCCGTCATGAAGTCGAAGTAAGTTTGGGATGGGATGAATCGGCCGGCTTCCTTCTTGTAAATAGCCATCATGAGATGCATCGCAGCGCTCAAGTGAACGAGTTGCTGGTGTAGTGAAAGATTGATGTTGGTGTACGCCTCGAGAATGTGGCGATAGAATGCACCCAGGAGACGCAGAATTCGACGCGTATTTTTGAATGCAGGGGTATCGGTATCGCGGGCCTCCGGAAGAACTGCGATTGCGCTCAGAAGGTCGTACATGAGCTTGACATCCTGGCGGTCGTTGGGGTTTAGAAGTTTGTCAATATGCTGCGCATTGTGACGGCTGTCGCGGACAAGATGCTGCTTGATTAATTCGCGAGTGAGGAGCACATCATCGATCGTGCATGCGAGGAGGCGGATGAGAGTATTGCGAAAACGTTTGTATAGATGTTTGAGATCAATGTTGCCCGTGAGATCATCAAGACCGCAATGATAATCAAACAGGGGAAGGTCGCCGAGTTTCTTGAATAAGTCGCCATTCCTATCAAGCTCCCGGATGAAAGTGAACATCAACGTCGCTAAACGGCGCCTTGCATCCCCGTCTGAGGAGATGCAGTGTAATCGACCGCCGATACGACCCGCCTTGGCAATGACCGCCTCACAGGCGGCACGAAGCAGCTTTTCTTGCTCCTTAGCTGCTTCGCGTTTGCAGGTCGGCGCCACAACAAAGGGATGGGCAATCGTACGGACAGGTATATCTGAGAAAGAGCTAACGGCAACGACCGTAGCCTGGAAACAAGTGTAAGTATAGTTGAATACTACGGGCGATATCCACATACCTCACTCGCAAGATGAACGGTATTAGCTGCAATGCCAGCATGAAGCGCCTCGGCCTGCTCGATACCACGGAACTCGAGGTCAAAATCTCGTGTGTGTTCCCGACATAAGCCCAGTATCATGTTTGAACGCGGGTCCCACCGCATCCTTCCCTCCACTTTAATCTCGTCCACCATGATTTGAAACCCTGGACCAATCGAACCGTCAGATGGCAGTGGACACGGAATGGGAAATGCGGCGTCAAGATTCTCATGCATTTCGCGCATGGTTGGAGCGCCCGGTGATACTGTGAGTGGTTTGGTTCCTATATGACGCCTCACGGTGGAAACCGAGGGCAGTCCAAAGCATCGGTGGCCGAGTTCAGCACAAGCCTGCCCGCCGACCTTCCAAAGGAGATAAGCCTGTTGGTTCTCGGCACGAGTGTAGCTTTTATCGGAAAAATTGCTGTTCGAGGCACGAAGAATCTTCTCGACGCAGGTGAATATGCTATCTCCATTCTTCATGCAGTTCGCCACAATACTGTGAATCCGCGGGACGTCCCCACGGCCAACTGCGATTTGTAACCGTGAATGTGCTGCGAGATGTGTCGCGCGCACGAGCAGCGTTTGGGCGAGCATCAACCCAGAGAGCTTTAAAGCATTAATCTGGTCGTTCTTCTTTCTGAGAAGGAATTGGGCGTCGTCAGCAGTAAGGTATGCGAATGGTGTATTCGGGTGGGTTCCAGTTGCGTTTCGCTCAATGATACCCTTGACGATGCCGTGGCGAAGAAGCTTGTTGCACTCGTAGCACACGCCGGACTTTTGGGCTCGCCGTTTGCACTCGTAGGACCGAATGATCAGCCTCGGACCGAATTCCACCCCCCATGGAAGTTGCCGCTCAGAATGGATTGCGAGAGGATAGGAAAGGAAGGACGCCTTGCCGTCCTTCAGGGGGAGTTCCTGTCCAGGGCATCCGGCAAGGAGGGGGGTAGGCTTCGACTTGACTACCGATTTTGCGGGCGGCTGAGGCATGGGGTGGTCCAACGGTATCAAAGGTTCAACAGTGGTAGTCGCGCCGCTATATGGATGGTTTGTCAAACAATTATCTGAGGGGAAAGCGCACGTACAGCAAGATCATAGCTTGAATGACCCGCTCGAGTCTACTTTCCATCATCCCAGCATCGATATTGAGTCCGAAAAAGCACTTCTCGACCCAGGTCGAAAATGCCATCATGCCCAATTCACCGCGCTTGATTAGGTGAGACAATTCTATACTGGTTCTGTAGCGGCGTTCGTCTTTGGACCACGTCAACGTATCCAATATGTCGTGGATCACATCCTCCCAAGCACTTGCTATTGCGTCCTTTTCACGCCCGACCAACGTCACAGGGTCCACGCAAAATGCCGCCAGCAGGTCGGTATTGCAGCCAAGAGGAACGGTTACCGGTAGAGTCGAGACGGTGATCTGTAGGCGGCGCAGCAAAATTGTACGAGTATCCAGGTCCATCGGATGAGGGGGAATGTCCGAATCAAAGTAAGTCGCATGTTCATCAGGAGCAACATCAATATGAATAATGGTGGCGGTGGGCGTTGCATTTGTGGAATCAGACACGGGCCCAGAATCGAATTTAGAGGTGGTTGATGCGGTGTTATTAGAACGGGATGTGGACGCGATAGGGGTGCATGGGCGAGAGGAATTCGTGGTGGTTGTGCAGCAAAGAAACTCGAGATCAGCGGGGTCTTTCCAAGTTCTTGCGCAATCTTAACTTTGCCTCGGTGTTCCTTGCTGCTCAAATGAATGTTCCAGTTCGCATCACCACCTTTGCCTAGATTGAGGTTTCTATTGCACACATCGCAATAGCGGTGGCTCTGAAGTGGATGTGAGCCTCACAAGGACAAACAATATTTCAGTTCTCATACCCCGCTTGAATTGGCAGACGTGCTCGCCGTGGGGGCATCTAGAACGCAAGTTTTAAGAAATGATGCCTAGATCGGATGAATTTCAGACTTACACGGTAATTCCTCTTCCTCTTCCTCCTCCTCCTGATTTGCGCCCCCGAGAACGGCAACCCTCAAGTGGAGATGTGACATGGGACCAATTTTGAGCGACGCCACGGTATCTGACCAGGAAATGTGTCCGCGAGCATACGTGAAGTACATATAATAGCCTCCAGTACCGGGCGTACTCGGGAGACGCTGCAGGGTACGAATGTGTTGATAAATTGCGCTTATCGTGGTGCTTTCCGTGACCGCTGACAAGGAGTTAGTTCAGAAACCATAACAAAACTTGTCCCGCACGTACGAACAGATAATGAGCCACCAGTGAGCCCCAGAATAAAAACGGTGAAAGATGAGCTCGACGGTTTTAAAGACGAGCTTTCTGCGGATTTTCCACAAAGAGCTTTCAGTCGACGTTGAGACATGAACGAAAAATGCGACCGATGGCGGTGGTGGCCCAAAACCAGCGGGATAATAAGATGATATCTAAAAATTCGCGGGAAGGTAATAGACGCTGCACATGCAAGTCCGGGATTAGTAACTGAACATAAAACAACATCGCAATGAAAAGTTGCTCACCAATGAATAACAAAGTAGATCCCGACGATGCCCAACAGTAAGCCAGGAAATAGACCAATTCCAGAGGAGATTTGTGGTCATAGACACCCAGCCGAGAACCCAAGAGCGAACATATTCCAACCTCCGCAAGGAGAGGGATTAGGAAGAGGATGACATTCACCGATGCCCAGCGCACCCGGTTAAAGCCCACAGCCTCCGGCAGCGATTCTAGGAGGGTAGGACGTGCTGGCAAGATATGTTACATATCATACATACACAAAAATCACGCTCAGAACGTGTGAATCTTACCTGGCAGAGACTTGCCTGAGGGGCGATCATCATACTTGACAATGGATGGCATCACCGCGGAGTGAGCCTTGAGCGTCAAACGATCAAGCTTCGACGTGGGTGAGAGGCAGTGCGAATGTTGTGGCTTGCTTGCTTACAGCGACTGTGCTGTTTGCCTGATCGCGCTGTAGCCCAGTCGTGGCGCATAAATTATATATGTTGCAGATAAAAAAACTTTTTTTCTTTGAATGTCTCTAAACGTGTTTTGGGGGCATTTGAAAACCTTGTCCGAAAAGTGAAATAAGGGGTCGCTGACCCTCCCTACCCTATGAGGCTGTGTCTCGGCATCTTCCGGTGGAAGCCTCTTGATAATAAGTCACGTTGTGAGGCGGAGCGGAATGAATATGTTAGGGCTACATTAGGTTCGGAACAAGCCACTCTCCGGTCCGGCAAGCCGGACATTCTCAGAGAGAGGCTTGTATCAAACTGCCGAAAACAAGGCATGTGTTTGGAAGCAAATTCCTCTCTCACTTCTACCCCGATTGCTACAAAATAAACTGACAACTTGTTCATTCGATACCAACTTAGATATGTAGCGACTCAGAATGAATTTAAATGTCCAAATCCCTTTGCCTTATCCCATTTTTCAGCGGCCAGTGGCCGTTTGCATTCCGGCCAAACAAAAAATATTCTGAATGAAATCCATGGATTTTATGATCTCTATCAAAGGGGATGGTATTTCCAGTAGGTCCTCCAGCAAAATCCATGCCGAGATTGTTCTCCTTCGTTCAGGAGCGACGCCTCAAGTATCGCGACCAGATCGGGACAGTGTGACGAGACGCGTCTCATTAGTGACAAGTGTGACTTTCCGACTCCTAAACGGGATTCATCGATTAAAACTCGCCGCTTGCTCGCCCTCTCACCAAATTGATACCACACATACCTCAGCATTGTCAATCTGGCGATACAATATGATAACAGCTTCTGGCAGTCCATATTCTCCCAGGGTCAATCAAAGGGCCTCAATCTCGAAGCAAAGCTCCACCTCGTCTTCTCGCTAATGATTTTCCTGTCAATCTCAACTCGACAACTTCTACACTGGCTCTTTACTACACGTATTCCGGACGTCAGCCATCGCATTTCGCACTTCATGGGCTTCTTTTCAACAGAAAGCAGCCCCGAGGCACAATTTGGCCCGCAAATGCTATTCAGCCTCTGGCGCAATGAAAAGCGCTGGCGAAAGGCACAGAAATATATTCGAGACATGATGATACCCTGGGCGCATGAGCTTGCACTGCAGGACAGCGACCGCATGATCTCCAGCCCCTTCCTGCGCGTACGACTCCGGACACTTACCACGCAGAATGCGAATAATAAGATGGATTTGCCAGTCATCCGGAGTGTAAGACAGCTGCAGCTTTTCAATGACCATCTTCCGTGTCTCTTCTACGGTGAATTTCTATGGTTTGATGCCCTGAAGACGTGTCGAGCGCGGCGGTATGCGTTTTCAGGGAGTGCCAGGTGAGCGCGGTGCAACGGGCGAACGGCGCGGTGTCTGAGGTGACCGAGGCGTGTTAGGAGGTCTACCCGACATTTCGGAGTGCGGAGATCCCAGGGGGAGATGTGTGGAAGGAGAGGTGAAGCAAAGAGGGCGCGACACGGTGATGACAAATCATCCCAAATGTGACCGTTCCGCGACTCACTCCGAAAGCGCAGTTTGCAAAGTATTCAGACGGGATAAGGCTTCTAGAGCATCGCGATTAGACCCTGAACAATATTATCTCTTCAGAATTCCATTCCCTCAACTCTAGACATTTTTATTCATAGTAACATAATGCGGTCATAGGCGACTGAGAGCTCGACTGCCGTGTCTTCGGTGAGATGACTATTGAATTAAAAGAGAATCTGAGTCGGGGAGATCATTTTCGCACTTGTCTGCTACAATATGTCCAAAAGAATCGAAAGATTTGACCCGGTATTGCGGGAGATAGAGCGCGACAAACACATTGCCCTTTTTCGACATCTTGGTACAACTTCCTTCTCAAAATGCCCTGCGAAGCACGTGCATATCATGTGATTTGAGAAGGCGGCTTGATCCGAACCTAGGGCTACATAGCAATGTGTAGTAGCGAGAGACAATATAACGATGCTCAGGTCTATGAAAGGGAGAGCAGAATAGATATCTATATCATTCAAAGACATTGAAAGCAAGCTGATCGGCGTTGTCTTCACAAACAGGTACAATGTGATACGAGGGATCTGCTTACATAGTTCCTCAGTACTACACTGACTCGGAAAATGTATTGGATCACATGAAAATCATAAAAGATTGATCTCATGCACGACTCTCTGCTTGTTTGGACTAGATTTTTCTGGCTCAAAGGATGGTCAAAGAGATGTCGTGTATGCATCTCAAATACGGGATATTTACATCAAAAATCCAGAAAGATATTCGGGATTTAAACCTTAAGGGTGGTCCAATTATTAATCTGGCAGGGATAAGGAAACACTTAACTTCAACTGTGAGCGAGAATATCACAACCAGGGTTCAAATTGTGGCTGTGGACCCCCCGAGAGCAAGAAGGTATCATCTGGCAATTTGCGGCATGCAATTAGCTCTCCATACCAAGTCACACTTTCAAAATCCGTGATAAAAAAAACAAGCTAGGCTGTATTTGGCAGTGTCTTCCTTTACAGGTTTCTCTCCTACTATTTCAACATTGCATATGTTGGTTGACCTAAATTTATAGTGATCTGGGCTGCACCAGGGCGTACAAGTTGGGTATTTTGGGGCCTTTTTGTGCCAAAAATACTGAAAATAGCCAACTTGCGGGCCACGTTGCGAGCTCAAAACCCCATTGATTCTGGTGAACTAAATTGTGAATATGCTCCATTTTTCAAGTAATTTCAGCCTGCCTTTGCGATTTTTTGATCGCGTGCGAATCTGCCAAGTCGATTTTCGAGAAAACTCCTGATTATTTTATTCTGAGACAACGCAACCGGTATGCATACAGTCTTTCCACGGTCCTTGCATTTTCCATGGTCCTTGCATGACACTTTTGTTCTGAGCCATGAGTCCATATTTTTGCGGGGATTTTTTTGTAAACCTCTTCAATAGACTCCAATCTAGCCTCCTATAGTTTTTCTGCTGTGCGACCTTCCCTTGGGATTGCCGAAAGTCTGCAGACTGGCGGGGAATTGTGTTGTGAGCAACTGTGCCTCGAGAAATGGGGGAAATTTGACTGTCTAAATTCACTCAGATGTTCATTAGGATGCTATGGATATGGCACAAAAAGTTTTTGAGTTGAACCACTGACTGCACGGTGTCGAACGAGCAGAGAGAAACCTCGCGCTCACGTGATGTCCGAAGCGGGGACCGACACCGGACCGGATCCGTGAAGACGGCGATGAGATGAGTGGTGTGGAGGGTTCATATGATGAGGGGGTGTGATATCGAGATGAGAACATTTTTTCTGATGAATCCGGGGTTTTTCGGCTGAAGGTTCAGATTTTTCAGATCTTGAGTCGGATCTCGAGTCAGAGGAGGAAATGTGAGGAAAGTTGGGACTTGAAGAAAAGAATCAGGTGATAGAAAGTCTAACTCTTCACTAAAATATTCCAAACCATCGAAGTTTCCATGCCTTGAAGTCGTATCACCGAGTTTTGCACAAAAATGCAAGGACCAATTATATCTGAAAATCTGGTCCATCGTATGGGAATACCTATGGTCAGGATATCACCGTACAACCATCATGCTAACGGAGTGGTTGAACAACGCCATCATACACTTTGCGAGTCATTAATCAAGTTCTGCGGCAACAAGATCTCAGATTGGCCCCGAAAATTAGCCATCACAGGCTTCTCGGATCGAGTCATGGTCAGCCGAGTCACTGGATTCTCACCTTACCAGTTGCTCCATGCTATGGATCCCGTATTGCCCTTTGATTTGACTGAAGCCACATTTCTCGTCGATGGGTACCGCTCAGGTATGACTTCCCGTGATTTACTAGCATTACGCATGCGTCAACTAGAAAAGCACCCCGAAGACGTTGCACAGGCCGCCGCCACACTAAAGCAGGCCTGTTTTCGTTCAAAAGCACAATTTGAACGAGGCTTCAAAGATAAACTTTCGGCAGTTATACATAAACCTGGAGACCTTGTTCTAGCTCGGAACAGTGCAATAGAATCCACAATGGACAAAGTTTCAGATAAGTATCTCGGACCTTACGCAGTGGTGAAACGTTCCAAGTATGGAGCCTATATTCTCAAAGAACTGGACAGGGCAGTTCATCAAACAGTATTTGCCGCCCGCAGAGTTATACCTTTCATTACCCGGCACCACTGGTAGTGACAGAGGATTCAAGACGATGGTGGTAGTCGGGAATTACGAGTACTTATGTTTACATATGTTACTGTACCATTTTGATCGAGTGTTCAGGTGATGTGTGACACCACCCTCCGAACTGAACACTTTCGGTGTCAGTGACGGTGACGCCGGGATGATGAACACTAGATTTTTTCAGCCTTCGATAGGCCAAAAAAGCGATTCTAAGACATTCAAAAGTTATGAAAAATCTCTACAAAACAATTACTGATGCCCCTCCCAATCCAAGCCCTGGTAGCGTGTATTCCCGGTCTTCCTGCGCTGACCCTGCCCGAGGGCTATGACCGTCAGATCCTCAGCCTCCGCATCAGACTTCTCTGCGTAACCATCACGAGCGAGTGCCAAGGGCAAAATTAGCCGGAATAGCCAAGAAGGCCAGAGAGAATATCAAGCGGGATGTTGCAGTCGTCGTACACGTCGACGTTGAAGAAGAGTTCTTCTTCAGCTTCGGATGTTGGAGGCACTGCCGCATTATCTTCGGCCGTCTGTGTGAGCTGAGGCTCACTGAGCTCCGCGCGAAGGGCGGGGTTCTCCACCCGCCGAAGCGAACCGCGCGATTGCGCGCTCGTCGCTGCTGAATTTTGATAGCCGCTGCTTGGTGAAACTTGGATTGGGGCAGACAAGAGTGAGCCGTGCGATTGCGCGCTCGTCGCTGCTGAATTTTGATAGCCTGATACATTCCATCTCCTCGCTGCTTGATGAAACTTGCAGTGTTGGCCCTTAAGGGGTTAATAAGGGTACCTTTCGTTCTTAAGGCCTTAGGGCTTAATTCACCCTTAATATTAAGGGGTCATTAAGGCCTTAAGTTAAGGGCTGGGGTAAATTCTCACGCTACAGACTGTGCTGCTTGTAATTAGGCCTCGTAGTCGTCTCCCGACCCTTCCTTCTCGCCGTCATCTGGTTCCTCGTCCGAATGCTCCGCCGCCAATAACTCCATCAACAATTCTTCCTTGGTGAACCGACGTCGGGCGGGCCGCTCGAAGGGGCGCTTGATTTGCCCTCCAAAAAGCTTGGACAAGGGCCGAGGAAACCATTTCGCCGATGAAGCCCCCATCCTGGCAACGAGATCTTTGAGCGCGTCATCGTCGTCCGGGAGATCTCGGGCCTCGAGCATCCATTTCCGGTGAACCTTCCGCCACGCGCACGCGGAATTGACCAGAACAGAGCGCGGCCTCGGATTCACCCCGTGGTCATCATCCGAGTCCTCCTCTCCGCTCTCAAGTGCATCGGCGTAGCGAGGCACTGAAATGAGCTTAGCTACCCGGCTCTCATCATGGTTCTTACGCTTTCCCCGTTGGTCGTATAGCCCCACCCCGGCGATGTGGGATGCCCGGATGTCAGCGCCAACCTCGAGACACGTAAGCTTCGGCATTGCCTGAGATTTAACAGAGGGCACACCTTCGACATATCCCCAGTTTTGGCAAAGCTCAGCCGGTTTCGGAGACGGGTTCTTTTAATCTTCCAATCAGAGAAGTCGCGCTCATTACCTCCCTGATTTACGACGATTCCGAGAAGCAGAATTGCAAAGTCGGCGAGCTCTGCAACATCGGGTTCCATTCGGAATTGCTCCCAAACCAAGATTGGGTCCTGTTCCTGTGAACGAGTTCAATGCCTTGATGAGAAGGAGCAGAGGACAAGAATACTGTGGTATCTCCAAATGCTTGCCTGTTTGCCTCCCAATCCTCAAACGCACCCGTACCGGACATGTACCGCAAGAATGCCGTCTTAACTTGCCCTTCAAGTTCAGCCTTAGCTTGATTCCTGGCTTCTTGCTCGTCGGGAGAGAGCGGGTTGCGCGGCGGCCGTGATATCGTCCGCCGATAGAGCTACACAACAGCGGATCAGGAGTCGAATCGATGTGGAAAAGCGCCACGTACCTCGACAATAACACTAGCCAGGGAAAATACACTGATCCCAGCCTCCGCTCCGAAACGATCAAGGCGTTCGTAGGGATTTAAGATGAGTGTAAAAAGAAACATGGGTTGATCCAATGCCGCCCACCGCTTTTCGATTCGTTTCATCATGCCCTGGCCCAACCGTTTATCCGGGTGCCTCTGAAAATGAAGGTATATGCCAGCCAAACCGAGCAATACCTGGTCTGCGCGAGTGTTGTCCGCTTGATTTATATTAGTAATATAGCAGATAGGCCCGATGTCGTCAGCGACGGTCTGCAACCGCTTCCAATAACCTGGATCGTCGAGAAGATCGCAAAACTTGTTCACTGTCTCCTCGATTTTTTTGACTGTTTTCTTGTTCTTTTCGGCGCCGATCTGAGCCGCGACAATATCGGCACGGCGAACGATGGCGGCGTGACGCAGAGGCTCTTTCAAGAAAAGTTGCCGATTGAAAGAGATGGAGTGAGTCGTCCAGCGCGTAAGATTGGCCTGCAAATATGACAGTGCAGCGGGACCTAAGGATGAGTTGAGCAAGATACGGGCAAATTTCCAGTGCAAGTGGACCATA
The DNA here is from genome assembly GCA_029204085.1 of Mycena sp. CBHHK59/15. NCBI lineage: Eukaryota > Fungi > Basidiomycota > Agaricomycetes > Agaricales > Mycenaceae > Mycena > Mycena sp. CBHHK59/15. Next base: position 370,789 of record JARGXW010000047.1, on the reverse strand, counting down.
CCTCCGTTTTTCTCTATCTGCGTAGAGTCGAAAATATCCCGAACACGGTCATGGCTTGAGATCCATCCGATGACGTCGGTAGTTTCTTCAGCCGTCTGGGCGGCCTCTTCGTTTTCCTTGAAGTAATCACCCAAAATGAGCTGACCCTATACACGTCGCAGGGTCAACTGCGAAAAGATAACGGAATTATTTTCGCTACCTGGTGTGCACAGCAAGGCGGTCCAAACAACCAAGGGAGCATTGCTATAAGTCTTTTGCGCCCATTTTGACTGCCGCCGTCGTTATCGCAGCAGAAGCAGACCACAATGCACGCATAAGTCTCCTCGGCTTTGTCAATCATCTGGCAAAAAGCTATAGCCATGGATTCACCATCCTTTTTCTTCCCGGCCGTCGGAATAACATCAATGAGATACGACTAGACACGTTAATAGGGGCTCCAATTATCGTTAATAGTCCACACCTTGCCGTCCACCGACGCATCGACGCCAGTAACAGGATATTTATCCTTCCATCCGTCGGATCTGTTGACAAATATTACACCATTCGACCGCAGGAATGAATAAATGCGTACGAAATAACCACGTATCGTCCTTTGAGTATACCTTTTACATTTGTATCAACTCGGGCAGTTTCTTCCCTGAGGAGCCGACCAGAGAGCACTTTCCGGCTAGGGATAACATCCCCCGCGGCGGACCGAAACATCATGAGCAATTTGATAACTTCCGGGTTATCGACCCAGCGAAAAGGCAGATTGGCGGATATTGTGGCGCGCAAGAATTGAGTTTCGACCATTTCCTTCTGCGATTCCGAGAAAGGAATGTCGATTCCTTTGAAAACTTTCAGCTCCGTCTGTTTCATAATTTTTTGTGCCGCATCAATCCGCTGCCTCTTTGCTGGCCGAGCCGAGGTCTCTGAGTCCGAAGCATCATCGGGATCTGCCAGCGGTTGCTTTCCCTTGATCTTTTTCGCCGCTTTTTTCGCCTCCGCAGTCGCGTTTTTGCATGCCTTCGCCCCGATCAGATGGGCAATCATCGCTCTCTTCTCTCCGAGGACAGGCGGCACCTTTGTGCATGCTGGAACTGCATGAGTCGGAGAATTAAATAAATCGGGGAGGCCTCGCACCTTCCTTAAACCAATTCTCATTCAGCAACACCAGACCCCGAGTCTCAGATTCGTCGTCGCTGTCGCTGTCGATAGGGGTCGGGACGGATGACGGGCGATGGACATCTATACAGGCCCGGCAGTACGTGTCGAAGTGTGCCGTGTTGCGCTTCTTGCCGCGATAGAAGAACTGCCACAGAGGGCCTCGGACGGGCGGCATGACGGAAGTGCTCAGCGAAAAGATTATGTAATACCATCACTAAGTCTTCCCTAACGACGCCAATGATCGATTCTAAGGGTTAATATTACAGCTCTTTGCGGAACTTAGGGCGCGGCCGATTTTTTTTCCTTTTTGAGCTGTTTTTGATCATTTCAGCCAGAACAGCTGTTCTGACCTCAATTCTCAACGTACATTTCTGAAAACTATATGAGCAGAATTACACGACAATTCCGCAGGGCATGACGTCCTCAGAATCTTTCCATACCGCCGGTAGTAATTATAATATATTATTTTGCATGTTTTGCGGAGATCATCTCTTGTGTCGTGATTTGAAGGTTGTGTGGGATGTTGTATGGCTCTAAAAACAATTATTTGTATGGCGGAGGGCACACCGTCCTCGGAATTGAGGCATGGCACCCGGAGCACGTGAACAGTGGACTTGTGTAAGGGTATATTAAGCCTTAACTTAACTTAAGACTTAACCCTTAGGGACAACACTGGAAACTTGAATTGGGGCAGAGTAAATGATTAAGAATGGCACCTTGCACTGATGTTCTGAGCGAAATTTGCCGAATGAACACTTGCAAGATAGGTTACACGCCGAGGTGCAATCTGAACATTGTTCAAAATGAACACTTTAGGTGACGCGTGATACCCCTTTTAGACATAAACTGGCATGTATAATATGTACGGACAGTGAATCCCACTCCCACTTGTTGGCACCAGCTATTGAGTGTAGTGACCTGGAATCGCCTTGTGCTTGAGCCAGTCTAGTTTAACTTGGAATCCACTTGTGCTTGAGCCAGTCCTGATAAGACTTGGAATCACCTTGTGTTCTTGCTGTGACTTGGAATCGCCTTGTGCTTGAGCCGGTCCTCCTCTTCCTACCTCTACAAAAGTCCAACAGTGGTTCTTGTGGTTAGTAACTAGGGTATTCTTATTGGATATACTTGGATACAACAATAAAGTTTTGCCGTTCTACTGCACTATAAGTGTTGTATTGGACAAGGTTATCTGAGGGATCTTTTCTTGTTGAGAGTGAGGGTCGATACGCCTGACCCACTGCCCCAAACACACATAACAAAGCATTTGAGTTGTTGGTGGTTGAGATTGGATATATTGGAGCTTGACTTTGTCTCGCTCTTGTATTTGATTTCACTGCTACACTTACGTGTAGCGTTTCATCGAGTTTCATGGCCGGATTAACAACTAGGCAGAGATCAGCCCGTGATTTGGCATTGGAACACGGTCTGAAAATCTAACCCATCGCAAACGTGTACACATCCGAGTTTGACGTCTTGTGGTAATACTCATTCACCTTCTCGAGGGCCTGTTCGATCGCCGGGACAAAATGTGAACACTGAGGATCAGCAGCGAGTTGGGTCCACCCAGCTTGCAGACGCTCAAGCGCTGGTGTAGCCAGATGTGACGTAGATTTGAGATCGGAGGAAAACTTTTGTTGAGCCTGTTCAGCAACCTATGACAGTGTTGGTAAAGAAAAAACACAAAGCAGTGAACCTACTGCGAGTAAATTCAAGAATAAATCAACCCATGTCCATTCCACTTCCGAGAGTTGTAGGCTGGCCAGCTTCAGGCGCTTCTCGCCCACCTCATCCATTGCAATTTCAAAGGCAAAATCATTAACAGACTGATGAACATAAGAAAATCGAATTAGGAACACAGAGACGAGACATTACCGCTTTGAGATTGTGGGTACGATCCAGCATTGCATACGTCAAAGACCACCGGACCTTCATGTCAAGTATCATTTGCTTTGCGATCTCATTTGGGTCCGCCTGGTGACGAAGCTGGATCCGTTTGAATGGATTCTTTTGTTTGGAGGATGAACGTTCCTGGGATTAAGGTGAGTGATATAAAATATACTTAACCTAAAGAAGATCACACCTTGACTGCAATCGCCCGCACAAGGCCAATTTCGTCTCGTATATCGGCGGCCATATCCGGAATGTGCGACGTTGGCTCGTGAGCATTGTAATGAAGTGATTTGCTGTAAGCAGAGATGAGCTTCTGAGTTGCGATGTTGATAACATGGGCTAGACATCTATATGCGGCGTTAATCAAGAGCGATTGAAACAGAAATAAAATTGCCATATACCCAATACAATGTTCAATTGGGTCCCAAACACGTTTCGTGGCAAGCTCAATGAGGCGGGCAAATTCTACCAGCATAGTGCCATTATTTGCGGCGTTGTCGCAAGTAACATGGCAGTGATATCAGTAGATAGGATTAAATTTTGCCACAAAATTGTACATCATCAAAATTTAATTTCCCCACATTTTTGTATGGCTTAAGAAATTAACTTTTGTGCATGGTGCTACAATAGCGGCTTTCTTAGAGATTAAATTGCACATTTGGTAGTGCATGAAATTTTAATTCTCGCTTAGAGATTAAATCGAATTAGACTGGAAATGAAAAAAAAAGCATTCAAGCGGGGTTGAACTACAGGTACTAAAATAATACTTACGGAATCCCGAGTACAAGAATGAGCTGTACCACTAGACCAGTAAGACCTTATACATCACAGGCTGTGTCACCGTATTAATCTGAGTAATGCCAAGGAAAAGAATGAAATAAACTTGAAATAAACACTCACATAAGGCCAACATAAGGCAAAGGTGATTTAATCTTCCAAAAAAATTAAATCTAGAGGTGGTGAATCTGAGCAGGGATTAGATCCCAGACACTTGAATAAACAACATTCAGGAAAGGCAAGGATTATTTTATCCTTGAAGATTTAATCTTCGTTGAAAATTTAATCTAGAGTCCCTGAATTTTGCATTTGTTAGCCCCCACAGCATGAAACGGACTTGTACAAAATATTTCCCTTTGTCTTATCCAGGATGCTTGATATGTTGGAAATGTGACAACACTTTAGTATGTCTTGCTTGGTGTAGTGGTTAATGCTTTCCTCTTCCTTGCCCTACATATTATGCAGTCCTGTGTTCAAACACCCTTGTTGGTACTTTTTTTGCCGCTTTTACCAGTGAAATTAATCTTCGTATAATTAATCTTATTTTAAATTAAATCTTGTGTGTAAAATTGATCTTCTTTGACTCACGTGGTCGTGAACAAAATCCTAGATTAAATCTTAGACTCCTCAAAAGATTTCTTTTTCACAAGGCTCAGCTGCTGTCATACTATGCAAAGAGAGAATTTTTTTTTTTTTAAAGCCATACGAAAATGTGGGGAAATTTAATTTTGATGATGTACAATTTCGTGGCAAAATTTAATCACAGCTGCTGCAACCGTTGAACATGGCCCACCTTTAGCACGTGTTAGCATCAAAGAGTTTGCTTCTGGAGAAAACTCATGTGGCTTTCAATCCCGATCCGCTGTACAATTTTGAATAGAGCCTGCCCTAGACGTATCCCATGGTGAGTCGTGTGAATCCCAAGATAGCTTCTTGGAGGGTCCACACCCCCGGTGATGACTCTTCGATCCAATGGCCCGTAACAACAAAATAACCGTCCACGTTATTCGCCTGCCAGGCATCACAGGTGATAGAGATTTCAACCTTGACCTTATCGCTCTACAGATCATGGGTCAGTTGATACCACGACGAGACAAAATATAAATGCCACTAACATGAATGCACACCCTCAACTTCTCCATTTGCTGATGGCAGAGGTTTAATATCTCCTCCCTTGTTGTTTTGACCCCAGGAAGTTTCACGCCGTTGGTAGCTCGTGCTGCCACGTCGACCATCTCTTGGAATTTTGGGTGATTGAGGGCGTCAAGAGGCTGGACGGGATCTGTTCAAACCTACACAGCAGCAATAAAATGTGCTAGACGAACCTGATCTGTCGCAATAAGCCATTCCAATGCCACCTCTCTGAAAAGAGCATCGCTATACGGGACAACGCGCTCAGGCTTCTCCCGGAGATGCGGGTCCAGGGTCGCTTGTTGAAGTTTCTTGGCTGCCTCTGCGGCTTCCTCTGCAGCGTCTGTGCGAGCCTTGACATCTTCCTTGAATTTGGACTCGAAGTTATTTTTTGTACACCATGGGCGATAGATGTCCTGGATAGATCAGACCGTTAAACTCAGTGGACAAAAAGGAACGAAATACAGACTGCGTGCTGGGCCATATGAATGCGGTTTGTTGAGGCATCATTGATTATTTGATGGCTGGAAATGGGCTAAGGCGAGAGACTTGCTAGAAATGGATCACTCACCCGCAGATTTTGCACTTACGATGAAGTTTCAGCTCAGGACCGCGCTTCCCTTTCGCCAGGTATGGATCACCGAAGAATTGCTTGACGTCGGCGGTGGGATCTTTCTTGTCGCTGATGTCGCGCAAAGGCTGAACTTCGATATCAGCGAGCATTCCATCATCACCAAGGACAGTGGGGTCGGAACGTGGATTTCTCGGTTTAGAACTCTTCCTCGCCCGACGCTGGTCGGCTGCCCGAATGGTCAGATACAAAAACTGCGAAAAATATCATGAAAGGAACCTTCTCTTACCACCCGGCTCGCCCCCTTTCCTAAAGTATTGCGGTGATCAACGATTTCTGGTAGTGGCATAAAGGTTTACCCGAGGGTTTTGCTGTCGTTTCTGGGTCAGATTCCTCATCGCTGATGAGTATGGTTTGTCTTTTACCTATCACACCAACGGTCAGAAAGAGGTGGTAAAAGTGGAAGAACACAAACTCTTATGAGTCGTTCTTGCGGCAAGGGAAGGTTCATCTTCCTCCTCATCAGAATCTTCGGAGTCTTCGACGCTCGCCGTCCTGTTACGAGCTAAGATAGCACGTTATACAAACAGAAAATCAACAAAATAAAAACACGTACTACTTCTCTTCGACGGCCTTAGCTCTTCATCGGATAATTTTTCGCTAGCAGCGCGCTTGGATCCTTGGGATGTCGCTTCAGAGACGATGACAGAAGGGTCCGCGGCAGCTGGGTCCGATGGTGCGTTAAATGGTTCAATTAGACTTCGTTCGCACTACAATGTATACTGAGTTTTACTAACCAAAGTATCTGCATTTCCTCCAATATCTGGGTCAATTTGAGCATGGCCGCTGCCAAGGAAATTCCGTCCGATATCCAATCAATTTTGCGAAAATACTGGATTACGAGCGGGACACCCCAAGGACCGCGTCGAATGTGGATAAAACGGCCGTCATCATTTCGCGCATCCGACCCAAATAGAAGGTCCATGCGGCGGACGAAGGTCGAGGACTTCGCGAGAACTCCTGTGTCAGGTCCTTTACAGCTCTTTGCGGAACTTAGGGCGCGGCCGATTTTTTTTCCTTTTTGAGCTGTTTTTGATCATTTCAGCCAGAACAGCTGTTCTGACCTCAATTCTCAGCGTACGTTTCTGAAAACTATATGAGCAGAATCACACGACAATTTCGCAGGGCATGACGTCCTCAGAATCTTTCCATACCGCCGGTAGTAATTATAATATATTATTTTGCATGTTTTGCGGAGATCATCTCTTGTGTCGTGATTTGAAGGTTGTGTGGGATGTTGTATGGCTCTAAAAACAATTATTTGGATGGCGGAGGGCACACTGTCCTCGTAATTGAGGCATGGCACCCGGAGCACGTGAACAGTGGACTTGAACAAGCAGAATATAGGTACAGCTCAGGCTCTGTGTATTTGTGTGATCTATCCTCCAGCGAGTGAACCAATTGTCAATATTCTGACTTTGAAGTGTTTTCGAGAGATTACACGCCTCAGATCAACTCTGTGCATCCCCGTCCGGCGACGCGACATGTCCCAATGTGATCACAAGCGCGGTCACGTGCCCGGAATCGCTGTGATCGAGTTGTCTCGCGGTGCTGTACAGGGAGTACAAGAGCAAATCCGAGCCGTGGGACTCCTCCAGGACACTCAATAGAATGATAATGGTCAGTTTCTCAGCTTATTCAATCATAGATCACAAAAATACACAGAGCCTGAGCTGTACCTATATTCTGCTTGTTCAAGTCCACTGTTCACACGCTCCGGGTGCCATGCCTCAATTACGAGGACGGTGTGCCCTCCGCCATACAAATAATTGTTTTTAGAGCCATACAACATCCCACACAACCTTCAAATCACGACACAAGAGATGATCTCCGCAAAACATGCAAAATAATATATTATAATTACTACCGGCGGTATGGAAAGATTCTGAGGACGTCATGCCCTGCGGAATTGTCGTGTAATTCTGCTCATATAGTTTTCAGAAACGTACGCTGAGAATTGAGGTCAGAACAGCTGTTCTGGCTGAAATGATCAAAAACAGCTCAAAAAGGAAAAAAAAATCGGCCGCGCCCTAAGTTCCGCAAAGAGCTGTAATCCTATTGAGAACATAATAGATGCGGTCGTTCTGGGTGCCTTTCGGGACCGATGTGGGGAGGGAGGAGCAGAGGGACTCGATTTGGTCAATCAGAACCATGATGGCAGCGACTAGGTAGCGACATGCTATGTCAGTCCAGGAAAAGAACCGTTAATGGCATGGATGTTCACCTGATTTCGCGACTGAGGACTGATGGGCTGGGTCCAGTGGCTCTCCGTTACTGGGATCAGCCAGTCGGTCAGAAGGAACACGAGACCGATTTCCTGAGATGATGAGAGTTGGATCCGGGTTGTCGCGTGTGCGAGTCATGGGGGAAGAGGGGAAATCGATGGGTTCAGTCCCAGGGAGTCACATTTTATCCTCTTTAGGGTGTTGTTCGCGTCCGTTCAAGTGCCTGAGTGTAACTAAATGGATAATTAAGAGGACCTTAGTATAACCAGAAGGGAAAGGGAAAAAACAAAATACGAGTTCGCCGTGCATCACTGTCCGTCTACCCTGCAAGTCTTACACCGCCGTGTGGCGACGCAAGGTCCGCGTTCCGCGTAGCGAGTCGCGACAGCCATCAGATTGATGAGAGAGGAGAAACCTCAGTCCGAAAAAGCCGGACACCGCAAAATGTCAGTTCAAGGCAACTTCGAGGATTCAGAGGAACAAAAGAAAGAAAAGAAAATTGAATGAAACACCGCTCATAACCATCGTTTTTGGTTTCACCAGCTTCAAACCAAAACCAAAACCAGCCTGAAACCATGAACATGGTTTGGTTTGGTTTCAGCAAACCATGGTTTTGGTTTGCTGGTTTCTTGGTTTGAAACCAAACCAAGCATATCACTACCTACGAGCGCGCATTCCGCATTCATCCTGGTCCTTGTCGCGTTCCATGCCACTGGAACTCTCCCCGTTGCTCGCGCTCTCGCCTTGAGCCCATGATGGGCGATCCGCGTGGATCTGGCCCTTGCTTGTGCTCTTGTAGGACGACTTCTGAGCCTCCAGTCAGCAGTGTCTTCGCGTCCTTTGACCCGCCGCGCACTTCTCTTCATCTTTATCTTTAAACACCACATCCTCGTAATTTGACTCTGTGCTCTCTCTTTTGAATCTGCGTGTCATGGCCACGTCTCCCGCGCCAGCCTCCGATGCGCCCCTGCATCCGCTGGCTCGGAGCGCTTTATCTATATTTAACCGCTACATCCTCATTCTCGTAGTTTGACTCCACGCACCCTCCACTCTTCACTCTGCACTCAATGCCTGCCGTCGAGCGAGGTCCGTGGGTACCAAAGCAGAGGAACTCATGCATCTCCTCGAACTCTGAGTCACACGAAAAAGGAAGAAGGAAGAAGGACGGGTGTGTAGTCCTGGATACCAGAGCTGGGACAGCTCGTTGGCGCGTCAATGGTCGAGTCGTTTAGCGCTTGGACTCCAAGTCGTGAAGTGATCATGGATCAGGACGGATAGAGGCGGTACTTTTCGAGATATGGTCTGGTGTCTGCTCCAGCTACCACAGTAATGGGACTTCACGGACATACGCATCCTGGATGAATTCAAGCGGTTCTCTGTCTTGGACGTCAAGCATAAGCTTCACACTGGATATCGTCATGGAAGATGATGAATGCCGCCCCTCTCTTGTTAAGTCCTCAAATCGGTCGTTGCGTTGGCTCCTTTCTCATTGGTCTCACCTCACTCAGCTTTCTTCTCCGATTCATCTTTGCTCGCCTGCACTCCTGATTTCCTTAGCGGATGGAGAGTTCTTTCGGCTTGCCAAACGGGCTTGCGCCCGCGCCAACGGGCTTGTTCGGGCTCTTGTTCGGGCTTGGGCTTGGATTTGGGTGTAGATCAAAGCCCAAGCCCGGCAGATCGGCTTGCAAGCCCGTTTGTCGGCTTGGCAAGCCCGTTTGCCCGTTTAGCCGAGAAACGGGCTTGGGCATATTTCTCGTCCCCCTCACGTGGTGGGTCACGTGTAAGCCAAACAAGCACAACTTCCAGCCCTCGACCTCGCGAACAGGACTATGGCACGCCCCAAACGTTTCAACAGCTTCATTGTGACTTCAAGAACGAGCCGTATCTGCTCGAAAAGGTGGTCGATAGTGGCAATCATCGACCCGCTCCGTAATCCGGCTCACAGTGTGCGGATACGAGTGTGGCGTGCCTCGGAGAAGCAGCAAGAGAGGGGGAAAAATAGAGGGCCGGAAGATGGTGGTGTGGAAGTGCCAATAGGCACGCTCGTCGCTCATGCACATCAGGGCATTTGCCGCGTGTTCCCTCTCGGGCGTTAACAGCCACTCTCAATCTCTCTCACTCATACTCTCGCATTATCTACTCATTTCCTCTCCTCCATCATTATTCCCCTTTCTACAGGTCATTACCTCCACCGGACGTGTATCCGAGCGCTCTCACCACGTTGAGCCACGTGCCATCAACCCGCATCAAAATATATCTCACGGTTCGAACCCGACGTTGGAGGCGCATCGAGCGCAGGCCCGGAGCGCAGTGTATTTTCTGTCATACCCATTGAGCCATTCTACCTCTCTACCATACACAAACTGACTCTCGTATTTTATTTCCTCTGGCACAATTCTCAAAAGCTATGTACCACCCGACGGCGACACAAGCATCGAAACCTCGGCCTTCTCGGACAGCGCTGGGGCTTGAGACGTTGGAGACTTGGGACATCTCTCAACAGCACTGTTGCGGGGCAGTGTGCTCGCCCTATTACGTCTTTGCGCTGCTCCCGGTTGGCTCGATGGTCTAGGTGCGAAGTTAGCCTGAGGATCTACCCATGGGCACTCTACATATTTTTCCCTTGCTTTATTACTTACCTCACAATGTCGTGGATAGACACACGGAATGGTGACGCAAGAGTACGCGTTGCAGCCGTCCGTTCCTATTTGTACTGTCACAATGGACATTAAGGGGATTCCCTTCTCTTCCTCTTACCACCACCATCCCGAGTCTTGAGCCATATTCTCATCGAGTCCTGTGCTTCCCTCCGAGTTAAACCAAGTCCCAACAGAGTCCCGAGTCAAGAGTTATTCTAAGCTGAGTATCGAGTCCCGAGCATATCACTGATATTCCGTTCTACGGCTGTTTTACAGGCACACGCACGACCAGCCTCTCACTGTTCCATCCCGTGAACAACCCATACTTCTACAGTGGAAGGAGGGAAGACGAGACAGCGACATCAACAATCAAAACGAACCACCCGTGTGACGTGATGGTTTCATCGTCTCATCCGACAGATGGGTGGCGTCGGCTACGGACTTGCTCATTTTCCATTCACGCGAACTGCTCAAAGCTTTGGTCCGAGTCTGCTTTGGTTTGGAATTGACCGAGACTCTACTACATATACTTCTTGAGCTTTCCGACGAATTTTCCGCAGCCACGTCAGTTGGCTTCGGAGTGCCCGCTTATGGACCAGTTTCCTTGTAGCCACCATAAGCGTCAAGGTGAGTGTAATATAGGCGCCGCAGGAACCCATACACTGTCATAACCTATACCTTTTGGTGTCCACCGAGGGGTATGGGTTAAGACAGCTTCGACTGTATGTCCATACAGCCCCGCCTTCATGGGCTCGGTTAGCATCTCCATATAGCCCTGCCACCGCGCGCCCGCCCCGCCACCGCGCACCCGCCCCGCCACCGCTCGCCCACGCACGCCCGGCTACTCAAGTGCATAGCACACACCCAGTAACCCAGAACATGGCTGCACGGCAGGCACGGCTCGGCTAGCTATGCCCATGCAGCTCCGCCATAATAGGGCTCGGTTAGCATCCCCGTACAGCCCCGCCACCACTCGCCCGCCCCACCACCGCACGCCCATGCACACCCTGCTACTCAAGTGCGTAGCACACACCCAGTAACCTGCACGGCGGGCACGGCTCGGTTAGCTATGCCCATGCAGCCCCGCCATAATAGGGCTCGGTTAGCATCCCCGTACAGCCCCGCCGCCGCGCGCCCGCCCCGCCACCGCTTCGCCCGCCCCGCTACCGCGCGCCCACTACGTCCAGTTGCACAGGTGCGTAGCGCACACCCAGTAACCCAAGGGGCACACACCCAAGAATGGCATGTTGACCCAGAGGGCTAGCCAGCATGCAACGGCGCCAGTGGGCGCGATGGCGGCAGCAGCAGCGGTGCGGTAGGATCGATGGCGGGATTGATGGCAGGTCCGCGACCGGGCGGATGGCCGCTTTCCCAGTATCCCCATCCCGCTGTAGCTTAGGTATCCAATATTGCTGCATCAGGAGAGAAATATTAATATTGAAATAATGGGCCATCAAAGCCCCGTTGCCCCTGTTTCATCGGCGGCTTGGACAATTGGATTGGCATGGGCATGCTCAGTGGCCCATTAACGCGAGGCAAACATCATCGGGCCATGTCGACACAGCTGTCATGCCAACTCTCCCCGCTTTCCCCGCGCAAAACAGCCTTGCTACCGCCAACTCGTCGTCACCCATTCAGGAACTGCTGGACAGCGCTGGCTTACTGGGCTTCCAAAATCCATCCTTTGGATTCACATGGACACAGGACGGGTGAGATAGCCTCTGACATACCATGCTATTGACGCCCAAGACTCGATTGAGTTTGGTCTGCACCACAATCCGCAGGCTCCCTGGACTAATCGGGGTCGGGTCGCAGCGCTGCGCCATGCTAGATGATTTTTTGTTCCAGCCTTCTTCTTGATTGAGTTGGGATTGATTTTCAGACGAACCCGGTTTCCACAAATAGAGCTCTTTAGCAGATTTTAGCCGAGAAATTAGAGGTTATTGGTCGGGGGTTCTAGTTCGATTATCCTGTACCTTAATTCGATCATTGGAGCTCTTTTTCTGTTGTGTCTGAATTGTGTCAACCTTTGCTCATGTGGAGTAAAATCTTTGCTCAAGTAATTATTTTCTTAGATCATAAAAGTTGGCTCAGTGTGGCCGCACTCTCCGTCTCCACGGATCCGTACCGTTTTGTCCAGCCGCGTCTGTCTCTTTTCATTCCCGCTCTCTTCTGTGTTGGTTTCATATATCGCCGCGGCCTTTGGAATTTTTCATCTCATCACCTGCGGTTCCATATGATGCCCCGACGCCCCCCGCTGTTTTCCGTCCTTGTTCGTTCTACCTCGTTGATATCTTCCTGTTTCACCTACCTCTGTGCTCTCCTTTTGGTTTCCGCTGCCTCCCGATGTGGTGGCCGCGCTGGAGGCGTTAAGTTACACAACACCGAACACTACAGCTGTCCTGCTCGAACCCAGGATTTTTTTGGGTGAAAATTTCATTCGGGGACCAAAACAAAATTTTAAAGAGGGGGGTGACTGCGGCGAGGTAATCTAATAAAATTTGAGGGCAGGACAGCTGTTCTGCCGAAAATTGCCCAAAACAGAAAAAAATCGTCTGCGCCCTAAGTTCCGCAAAGAGCTGTAAGGTACTTAATTGAAGTGCTTCGGGGAACTCATGCTGAGCGCCCAGGCACTACTCTCTTTCCCGCCTCATATTTGCAATAAATCATATATATATTAGGGACAGTCAGAGTAAGTATTTTCTGTCGTTTCTGCAGGCGTTTCTGTAAAATGTTTTCGTCAGAAACGTGGGAGAAACGACTTGAGATCTGACTGACCCGTTTCTGGAATCGTTTCTGGAGTGGTTTCTGCGATTAAAATATCAGCAAAGCAGCCGTAATATATCCTTCTCGGCTTCTTCCACAGTGGGCTCTTTCTTTCGTCGGGCGGTGTGCTGTCTCTTGGCCCCTCTTCGCGCCGGGTGGCCGCCATGTGCAACATGTACTCTTCTTTCGTTGGGGTGACAGCGATATCGTGGCTTTTTGAGTCGTGGCAGAGGAAGTAGCAGTGCTTTTGGCCTAAGCGCCATTGCGAGGGGCCGACGACCGGCGGCCAACTGAGAGGCAAACAAAAAAGGGCGGGATTGATTATCATCATGGCGGGATTGATCAGCCGCAATCATGAAAAATAATAGAAGATTGTCCCCTACATGATGGTTGAATTAAAAAGTGCAGAAACGACTGCAGAAACAGCTCCAGAGTTGTTTCTACATTTCGAGTCGTTTCTGGTTTTTGCCGTTTCTACCACGATTAATTAAATCAGAAACGACTGTTCAGGTTGGGTTTGCCGTGATCGCCTATAAGACTAAGTCGCACAATGAGATGGCCAAATACACTCGCAAGCTCGTTTGCGCACATTGACCCTCCTAGACACTTCCATGAAGAAGGTTGGTTTCATTTGCAGGTCATGGAGGGCGGTCTGATTGAAATTCGACTTGCAGGAGGCTTACACTAAAAGGCATAACCGCAGCGGGCCGTCGAAACCTTTCGGGATGAATAAGTCGGATATTAACCCTATTAACCGTGTCACGTATGAAGCAGATAAGAGTGGTGACGAGGAAATGGTTCATGCGTGGGCGAAATTGGCCCGACTTTGCATCGGGGTACGAAGAGCCAGAGGGGACAGAAACATCCAGCTTAGGGTATATACTGGTATCGAAACAGTGCACCGTATAGTTCAAGAAGATTCATTTATATCATTTATATCGTAACAGTGGGAATGCGAACAGTCATGAGGATTAGTGAGGTTGAGGGAAAAGGGAGGGAAGAAAATATATAATTGTGCAAAGCCGCACAAGGGATTTAAGGGTAGGGACAAAGGTATACGAGGAAGGTTGAACATAAGTATATGCTGTACGAAGGCATAGGACAGCCACAACAGGAAAAGGATGTCAACGTTGAGGATTGAACACACACCATAAAAGGTGTTGTATTACAAATGGATGATACACAGCCACTAATTTATCACAAAAATCGCTATTTTATCACTAGCTAAATCTAATGCAAGTTTTATGTAAAAAGATTCCCCAAAATACAACCAAAGCCGATTTTTCCGGAATCTTCAAATTTTTGGACCATCTGATCGAAATTATGTGTATGTACCTCTGTCGGAGGATCCAGGTGCTTTGAAATAACTTTTCAGTTCTGAGAGACCCAGCAACCTGGATATAGAGATGTGATTCTGAACCGCTGATATTGGTTGTGTGGCCCAGTGGTTAGTGCTTCATTCATCCCCTGTTTCTCCAGCGGCGGTCACCCTTGTCTGGGTTCGAATCCCCCTGTTGGCAGTGCTTTTTTGAATGAACGGGTTTAAACAGTGTTCACGGTTCAAGCAGGTTTAAGCAGAACCCTGCTTAAACACGGTTTCTGATGACCTCTGATCAAACCAGTATTACCCCCTACCGAGGTCACCCACCTCTCAGGTGCTCCCTGGCATTCTGCTTAAGCAAAGCAGAGATTGAACCGGGTTGAATGTTGAGACAGGGATTGTTTACAGTGATCGCCCAAGGTCCAAGGCCTTAAAACTCCAAGGCCTTAACAAGGGCTTGGCCAAGGCCTTGGCGATTTTCGGCCGGAAGTTCCGCCCTTGGCCAAGCCTTAGAGCATCACGTGTATATCATTATGTAATTTTATTTTCCCATCTTTTCTTTGACGACGGCATCCAGTCTCCGACTCGGTCCCTCGGACCATGGTGGAAAACCCGCTATGGGACAATTTTTGGCGCGGGGCCAAACAAAACTCATCCATGTACATGTCCTACTGCAAGGGATGTGTCGCCGTGGAATTGGAGAAGACCGGCGCGACGGCCAGTACCCTCACGCAAGACACAGCAGCTTTTAAAGCAGGTGAGATTTCTGCGAAGGGAAAGTATCCAAAAACTGATTATTTGAAAGCTTGTCAAGCTGTGGGGAATACCCGCGGGGAAAAGCACGCTTGGATTGCCCATATACTTGGCGGCAAGACTCCGTGTCCATACGCTTCGGCAGAAGCCACGGCGGAGGCAACACTTCAGAAAACGGGATCCGGCTCTTCGCAGAAGCGGCAACGGACCGAATCTAACTCTACACCTGCCGATGTCTCGGAACCCCCGCCGAAGAAGAAACAGTCGACATTGACAGGTCTGACATTCCGTAGAAACGACATGCCTTTCGGGGCAGAAGAAAAGGCCGTGTTCCAGAAGCAGGCTCTACGTGCCATTGTGTCATCCGGTGCACCGTTACAGCTTTTCGAGGATCCGGAGATGAAAATTCTCTTCGGGATGTTACGGACAACGGCTCCTGGCATCATTCCGACCGCAAAGGTGGTCGGGGGACGGTTACTCGACGCGGAGGCAGCAGAGTACCCGCCAAGGTAACTACAAACGACTCTGGTCCCAGCAAGCAGTCTCGACCGAGAAGCGATTCGGATGAGATCGCCGACGCTGGCGGCATCGAGTTGCAGAGAGTGTCGGCAGCTTTATGCACTCCAAGTAAATATATTGTACTTTAAACACTGAGATTGTCTAATGTTCCCCTGCTGGTTCAGTTGTTGTGAATTGGGACTTTGCCAAATTTTCGTCCAGTACCAAAGCACACAAAGAGCGAAATTTCAAATCCCCAATGCTTGGAATGATTGAAGCGTGTACCACTTTGGTTGACTCGGAAGGACAGATACTTGCCTGGATCCTCCCTCATATTGTCTCTGAGTCTCATATGGTAAGCATGTGTTACAAAACCCATTGGATGCAGTTGACAGGTCCAGATGCGGATACATGAAACCACAAAAAATCTGGAGAAACTTCTTGCTGGCAGTATCAAAAATGCGGAGACACCTAGCCACTTCGTGGCGTAGTGTCACCTCAAACTTTGTCAAGAGGACTATGCAGCCCGGTTCTGTGAATTTTTCCAGTGGATGGTTTGGTGCGGGGCATGCGGTATGTGATCAGACTGTGTCAGAATTCCATGAGCTTATTCCAGCCTCCAGAGCCCGCAATATGCTTTGAAGCCATCCAACAATTTGAGTTCTCAATCAGCAAGAGAATGGTTGACTGACATCGGTCCTGTGGAGAAGTTTGTCAATGATCCTCGGTCTCACCCATCGCAAGCTATGGGAGGCAGGTGAGAAGGCGCATGCGAAGCTGAGTTCTCTATCAGAGACTCGGGAGATAGCAGGCCTTTGGGAATCGGTGTTTTCAGGAATCGCTGTGATTGCAAATCGGCAGACCATCCCTCACATTGACATTGGAGGCAGCCAAGAATGGTATGATCTTCTGATCTCTGCAGGCAACCCGGAAGAGGCCACCCTTCGAATCGAGCAATTGGATGCCACAATCCGCTACAATCCTGGGACTATTGTATTGTTGTGTGGGAAGTCCCTAACTCACTCCGTCGTCTCCACTTCATGCGCAAAAATGTTTTGGAGCGGCTGGGTATACATGGTGTTGGATGGTCGATGCAGCCAGCTTATTTAACGAACAAATATTGAATTAAATATTCAATCTTTTTGTCTCAATTTTTGAATTCAATTATGATATGTTGGCACTCTGTCGACATCCTCATGACAGTGCCACTGGGGACTGGCAACCGGCCTGACCAAATGTCTGTTTGCAGATGTTTGGTTCCTCTGCTGAACCCTCGATTTCGATGGCAAATCCATTTTATGGCCGCCACGAGCCAGTTGGAACAAATCTGAGGCACCCAAAACACTTCTGAAGGACCCCTGGTTCTGTTAACCTTATGTTTTGTGTTGGCTGTATCATAGGAATGGAATAAATCAGCCATGAAAATGCAGAGAAAGTCATGTCCTTCAAGTTTACCATCCATTGAGTGCTCTGGACACATTTTGAGGTAGCAGAAGTCATATATAAGTGTTTGGCAAATTACTCTGGCTGACCTTCAAGACTGTTGTTCTACTGACGGAAAATAAACGACAAAGTGGGCCAGAAAATGCAAGATTCTTAGCCTTATTGAATCGGTTCCGAGAGGGGAGGTGTACAAACTCGGATTATGAGCTCTTGAATACCAGGGTATTGTCTAATGTTGACGTTGACTGGTCTGCCGAGCATTGGCATACAGCTCCGATCATTGTCTCAGAAAATGCTACAAAAGAGGCTTATGTACTATGTCTGGGGAGAGAACGTGAAATTCAAGTTTTTCAAGTTGCAAAAAAAGCGAAAAATGAGAGAAAAAGGGAGGGAGTATCAGAAAATCAAAGAGCTCACCTGACCGCGAAATCGGAGTCCCAACCGTCCCGTAGTCTGCCCTAGACAAATCACAAAACTTGAATTAACTTGAATCTCGGCTCCGCGTGGATTGTTCCGAGAATTCAAGTACTAAGTGCCACCGGCCCGGATGGCCTAAGTCTCAGCCAATCAAATTCAAGATGTTTGTGTTGTCAGCGGGCGCCTGTTTCAGCCCGCTGTTGCCGCAACAAGCGCTGTCTCGTCGCTTCTCGATTTCTGCGCTCTCTGGTGCTCTCTATTTCTGTACTTGTATGGAAGGCACCGCTTTTCTATCGCACTCGCTCCCGCCCGCTTAGTTCGCCGTCTGAGCTTCAAAACCAGGTACAATATGAAGTAAATAAATTGCTCTGAAACTACTAGCGTGAACACGATCAGCTTCCGCGGGTCTGCGCTGCATTCTCCCGTTGCAAAGTGCGTTCCTCCCTCTCGCGTGCCCGGTTCTTCTTCAAAGGGGGATGCCCGCATATACACCACTTTTTGCCGCCCGAACCCCGACAGTTGTGCCGCTTCGGACAAACAGCCTCCACACACAGGGCACAGCGTCTCGTTACTTTTGCCTTCTGAGTTGCAGGACCTGGTGTAGGTGTGGAGGCACCAGGCAGCAATGTCTGTTGCACGACGACAGGCCGGATGAATTGAGGTGCAGCCAACTGCGCAGGCTGTGGGGCCGGCTGTGGAGTAAATTGCACAGAGGGCAACATTGACTCCGCAGTCTCGTTTACCTCATCGCTCTGCATGGACGACTCGCCAGATTCCAATTCAGGGATCTGGGAGTCACCAACATCTTCTCCATCTTCTTCCTCGGCCATCGGATTGAAAGAAGTTGGAACATTGTCGCCTGCGACAGATAAAATCAGCGCAGATTTTGGAAGAAAAGAAGACGAGTCAAACCTGCAATAGAGAGGTCCACTTCGCCGTCGGGAACAGCTTCGGGTAACGGAATCGCAGGTAGAGCATTAGTATAATTATCGTCCGAATTGAGAATGTCGAGAAGCGGCTTCCGCGCAGTGAAATTGATACCGGTGGACAGTGTGGAACGTTCCGATTTCCAGAGAATGGTCTTTTTATGGTGCGCTTCAAGTTGTTGAGGTAGTTTGTAGTAAATTCGGAGGTTGGAGTCGGTTACTGAGCGTGATTGGGCGTCCACGAGTTCGTTCCAAAATTGTGCAAGCTTGAGGAAGTCGATGTTCTTCCAGTGCTCGTGGGGTGGATAAACCTTGGCACCCTTTCTGAATTTTGCGTGGTTAATATGTGCCTTGAAAGTGATGTATTCCTGGTGCGTATGCACTGGAACCACCGCCGCAAGAGTCCGCCGACGAAGTTGGAGGTAGCGGTACCGGTTTATGGACTTGGTACAGAGGCGCGTCATGACATGCACTGGTGTATCACGATGGTGAGGTAGACCAGTGATGTGTGGGCGAGGAAGTGTAGTGATTTTGAGATTTTCAGCAAGTGATTTGGCGATAGGGAGGATGCCAATGGTTTCGGAAGTGGCGATCCGAGTCGGGAGCACACGGGGAAGAGGGAAGGAGGGCTTGCAGCCGACTTCAATAGCAAGTTCGACGATCTCGTCCCTGATCCAAAGTGCATAATGGCCGCGATACTTTTTGCCCGTGCGGTTATGAAACCCGACCTGGCAAGCGTCAGAAGACTGAACAGGATCGAAAAAAATGAACAGAATACCCTCATGTTTCGACGCAAAATCCAGTTAATTAAAATGCACTCTGCCAATTCTGGAGAAGCTCGCAGGGAGCCAAAAATGCGACGAACGACCATATGGAATCCACCCTCGAGCGAGTTCGTTCCTCGCACGGTGCGGTAGACGTTGAGCCCATCACGGTCCTTTCCCATTAGATAGTAAAGGGGGATACCAGGAGGATCCGAGAGGTACCCCTCTCGCGCGGTTTGAAGGAGATGTTGGACCATTTCTTTGGCTTCATCTGAGAAGAAGGGGCCGTTGCTTTTCTTCGTTGAGCACTGGATGTCCTGGTATGCGTTGAACAATTTATCGAGTCGGCCCAATAGCACGGTGCGTTCCGGAATATAGCGGCGGATACGGCGGTTAAGAGTCGAAGACTTTGCGCGCTTGTAATACTCCCAGTCACCTCCGTTCTTCTCGATGACAGCTCGGACAGCACATTCGTCCGAATGATCCCGGACAAAGATGGCCTCGCTGAAGTCGTGGGCAAATGCTTTGAATGCCGAATGTTTTTTTGACAAGAGGCGGAGCAGTCGGTCCATGTAATGGAACGCGTCATCGAGAACACGACTGGGAAGCTTCTCCGACTGCTGCATGAGGGTAAAGGTACGCTCGATGCCTTCCATCAGTGCAGCCACGGAAGTATCCTATAATATATAATGAATCTGGATCGAAAATAACACCATGTTGCGCACCTCGTTGACGCTGTCATCAAAGAATGTATTGTTGAAAAAGCTGCTATCAATTCCAGGCATCTCGTTGTCCTGGTTAAACTGTTAAAAATGTAACACCTGGAAGCAGTGTTAAATACCGGATTGCCCTCGAACTCGGTGTCTTCATCAAAGTCAAAGTCAAAATCATCGTCATCTTGGTCTGAATCCTCGCATGCGAATGTATCCTCCATGTCCTTCTCGGTCAAATTTTCGAACTCGATGGAAGGAGAAATTGAAGGGGTAAACTCTGGGATATGTTGGGAGTTGTCGGGCGGAGCGGGCACAGAAAATACACGGGAAACAATGCGAGCCGGCACTGGAGCGGTTTCGCCGCGAGAAATAAGCTGTGAGGTGCTTACAACCGCTTGTCCGCCATGCGCAAAGATCCATTCGAGTGTTTGATTGTGCAATTTGTGAAGTGAGCCTGGAACTAGAACCTACGGGACGCCGTAAGAAATATCAACACAAGGAGTTGAAGAGAACCAACCTTCGAAATCTCAATGAGAGAACGTGACGCGCTCACATTAATTCGCTTTGTGAGTCCGTGCTCATCCATAATCGCGTCGAGGTAGCCCGGATGGTGACCAACAATTGAGCCTTCCGCCACCGGCTTGCAAGCCTGGATGAGTGTTACACGCTGCCCGTGAGTCACCGATTGGGTGGGCTGTAACGGTAACCCGAGAGAATCAAGATGACTGAGCGCAAGATAAATTTGCCACTGGCAGTCGATCTCCCGAAACAGCAAGGTATTTTGCTCCGCGGGCGTTAAGGACCAAGGATACGAAAGATGGTAGGGAAATGAAAAGGACTTTCGAAGAACTAGACCCGAAAGTGCAGAAAGTGAAACTGATGGATCATCGACCACCGCTTTCAATTTGGCATATTTTCCCAAGTCGAGTATGGGCGCATTTTTTGCCTTTGCGAGTGTCGCGATTTCGGGGAGTGAGAATGCATCCGAAATTATCTGGAGGTTCTCGCGTATCGAATGTCCGATCTTGATAATTGTGGGGTTGGTGAGAATTGCCCGCAAAGAAGGAAGAATCTCGCTCCGCGAAGTCAGAGCTGCAACCTACATATCGAATCAATCAATGTACTTGAATAGAGTATGTATGTAAATCTATACCTCGAAGACGACAATCTTATCCTGCGTCCGGAGTTGGATAATCTCCAGACGAGGCGGCCCGTCTTTGCGTTGTTGTGTCTTGATTGCAAGCGCGACCAAAGAAAGCGGTGTGGTTGGAGTAACAATATCCACGAGAATATCATTTGCTTCGTCCTCAATCTCCATTGAATCAGAGACGATGGTGGTTGGGATTCCAGAACTTGGTTCAAAGGTGGGAAGGTCTGTCCACTCGGTAATCGGCTCAACGTCCTTGATCAACGAGCTGTTGATAGACTCGTGAAAGGACCGCTCCACTGAAAACGTGCGGCAAATGTATTTGACATTTGCGCCATCATGAGCTTTGAAATGGCACCGCGTGCGGATATATATGCTGCATAAATGTGAGCGACTCGATAGATGTATTTTGGAAAGACAGATACCTGGGAATGCCACCTGTACAAACCGCGGAAGCTGCGCAATAATATGGGGATTGGTACCCTGGTGGTTGGTTCCACATCCCGGTGAATCTTTCCGTCGGTCATCGCAAATAAACCGATTTGTGAGAAGGAAAAAATCAGCTGGCATTGAACGAACTCGGCGAGCGATAGGATTGTCATTGAAGCCTTGGCGAAAAAAATAATTAAAACAGGTGTGCGACTGGAACATGGGACAGACCTTTGCGAGATAAAGGCTTACCACAAGTACACTTGAAGCGTTCAGGATGGCCGGGAAGGAAGTTCGGCAACCACACAAATATTTTGCGGTGATATACGGCAGTTGGATCAAGGCCGCGGCCAAGGGCGAAGACAGGATGCGGGGGCCTATCATAAAAATCACCCCGTTGATAACAGAGGGGTTGTCCATGAGCTTTAATTTCATCAGTGAGTCTCTTCTTCGCGTCGCTCAATTGCTTTGAGATTGCGGACTCTTGATCGCAAAATGCAGCCTCCTCTGTATCTAGATTTTCCTCGCCATTCTCCGGGGGATCTTCTATGAGACTTTCGTCGATGATGCAATCTCCTGCAGCAATATCCGCATGCTCATCGTTTTCGTCGATGTACGCCAGCTCTTCATTGAGCTGTGCAAGATCACCTACGGAAATCGGTGGTGGACGGGTGACTGTTTGTGTGTAAATTGATACTCATGCATCACATTAAAATTGAATTGAAATACCAGGAATCGTCGAAGCGGATATGGGTGCTGCCTGAGCACGCGAAGGCCCGAGAGCGGACCAAGTTGATCTCCCAGCTGAGGCAGAAGCAGTGGCGGGGTTGCCTCGAGGAACAGCAGCATGGGTGTTACGAGGAAGAAAAAATGGGGCAATGGGCCGCCGAGAGCCACTGGTATGGGAGGTGGATGCCCGAGCGCGTTCCTGTAGCAGCGGCGTAGGTGAACGGCCGAGAATTTGCAATTTTGCTTCATTAGGAGGTCTTCCCGCTCCCTCCCGAGCACCACCGTGAGTTCCTTTTGGTTTTTTAGGATCCTTTGGCTTGTTGGGGTT
Source organism: Mycena sp. CBHHK59/15 (assembly GCA_029204085.1). Taxonomy (NCBI): domain Eukaryota; kingdom Fungi; phylum Basidiomycota; class Agaricomycetes; order Agaricales; family Mycenaceae; genus Mycena; species Mycena sp. CBHHK59/15. The sequence continues at coordinate 348,116 of JARGXW010000047.1, read as the reverse complement.
CCTGGGTGGACCAGTTTTGCGGTGACTTCGAGGTGCCATGAAAGCTCAGAGAGATACGCGTCGCGTTTCAAAATCACGCGTGACTTATGCCATAAGACGTGGTTACGGACCGATTCGCGGACGGATCACAACTGCGATCAGTCGCATCAATCACGGGATGTGGCTTAAGTACTTACGCCTCCCCTGACACCTTTCATGAGCCTGAATAGATGCATTCAATATCAAGGCAGCTCAGGCCTTTGCTAGACGTACAGGCAGGCCTCTCCATTGGTATCATGCCTCGGACACCCCGGGTAGGAATAAGCCGGTTACAAATACTGATCTCATAAACCGCTTACATGGCATGGATTCCGGTGCCACGAACTCACTCACGTCTTGGGCATTCAAGTTGAAAATGTAACCAAGGATGGGGAGTAGTAGTAATTTAAGTACTTAGATTGGACCCGATATTTCTAGTGTCCGAAAAAAAGCAGGGTACCTGATGATGTCACCGTCGTATTCAATTAACTTTTGTTCTCTGTTCGATTCAGTGGGAGAAAGTGAATAAGAGGCATAACCATACTGCCTGATTATTCTGGGGATTATCTATTGGCCATCCTGTGGACGGCACGGAAGTTTCGGTAACAGCCGTTCCCAAAAAGGGAATTTTCCAGTTCGCAGACTACATCTGCCGCGATCTCGGCCCTCTTTACGGAATGCTGGGACTTAATCCGGACGATCTCGCTGCAGCATCCCCTCACTCGTTATTTCCCGCACCCCGCATTATTCTCTGCACCTCACGGCTCTCATGCATTTTCTGTCCGGTTGCGGACCTCAATATTGTCCCAACTTTGCGACGACGAGAGATCGGCCAGAAGGTCTGGCTCCTGGACGAAAAATTCCATTGGGCAGAAGCAGATCTACTAGTGGCGCACTGCGCTACATGCCGTGCAGATTATTATCCCGACCGCATCACATACCGAGACCCTGGTGGCGGACGCCGCCAGAGATTAGAATTCGATCCCAATTATCTTCGGGTGTCGAAGAATGGAATCTGGGTTCATCACCGAATATCTGTGGCGCAAGAAAAGGCACTCCATCGATTCCACGGTGGATGGTCGAACTTTGCCGATTGGGTTAACGACTGTGTCGAGGGCGAACGGAAACTTACTTATCGGCAGTCGCAGCGCCTCTTCATGGAACACTTCTCCCGCCGTCTTCTCGTTTACCACCAGAAAGACGAGAACTTCTCCTGCGCTGCAAATCCGAATACCCATTTGCTTGCGAAATCTGTTCGTGACCTTGTTGGAATTAATGGCGGCGTAATTCCTGCGGGAATGAAGCATGGATGCACGGAGTGTACGCACGTCAAGCGCTATCAGTCCGATCTTCTTGACGAAGGTGCTGTCCTCGGAAACGATGTTGATGTGGCTGGAGTAACTGCTGATATGAACGACGAGAATAATGTGAGATTCAAATGGATGCCTTTGCTCTTATATTGACAAAACACTTTATGCAGGCTGGAAATATAGCTGCCGGCGATCCAGGAATTCCTATTCTGCAACCACAACAACAGAATGCACCACCTATGGGTACACCTAGAGGATACGTTCGAATGGCAGTGATGGATGGCAAAACAATCAAACACCGGGTATGTATTACAGAATTTTCTGCAGCTGTAACTCATCATCGGGTAATTTAGAAGTGTGCTCTCGATGAGTGTGAGCGGCCCTTGGTCAATTACAAGAACGGCCGATTTTGCGACGTTCACATCAATCTTCAGGATATTTGTGGAATTATTCCGTGTGGCCTGCCCGTTCGACATGCAGGTGCACTTACTTGCGCTACTCAATCTCACATCGATTGGCAGCGACAATACGCCAACAGATTCTCTCGCCTCTCATTTCCTGGGGTCCGTCGAGTCATTCGGCGCCAACAAGAGCTCGGTGAAGCGAACCACCAGCTTCACGGCCCAACACTTCAGGTGCAACTTGCAGCCCTGGGGGACACACCTGGCGGCGAGGTTGTTCATACCTTTAAAGCAAAAACGATATATTGCTTGCAGACCGTTCAGTGGGCGTGTGGAGCTCCCGTGGGCTGGGGTAAATGTTATCGCTCTGAGAGTTCCCCCCAGGTGCTGGGAATTCTCAATTCAATTTGGGCTGATTATCCCGATTTACGCCCAGGCTTCATTGCATATGACGATGCGTGCAGTCTCCTGCGTCACATCGTTACCCAGAACGCCACCGACTCGTGGGTTTCAACGACGAAATTCATCGTCGATGCGTGGCATTATATTGGCCATCGTGCGACAGATATTCTTTGCCGTTTGTGGTGCAATCCTGCCCCCGTCAACGGCGCACAGCCAGACCTAGTTCTCGTGGAGGAAGACGAAAACGGCGAAAAACACCAGACACGCGCATTCAACACCGAAGCGGCAGAACAGCTTAACTCTTGGCTCACCGGATTCGAGCCCCAGTTGCGGCAAATGTCGGAAGTAAATTATGATTTTTTCATTCACATTTTGATGATGATCTATGGGGAGAACGTCGCGGACAAGGTGGCGAGAAAAGGAATGGACTTATCGGACGAGTTTTGGGTGCAGGCAATTGGCGAGTAGATCATACGACACCTTTATTTTGATTTATACAGCCTCTCATAACTACTGACCACCATTGAACTCCACTGGGTTCTAGTCCAGTTTAAAACATGTTCTGCACCCAATGAAATCCGCCGGGAACCACTGTCCTGCAGTTTGATTAGCTGAAATCATTGGGGTCGATATTTATTCCTGTTGCATGTTCAAAGACGATGGTTGAATTAGAATTTGATTGGGATTGATATACCATGACGGTTACCCATGTGAGTGGACCTGAACTTGGAGATATGAATATCCATACTGCCTCTGCATCTACGGAAAATATGGCAGACTGGATATCTCATTTATGTGGTCCCTGCGAGGTCGTGCAATCGCCGCGCGGTCTTGAGATAACACAAACAAACAAGTCTCGAAACAATTCGCCCGGGCTGAATCTAGTGAGTAACTAACATATAAAAAAATTAAAGACTGTTCAGGCAGAAGTATGAATGTTATACACCAAGAAATTCCATCAGTCAGGCAATGAAGCGCTGGTTCAACAAAATACAGTGACTCTCAGTGAAAGCCAACAGATGTCAGTGGGTTTCGGTGGCTTCAGTAGACTGGTATATGAGCACTGTAAGACAGTGTAGCCTGCTGTGAACCAGTGTATTTCAGTGGTGGATCGTTGCGATGAATTGCCAGTGGTGTGCATCAGATATCAGTGGATATTGACGTTTCACATCGGATGCCACTGGGAACAGAAATCTCACACAACCAGTGGTTAACACTGGATTCCGACAGGTATCACTGGTTATATGCATCGGGATGCCCACCGCTGGAGTATGGTGGTTGCCAGTGTCGACCACTGTGGTCGGGATCGCACATCAGTGATGACCGGCACCTGCCGGTGCCCGCCACTAACGTTTCCAGTGCGGGGTATATTACTGGGTTATATGGCAACCCCCGTACTCTTGGCACGGGGGTTGCCAAATAGAATTATCCTAGTTAATGGGTATAGCGCAGAGTAGTTTCGAAATGAGCAGACCATTACATAGAAAAGACAGTGGGAAGCCACGCATTTGCAGCCTCCTTGACCTCATCACTAGCGCCCGGCGTCGAGAGAACTGTGTGGGCCATCTCGACCTTGCCCTTCGTCTGGTCCATCTCCAGCTTCTCGCGGTCGAGATTGAGCCTCGATTCGAGAACACTCGCCTTTTTCTCCTCGGAAACCATCTTCATCTTCATGATTTCCCCGAGATTGCCAAAGGAGTGGGTTACTTGCTTCCGAAATTTCGATGATGGCGTGTGCTTAGGCTCCGAAACAGTCGCAGCAGGCGTCTGCTGGACACGAGGAGCAGGCTTGCGAAGTTCAGGATGAATATAGATGTCAGAATCATCACCTGAGTCATTGTCGTGGTCAGAAATGGGTGACGCAGAGTTCCGAACTGCCGCTCGCGAGACCTTCGCACTGGTTCCAAAACTTAAAAGAGGTCAAATCAAGGTGTCTCGTGATGAATATCGGTATACATACCGATTATTGAATAGATCCGACCGCCCGTTCTTCTCCCACTCCAAGATTTTCGCGGGGCTGAGACCGCCAATGGGGAGACCGGCCTTGCGTGCAGCGCTGAGCTTTCTCTTGAGAATTGCAGTGGGATCATCTGATTCGGCATCCCCACTGCCGTTCCCCGTGAAGCCGTCGAATGCGCGCATCCACCCAAAGGCCTTGAGCGCATGCTCGAACATGGACTTGATTGAGTCGGGGGAACGGTCACCCTCGAATTCGATCTCAGAGACACGGACACAAAGCACACGCACGTGTTTGCACACATTTCTTCGACACCCTCGACATGGTGAATGCGACAATTATCAAGAATAAGAATACTTTGCGGCGCTGGGTACGGATTCATGATGGCTAATAAACCCTCGAGCCATAGCATGAATTGGTCGCCGTTGTACCCACCCTCCTTGATGTGGCTGTAGATAATGCCATCGGTTGTAATGGCAGGGAGGAGCGAGTACCTGGGGAGTAATTTAGGAGATGAGTGCGTACAAAAGGGCCAATTGACATACCGGGTTCCTCGAACAAAGCAGCAGCGCTTGCGCGACCTCAGACCTTTCTTTGACCAACCATTGCGCCGGTAGGAGGTGAGAATGTTGACGGCGGACTCATCTGCGCAGACAAAATAGTCTGTGGGCTCATCCCCAATCTCCACAAGGAAGGCACGCCGCGCAGTTTCGCACCGTTCGGCAGCATGCCTTGATAGCTGGGAGGACACGGAAATCAGTTGACTGGAACTAGCAGGCAACAGAGATCTATGCGGACCTTCTTCGATCCGATGCCGAGACGGTGCAGTGTGCGGCATATTGTTGCAAGGGAGCAGTCTACCTCATGCTGGAGGTACAAGTGCTCCTGTATTTCATCGAGATACATGTCTGGGCTGTGGTCCAAAAGTGCGAGCATAAACTGGAAGCAAGTGTGATTAGTTGCACAGAAATCGTAGGTAGATGTGCCACACACCTTGGTATTCGCTTGCGAAAGCATTGGTGATCTCCCCAGGTGCTTTCTGTCCCTACAGACCTCCCCAATTTCCCTCCAGGTTTGCTTGATGCGTTGCACGACACGCAACGGCATATTCAAGCTGATAGCAATTTGAGTGGATGATTTGTGCAGGGTGAAGGCCTGGTAGATGACGGCCTCCTTCAGGTCCTTAGAGTACTGTTTCCGTAGGGGGACGAGCTTTTTGAGACGAGGCATGTTGCGGAGGGACGAAAGAGCGCAGAAAAGCGACGTGTTACAAGTTACCACGTGGTGTGACATACGCGAAACGCGTCGCGACAACGCGTCTGGTCAAAAAAATCAAAAGTCTCGACGTAAACCTCTTCTGAGGACCGAACAGTGGGCTGTACTCCGAGGCTGTGAATATTCACGCACAGAGCACAAGGGAACAGCCCTGGTTTGCTTGGTATGTCAAAAAGCTGGTTTCTACCAGAAATACGCGAATTACCTCGTCCCTGGGTGCATTCTGCGCAATCAGACGACGTGACACTTTTCATTTACATAGCATAGAGCTCCTAAATAATGATAAGTACCTTCGAGGTCCCCGTTGCTGAACTGGGGGCCGCCAACGCTAAAATGGCCTGCTCCTGTAGTAAAGGCCTCAACATCGATGAATCGATGATCTGAGGACGTAGATAGATGCGGATTTACCCCAGAAATCGAACGTAAATTAGATATGGGCGGTAGATTGAGAATTGAGCCCGTAAAGAGCAAAATACTGAAAACGATCAAAAATGACTCAAAATGGAAAAAAAAGTGTCCGCGCCCTAAGTTCCGCAAAGAGCTGTAAGAGAAGGTGCTTATCAGACAAATGATATGTGATATTGTCCCAATGCGACAAAAAAGAGGGGACGCGGGAGTAACATTGGGTTCAGTGAACGAGCCACTGTCACGTGACCGCGTTATGAGGATCATAACCTGCCGTCAACGTCCATGTCCAAACGCAAAAGAAAGCCCGATGCCCACAAAGCTCAAGACTTGCCAAGGGAACAGTGAGTTATGGTCAAAAGGGAAACATCCACTGATCACCCTCTAGGTTGGACGAGCAGAGGCGCGCAAAGCGTCGTGAATGGGTCGGACAATATCGCAAGTAAGATCCCTTCCGCACCACCCATGGTCAGCTTCTCAAGATTAATTCAGACGACCTGAGGTGCTTGAAAAACACAGGAATAACATGGCTGAACGACGGTTTGTTTCTTTCTGCGACAATGCCCAGTGATTAATGCAGATTGGGAAATAGTGCCGCGGTCCAGGCTCTCCGACGTCAATGGGACCCTCCAAAGAAATTAAAGCCAGTCGTACATGAATCCGAGGCGCCCAATATCCCCGACACCTCGAGAACCCAGCATGATGCTTCACCCGATTCAGATTCGTCCAACAATGACATCGTCTCATTAACATCGGCAGAACGCTTCGCCATCGCTGTGCTCTCAGGCATGGTTGAAGCGCATACAGTTGAAGACCAGGTGGGTGAGCACATCTCAGCCTTGACATTGAAATACGGGTACGTCAGTCCGTCATCTTGCGTTTACGATCAGAAATAATTCATCTGTGGTTAGTCCATCTCCGGCGTCCCCACTACCGACGGATTCCCGTGGCGTCGGGGAACGCTATGCCAATTCGGACAGCATTGACTCTGTCCTGGAGCTGGCAATGCAACTGAACTCGTGCAGGTGCGTGCTAAAATGATTCCAAAAAATCTACTCGGCTAATACTAATCTGAACAGCAATCTCACATCTCGACATTCTCCCTCACGCGAATCATCTGTTGTGGGTGTCAACGAGGAAGCAATCAACAAGCCGAAAGAACAACCGGAGTCACCGTGGTGGATGCCAGGTGATTCTGGAATGCCCGCGTACGCGTCTCCAGCAACGCCGGCACAGAAGAAGATTCGACGTGAGCTTGGGGTCATCGGTCCGCTGACACCAGTGCAACAGGCACAGGTGATGGCATCCATGCTCGCGAATCCGCCGAGCACGCAGGGTAGTGATGGTGAGATTGCCGACACCATTCGTGTGCCTTGGCTGAGCACAGCGCGTTGGGAGAGGGTTTGGAAGTGGAGGAGAGAGATCGAACATGATACTGACTGGGACACGGCAGCGCGGCGGGCATTTGCAGAGGCGACGTTGTGCCGGCGTTTGTTGTATTAGTGTTGTATTGGTACGCAGCTATCAATCTCATTGACTTCCAAGCCCCATGGATATAATTTAAGGTTGAATCAGCTGCCCACGCTCGGATGTCTATCTCCACATGTATTCCAGGATTTACTTTTATGAAACTAATTTTCTGAACTCAATGGGACTCGATGGAACACGCCAAGACAATTTATTCAACGCAAATAACAAAAATCAATGTATCTACGACAATCCCACCATTGCCCTGAGCAGCTATGAGAAGAGTAAAGAAGGAGTATGAGTTGCGACATACCAATTAGTGATGAGCACGCCCGGGGCCCGGGATCTCCGTGAGGCGCATGACTTGGCCGAGCTCGTACAATTGACGGTAGTACGCGAGGGCGGGCCCACGACCAGTCAACTTGCGGCGGTGCTGGTGGGGGACGCCAGAGACTTGCTCGTCCGCTTCGTCGCTGGGCAAATGAATCAGTGTTAAGTGTAAAAATAACGGTGTGCACTTACGCAGAGGCATACAAGCCCGGTTGGCGCCCGGTGCAGACGACATACCAGGCCTGGCTGTCGCCACGGCCGGGAGGGAATTGCGCCTCGAGCTGGTCGGGGGTGGGAGCAGTCTCCTCATAGAAGGCGGTTGCAGCTAGGAAGAACGTCAGGGTGGTGAGAAGACAATGTGATTAATGCTTACGAGTGTGCTCGGCGATGGCGGCGTCAACTTGGGCACGGACAACGCGGGGGAGCTTCTCTACGACCAAGTTAGTCATGGAGAGAGATACATTGATTCAAAACGAACCGTTGATGTCGAGACAGTGCCGGGTCAAATCCAAGGCAATCTTGGACAATGCTGCCACTTGCGAGACCAACGCCGCCAACTCCTGCTCCGGGGTGGCGGCGTTGGTCTGGGAGGAAGGGTTAACCATTGGGAATGAGGGGGAAAGGACAAGGAGGGGATGGAATCACGAACTGGGTGATTGTGGGGCTGGGGCTGGGGCTGGGGCTGGGGCCGGGGCTGGCTGGGGCTGGGGCTGGCTGGGGTCCCAGTGTTGGATGTAGCAGTAACCACTCAACCAGTCTGGTTGAGTAGTCAATGCTACATCCAACAAAATGCCAACCCTGGGTGACCATGTTTATGATTTCAATGGGCCCTACCACTGGCGCAAATCCCGGCATCTCTCGTAGCGAGAAAACGGTCATTCTGAGGGCGGTAACCCTGGCCCTAATTCTGCCTCAAAATGGGGTTTGAACAGTTCCTTCTGAACAGAAACAATGGAAGAAGGAGTACAGTGATTTTTCGTGGTTTTCAAAGTGGGATTTTGGACCAATATATATATATATTCCGGATGTCACGGTGTCGAGCAAGGCAACCAACCCCGTCGTGACCGTGACCAGAGGAGGTTTGGGCAACGCAGCCGGCCCCTTTGTGACCGTGATGGTTGCCTCGGTTCAAGTATTTACAGTATTGGCCCTTTCTCTATTTCTCTTCACTTCGGTGTTCATTGTCCTATTAAAATGTATGGGAATGACTATTCAAACTTCAAACACATTATTATTCCAGTTCAAGTGCTTTTGTGGGGGATAAATATGGCAGTCCAAATGCACATTTAATATTTCCCTATATATATATTTCAACTTTTCCACTTTCTGCTATCTAAACCAGTCCTTTGAGCCATTTCCCACTACTTTTAAGTCCTAAGAATGTTCAATATATGTAGCAGGAAAAGCAAGATTTCTGCTAAATACATTCAGAGTTTCTGCTACTAATATAGCTGTTCGGCTAACTTCCGCTACTATTTTTGGATGCCTTCACTTCCACTGCTTATACATTCACCCAACCTCATTTTTGAAATCCCGTTTTGAATTTTTTGAATGTGCAAGTAAGACTGGACTCGGATTCTTGCTCGGATTGGACTCGGAGAGTGGTCATTTTGTGACCACAGATAGGTTGTGACTGCCGCTGCCCTAGTATTAGGTGCGCTCAAAGTAGAATTCTGCGGCCGGTCGCAGACGCAGATGATCATGTGGCCAGTGACCGGCCGTCACTTATTTGTTCCATGACCATTTCCGGCCTAATTGATCATTTCGCGTACTTTTACATCGATAAGAGCCACTCGAGCGCGATAAAATCAGCAAAATAATCATGGACCTTCCAGCCATCTTTTCCCCCTCTTCTGCCTCACGAAATTCTCCTTTTTTTGAAGCTTCTCGAGGAGAATCCAAGTCAGAGCTCCCTCGTCCGCGGCCCACGCGATTTGGGCGAGTTTCGGGAGATTTTTGCGGCCAGACATGGATGGGCTAGTATTAAGTCGATATTATGAGTTTCCGAGGTAGATAAGGTGGTATAAAGCCCGGGGGCGATAAAGAGACAAGAGACGAGAAATTTCCGATTCACGGAGGGCTTAAGCACACACGACTAAACATCTAACAACGGTGACGGCCGGTCACTGGCCACATGATCATCTGCGTCTGCGACCGGCCGCAGAATTCTACTTTGAGCGCACCTATTGCTGCGGTCAGGTTCTGAACTGCTGGCGAATCTGAACCGGACCCAAGGTCCAGTTCGGGGTTCTGAGATGTTGAAAAAGTGCTGAACCTGCTTGAAGCTGAACTGGACCCGAGGGTATAAATGGAGAAAAAGTGCACCTATTGGAGCATTTTTTCTCTCCAGTGAATAGATGTTATGCTTCCCAGACCATCTAAATCCCCACTATGTGTGTTTGTAGGCTTGCAGACAGTCTGGAGGATGATCAATCCAAAGCCCACAATGCATGCTGCATCTAAGTCTCGTCCCTCATTGTTCTCACTCTCAGCCCATGTCATAGCCGTTGTTGACTCTGGCCCTTGCCCTTGCCGTCTCCGCTCTCTCGAGTCTCTCGAGTCCTTGTCGTCTCAGGCTCATAGTCCCTCATCGACACTTGAGCAGCAAGCACTGAGCGTTGCTTGAACACCTTACACACACACCCTCCTTCCGCCGTGTTGCCGCTTACCTAGATTTTAGGTTTAGCTTGTGCTTGGACGGTCAGCAGTCATATCAACACGGAGGCGGAAATTTCAAAACAAAAATCTAATTATGCATGTAATCCAAGTCGCAGGTGGCCATCACCCAGAGCTTCTATTCCTGTTGTCGATGGACTCGTACAATGCATTGGTTACCGATTCCCAGTGAGGAAGAGTTGAGTTCTTGGTAGATGGATCTACTTGGGTACATGTGGGAAATGTAAAGGGCCAACAAGAGAAGTGAATAAAAGATAGAAAAAGAAAGTGAGGGAGAAGGGAAGAGAGAAAAAGAGAGATATTAGTAAAATGAATCGTGCAGAATATTGGGTAGTCCTTTAGTTACCGCACCTGATAACCGGTAGCCTGCGTTATTATGTAAGCTTTCCTTTTCTGGTACTCACCTGAGACGTGTTTCTCATCATCTCTTCTCGGGGGCTTCCTTGGATAGCTTCGGAAACATAAAGGTACCTCATACTCAACACCAGATATGGTTGGGTTTCCTTAGCAGATAAAAGGGGATGTTTTTGAGCAGGAAACTTGAAAGACCGAAATCAGACAAGAATATTCGTGTAACACCGGGGGCAAACCATGCCTGAGTGGAAGGTGTGCGGCAGCTGGCTGGCACCTGGCCTGGAAGCTTCCACAGAGCTTCTGCAGAGTTGCACTTGGAGTTGCACGGCAGTTTGTCGGCAGCACAGATGGCAGCTGACTGATTAGATCAATCAGGGCGGCCTGGGGTTGCTTTAAGACAGATAGATAGCAGATAACCATTGCTCTTCCCTCTCGCCCTCTCCCCCTTGATATATGCCTGCCTATGCCTGTCTGTACCTGTTCTTCCTGCAGTAAATTAACAGAATGGAGAGACAGAAAGGTACAATTTGGAATAACTTGTAGCTCCACCACACGAACCACCCACGAATCTCATGATAGACGGGCCAAAATTGCTGCTGCTGCCAGACCATGCTCGGATGTGATAGAGCCGGAAACAACACAGGCTGACCGTCAACCAGTTTTGCAGCTTCCATCTGTTGCACGTTTCGAGAAAGGTGTGCAATTCAAGTTGATCTTAGAGACAAACGATGAAATGTAGTCTCTGTAGCCTTATTGCCCGTGAAAACCTTGTGCTGTTTGCTCATAGCTTGGATTAATCTGCATGCTGGTGTCAGTTGTAGAACTGCAGGCACGGTTTTGAAGGCTTTGCACTTCATCCTGGTCACAGCGCTCCGACTTATCTTCGGTGTACTTCAATCTGTGGGCTATGACCTTGATACATCTGGCTTGAAACTCCCTCAGGATGTTCGTACTATCTACCAGCAGGGAATGGAGCCTGAAATCGCTCATGTGACCTGCTGTCCAAAATGCTATAGCATGTATCCGGCAAGTTCTGAGATTCCAACATATTGCACATATAAAAAATCAAAGAAGGCTCATGCATGTGGGGAGGAATTGTGGAGAGAAAGAAAAACTACGAAGGGTCCAAAGCGCCTTTATAGCACTCAAACATTCGATTCTTGGCTTAGGTTCTTTCTAGCTTGGCCAGATATTGAAACCCATCTGGAGAACTCTCAGCCTACAGGTAAGTGAGTGATGCGTCGGGGCGATTAGAATGAGACAGACCTGGGTCAGCCCGTACACTTGCCATTGTAGTGTCCCCGTGACATTGATTTCCTGATCCGCAATCAAGCATTTGTTGTCCGCCCATCAACCGTTTTTGGTCCTGCCATCAATACTTTTCTGTCCAGAGTTTATGGATCTCCTCAACCTGTGGGCCAAATTCTTTCAAGTTGCAGTGCAGCCTGACTGCATTGTGGTCTACTTTCCAGTGAAATTAACAAACAATAGCTTCGAGGCCACTTTCGGTCTTTGCTGAGACAATCATTGGGTGCGCCAAGCTTTGCCAAGCACGATCGCGGTCACATGACAACACATGATCTGGTTCGGATTGAGCACCTGGCTTCCTCCCTCACTCTTCACAGTGACCAAGTGCTACTTGTTTAGCCACCTGTCATCTGGCCTCTTTTCTTAGAATTCTGCTGTCTGCTCCATACAGACTATGCCCGAAGGCCGAGAAACTACAGCATCTGGGAAAAGCGGGCAGAAGGGCTTTGAAACCGCCAAGGCCAATGGAGAGACATTCAAACTGGAGTCTATTGTTGTAGATGCGACAGATAGTGAAGCAGCCCCGGCAGGTGCTCCGGCATCAGTTAAAGAGGGTTTTCCCCGTGTCTTGACTCCATCTTCCTCTGTTCAGCATGGACAGAGAAGCCACCAGACATTGGTCTATCCTCCGACTTTCAAACCTACTTCAGAAAAACCCAATCCACCTCTTCTTGAGACTCTGGTGCTCGAAAAAATCACGTACACCCACCGTGCCCTGACTCTCCACTTCAATTCAATTCTTCTCATGGTATGTTCTCAATTAAATTGCTAAATGTGTATCATGTCTAACATGCCTCATAGGTTCAATATCTTACCCATACATCAGTTCAGTTCTATCCGAGAGATCGCTGGGAGTCCTCTGTTATGAAAGTGGACGAAAAAGTATGTCAGATTCAACAGTCCAGTGTTGTGTCAGTGCTAAAATATTTCCAGACTCGTGGATTCAAAATTGGCATGGCCCTTGTGTTTCAGAAATATGACCTTGCATTTCCTTCCATTGATCTCTTATTTCAGATAGTGCTCTCTTTCCTGTGTTCCTGATTTTCCTTCTCGATGAATGACCTGATTAATCCAGCTGACTTGGGCCAAGAATTATACTGACTTCTCTATCCCTCCAAATATTTACACCTTGCCAACTGATTATCTGACTCTGATTGCCGATTGGATTGCTAAAATCCTTTTGGAGCCGAAACACACATGTGCCTGTGATGCAATTTGTGCTGCAAATACCATTTTCTATGGAATAGGTGTCTACACTGTAATGGAGCTTTTCTTTACGGCGGGTAAGCATTATTTGCTTATTTCCTTTGTTTGTCTTTACTCAACCAACTAGGGCTATCTCCCTTCTTGACCGTCTATGAGATATTTGGCAACCCTTCCTGGGCTGCAAGATTCTTAACAGCATTTTACACATACCTTGATCGGGGTGAAAAGGATTTATGGTGTGTCATGCTGGGGTTCACCCTCACTTTACCACTATGTTGTTTGTGTAGGCAACAAGTCTGACAACCAATTTTTTGCAATCCAGGTCGCTCCTCCAGCCGTGCATTCACGATGGTGTCCTAGCACCATCCTGTGATCAGTGCTTGTCCTATGCAGACTGGCTATATGTGTGGGCAACAGACCGTACCAATATTCCGCTTCGTATGGCTGATTTGGCGGATCGATTCAATGTATGAAAAGTGCTTTTTCGAGTCATTTACCCTGATCTAATTTACTACACAGGCCAAGGTTACCGAGCTCGGATCGATCCAATCGAAATGGAGTCGCAACTCAGCAGAGGGCTTGTATGATGTCTTCGAACCTTCCTTCCTGGCTGCCGGGTTGAAAATGGAGAACAACCTGGGCCATCTGATCTTTGGGGAGTCAGCATGGGTTGCGGCAGGTGGGATCCGTGCCAAGTATGATGATCCACTGACATCTCTTTTCCGAAATCATGGTGAAATCTGTTCTTTACAACCATCTGTTTATGTCTAACTGACCACACGCTGCAACAGATCTTCTTGATACACCAACAATGCTTGATATGTCGCTCTACACACCCTTACTCCTTCCTCAGGCTGAGTTGCATGGCAAATATTCATCTCATCGTCCCACCTATACCTACCACGATCCTAAAGAGATGTGGTCGATCACTCAGCAATTCCCATCCAACTGCCACTGGAGCAGTGATCCCAAGTACACCATTTCATTTATCATCTTTATGGAAAGCTGCTCAACACTCAACAGGGTTCAAGCCCAGAAAAGCGCCAAGATACGATGTGCGCAGGAGATTCAAGGACAGCAACAAGATTCTATGCTGTTCAAATTGATTGTAATTTCGACAATCGGTGTTTCCATTGGTCCTTTAGAGTACTGTGGAAATGGCCACATTGTATATGTGGGCAGTGTACCCTAGTGAGACCCTTCTGACCTTCGTGGTCCAGCTCCTTTACTAACACATTTTCATCCAGTGTTGCACTGTGCAAAGGTGATCCAGCAATTCCAAAGTTCCACGAAACTCGCAAACTTCGGGGCCTGGACCACATCTCTGCAAACCTTGACAAACCTGGCAAACACAAACGAGGCAGGTCCGACAAAGAAAACACAAGGTTGCAAAAGAAGTTGTCATTGATCAACCTTGGTTATGGGCGGCTCGAGGCACAGCATATGACACAGATGAAGAGGAAACACAACTGGAGCTGGTGAAGCCAAAAAAGCGCCGACTCAGTGCATATCAGAAGCTAGTGCTCACTGGAGATTAAATCTCTTTCTAGCAAACATAGATTTTGTTTATTCATGCATTAAATATATGTCCTCTTCGCCGGTTTGACTGTGACATCTGTGCTATCTGAGATTTGTTTTATATATTGTGGGGGATGGCGGGCTAAGCGCAGGCAAGTGTCTAGGCTCATAATATGCAGTCCTATATACCTCCTGGTAAAATTCTGGCTGAACCAGATCAGTGGCTATTGCCAAATGCATTTCCGAACTTTTCAATGCGATTTTTTTTGGATATGTTGCGGGGGATGGCAGGCTAAGCAGAGACGGGTGTTTAGGCCTATAATGTGCGACACCATAGAGCTACTAGTCAAAAGAGCTACTAGTCAAAATCTGGCTGATGCAGACCAGTGACTATTATCTAACTTCCGGAGTTTTATAAGTTGTCGAGTTTAATTTGTGAATGTTTGGTTGTGGGTGTCCATGTGGGTGCTGGTCATATTCCTCAGGCCGCGACCACCCAGTGATGCACCGCAGGCTCAAAGCATGAAACATGGCCTCTGAGCTTATGATATGCAGGAAGTAGTGCGAATCTATCCAGGCCATTGTTGCCTCTGAAAGCTGATCTATGCCCCACTAGCGAGTCGCGGCAGGCTGCCCTCATCCTTCACAGCTTTCCGCATCGCAAACACCACCACTCTAGCTCTACGACGGTGTCTTCTCTTCTAGTTCAATGTGCCACTATCTTTTTAGTGCCCTGAGTGGATCCTGGGTTCCTGCCTCAGTGAGTGGACAAATACATCCAAATCACTCATCTTGCTGGTCATCTCAGTCTCATACGCCTGAACATCTTGTAAATGGGCCAATTCCTTTAATTTGCGCCGGGAAACATTTATATTACATACCATACTGATGTTTCGAGTGCAAGACAAGACATCTCCACCGGCCACTTGGTATAGGTGTCACTACGACTAGGCTTGGGTTGGTGCAGTATGTCCAGACCCTCACACGCGAAGATATATGCTTAGCTTCTTTTCCACTATATTCGGGTCCCATAAAGGTAGGCATTTGGTCCAGCGAGTGATCTTTTTCTGTCAGGCTACAGATACCATTTGGTCCATCGTGTGTTCCATTCCTGTCCGGAGTTTATGGATCTCGACCAGAAATGCCCGGATCTACATGCTTCATAGGTATATTATGCTGCCATAACTGCATACATTTCAGGTAAAATATGGTTCCCTCAGCATTCCACAAATGCGCGCACTGAAGCTCCAGTCGTATTCCGAAGGTCCGTGCGCATTGGAAATTCAAGTGATCATGACTCTGATCGGTCACCACTCAGCTTTTCCCATCTTTCCACTATGTCTGCTCCTGGCAAGCGTGGACGTGGAAGGCCAGCAAAGGCATTCTTTGTCCGTATCTTTTCGGTGTCCGGGGCTGGGATGTGCATAGTGTTCGGAGCTCGTCGGGTCGGTTCTGGGTTTTCCTCAGGTTGGGTAAATATGCGGAATGTATCGCCGATCTCCCCCTCTGTCGTCACTTTGGGGTTAAACTCTATCCATTCTGGGTTGTCCGGGTCTTCCGGCTGGTGCTCATTCTCGTAGTCTTCCGGCTGGTTTCGCATTGGGTTCCACTTGTCGTGGATAGAGTTGAGCATGTCCCGTGCCATTATATAGCACCTGTGTGGGTTTGCACATCTCCGCGGCCTGCATTCTTTCCTCGTTTCTTTACATGCCTCGCACTTGCAGTCTTTTCTTTCGCGATGCCTGTTGGTGCCTAGTCTACGGGCCAGCTTCTCGGCGTCCCCTACTAGACGTACTTTGTGGTTCCTCTTTAGGCACTTTACCTCTGGGCCTATGTTGAACAGGCGTCTCGACGCTTCTGATTTTGCATGGTACCATATGGGCATGTCCCTCTGTATGGTTCTTGATATAGCGATGCCTTCCAGTTTTACATCGTATTTGTCTCCTACTTTTACCATGCGTGCTAAGTCTTCGCTGAGGTCGGAGAGTTTGGGTCGCCAGGTTTGCAAGTATGGGCACATTCTCACCGCTTTATCAACGTTGCTTTCCGCGCCGAGTGCCTTGATCGACATGATCTCGTCTGTTACATATGCCCAAAGGGGCCTGTTGTTCCCGAAGGTGAGGTACGACTTTAACCATGTGACCGAGATTGCCTCATTGCGGGTTACTATGTCTAGCAGGTTTCGGCCCCCTAGCTCCTTCGGTGCATAGACCGTTTCTTTGTTCACCATTACTCGGGTTTTCTCGGCCCACAGGAAGTTCCTGATTCTTTTTTCTAGTATTTCTTCGATTTCTTTGGGCATGCCTTGCACCTTCGTTAAGTATTGTGTCATGCCTCCGACCACCATCAGAACTATGAGTCTGCGACCCTCCATTGTGGGGTGTCCAAGCTCCCACTGGTCCAGGGCAGCATCAATTTTCTCCAGAGTTCGGGCCCATGTATCCACTTGGACGACACCATTGCCTACCCATGCTCCTAGGGTGTGTATGGGTTCCCCTTCGGCTGCGATTTTGATGTGTTGTGGGATCTCCGTCCCGTCTTCCCCATTCACTTGGCGTGACTCCCGTACATTTTCTCGGTACGCATCCTCCCTTTCAATCATCATCATGCCAACTCACACTGCTGCACTTTCTGGCGGCCACATATGCACAATCGCACGTTTAACTCCAGACTAGTAGGTCTCTAGATATCTCTCTTTTTCCTCTCTTCTTATTTTGATCAATCCCACAGGACAACACACATAGTCCCTTTACCATCAGTTCCGATGGTAACATTGACCACCATCGATTTTATCTCGATATCCATGGGTCTGACTCCCATGAAACTCAGGGACAATATAATTACATGAAATACAAGAACTTCTATAGAAACATAATTCCGATTATATTTTTTAGAAGCAAGAACAATCACATTGAAGAATTATACAAAAATGCACACTGTGCCGCCTCTCAACTGTGACGGCCCCGATTCAGTGCCCAGCATATAACTAGTAAGTTCCTAGTAGTGATTCCATATGTTCCTATGGGTCGTTTATAAATTGCGAGGTGTGTAAGAATATGTTCGGGCTCAATGATAAGAAATTCTCCAGACAGAGTTGCATCCACAATTGTAGTCTGAAAATGGGGCATTGATTCAAAAGGCCCATTCTGCTGCACCCACTGAGGAATCATCAGGTGTTTTTGAACCACAAGAAAGGTCTGGATACAGCCTTGAAGTGGAATTTGCCATATTTCATCAATATAGCCTGTCAAAAGTGTTCCTGGATGTGTAGGACTTTTGGACTGGATTGCGCTATTCCCTTCATGAGATCACTTGCGACTAAATGTATGACCTTCAAACTTGAAATCATTTTGAGCAATACCAGCTGGCGGTAGTGCTTGCTCATCATCCAGATCAATTGGTTGTACATATGACCACCATTGCACTTGTCCAATGGCATGCAAGTAATCAAGAAGCATCACATATATAGCCAGAGAAATTTTTGTCCCATTTTTCAAGATTTCAGCAGCCTTGAGTCCTGTTAAAGGTTGGAGAGGATCCTTCAAGTCAAAATCATCAGGTTGCAGGATTTGAGCAAGTGTGCCAACAAATTGACTGTCAGTCGCAAAATTTCGGTCATGGAGCATTGCCTCCAGCCGTCCACATCGGTCTGTTTGCCGCAGCATAGTGAGGTCCATATCATCTTTGGTCAAGTTAATACTAAATAGAATTACAATAATAAAGGCTCACATATATGTCTGTTGGTTTTGACTTTTCCAAACTCGCCATTCATACACTCGCCTGGAAATTCACTAACTGCTGGTAAGGGTCCCCAGTATTTCAGGAAGTCTGGGTTGTGCATTGCGAAGTGCTGATTTGGCAAAGTAGGCATTCGGGGCCACAGTAGGTGCAGTCCAGTCCAGTATTGAATGAAGTGAAGTTGTGAACGAGGAAATAATATTTGTGCAGGCATTGAAATGATAGAAATTTTTCAAGAGACTCATAGCAATGTCTCCATTGTTCCACCAGAACTCAGGGATAATCAAAGGAAAAATAACAATGAAGAGGACCAGAAGTTCCTGCGCTTTGAGTTTTCGGTGTGACACTTCCCCAAGATTAGTTGGAGGACGGCCAACCCAAGTTGGAAGTTGAACATTTTTCATGCAGTTTCTGATGGCCACCAGTTGGCCGTCATTGAAATCAAACGCTCCTGTTTCGCTGAAATCATGCTCGACATAGTCTTCATCCTCTGGATCCACATCGTCTTCATTTGTTGATGGATTGACAAATCGTTGGCCAGGATTTTCTGGTGTTGGTGTCACCAAGGTTTGGGTCTCCTTATAATATTTATCAAGATCCATGAGATCTTCCAGAGGAGTTTCCTGATCTTCCACCAGGCCATCTATGTCTTCAGAGGCTTCTGAAGCATCTGACTCTGAGAATGTTTCCTCTTGGACTTGTTCCTTCAAGTCCTGCACAAGAGCTGAGTGTTGACCAATTCCCCAGAGCTTCCGAAGGGGGTGTTCAGCCATCCCCTCAAGCGTGTTATGCATAAACCCAAGTACACTGTGCTTCACAGATCATGCATAGGTGTCCAGTGCACACCTGTTTTTTTAGATTCTTCGTCTCTATCTGCAATTGTGTCTTTGGAGAGCCAAATATTTCCCTGAGCTTTCACAGTATCCCCATCATGATATGTCCAAGCTTCATAATCAAGCCTGTCAAGCTCATTACTTTCGATGAGACAGAATGCACAGAGTTTGATAGCGGAATGGGATAAAAATCCTGCAATCTTTCGAATCACTCCTGGATCTGCAAGAAGAGGAAGGAGCCATGGTTGTACAAGAACCCCTTGATAATGTCGGTGGGTGGGCACAGATTTCCCTGTATTCCACTCATTCATCATCACAACAAAAGCCCGTAGAACATGTGAGATGGCCCAAACATCTGGCATACCAGGTCCTGGGATAATGCCGACGATGAAGATATTCTCCAGTAGAAACCGAATCCCAATGGGAAGATTCAAACAGTAGAGAATGACTGTCCCCACAAGAAACAACCTTGCCTTTGAATTGAGAACATCAGACAACAGATATATTCTTTGGGGCAAATCAAGACTAACCAGCAATCTTGTTTGTGAAAGGATTGAACCAGTCTATGTAAAGAGCCCAAACCAGATTGTATGGGAATCACACAAAATTCCCTAGGCTACGCCATGCCGGGCTGTCCTGAATATCATGCATAATATTTGGACTTGCATGTGGTGGACTAGCCTGATTATGAAGAGCAGAGTGCTCCAGATGGCATGCTATAAAAGTGCAAAAGCTGAAAGTTGAGCGGATGAAGACAACCGTAATGTTAGATATCACGTGCCACGCCGTTAAGGATATTGCAAGGCAAACTCCTATGGATAGTCAGATCTGGCTATCGATAAGGAGCCCAGATACAACTCGCACGACGAGGGATTTCATGTGTAAGTGCCTACACCAAGCATATAAGTGCGGAGAATACTGGAGGAGCATTCCGAACCATGAACAGTGGGCGACTTGCCAGGTATGCCATGTCAATGAATCTATTGAGCACATTCTTCTGGAATGTAACGCACCAGGCCAGCAAGTCATATGGAAACTTGCCCAAGAGTTATGGGAGAAGAAGGGCCTCGAGTGGCCCGAGATATGATATGGGACAATCTTTGGATGCGCGCTCAGCGACTTCAAGGATCGGAAGGGAAAGCGTGATGATGGGGGAAACCAGCTATTCAAAATTTTGATAACCGAGTCCACGCACCAAATCTGGAAACTCCGATGTGAAAGAGTCATAAATCGTGGCAACAATCCCACCAGATATCACACAGAGATTGAGGTACATAATAAATGGTTATACTGTATTAACAATCGCCCACACATTGATATTCTCCTCACGGACTCCAGAAAATATGGCAGTCGGGCAAAAAACATTAAGAAAGTCCTGGATACATGAAACGGTGTTCTAATGGACAACGAAAACCTGCCAGATACATGGATCTGGCAGTCTGGGGTTTTAGTGGGTATCCCTCCTCTCCGTCCTCCGGGATGGAACCGGTAGTTTGCTACTGGGGAGGAGGCGAGTCCCACACTGCCATATACCAGCGTACATCAAGTATTTTCCCAGGTGACATCTTTATTCTTATATATGGGTGAAACCCCCGGAGATTTAGCATGCGTTGAGGGCTGATTTTATCAGTTGCTCGACGTATCCATTAAATTGGAACGCTCCACAAAAAAAACAAAAAAGAGTTCTCCAGATGGGTTTCAATATCTGGCCAAGCTAGAAAGAACCTAAGCCAAGACTCGAATGTTTGAGTGCTATAAAGGCGCTTTGGTACACGCTTTGGACCCTTCCTGGTTTTTCTTTCTCGTTGTCCGACTCCTGAACATATGTCTGCAATTCAAAATCAGCAATGACAAAGTAGAGGAAATTCAGGTGGGATCTATTGACTGGGTGCGAGTATATGATGAGTAAGTCTTCCTCAATGTTAGTTTCATGTGGCTAATTTTTCTTTCACAGTTTATATTTCCAGCACAAGGTCGATAGACTATCGGTCTGTCCTCTGACCATTCACAGACTACTGCATATCATCCCTGGGATTAAATTCACGGGCCTGTGTGGTGCTATTGGGCATTTCCCACCGAGTGTTACTGTGGCAGTATTCAGCCTGGTGCCGCAGATTTCGATGGGCCTCAATGGATTGACATGTGCTCAAGACTGCCCAGCTCGCTCAGATCAAGATGGTCTATGATGTCATCCAAGACCTGTCACTCAGGGATCCTCCTGCTGAAGTTCAAGGGGCGTACTCTGACCCTTCCTGTGAGTCTATTATGTTTATAATATCATCTGTGCACGTTGGCTGAATTATACCAATTCTCGAGAACCCTCCTGTGTTCTCCTACCTCCAAAATCACCATTGTGGCCACAACCAAACCAGATTGAGACCATCACAGCAGCACTGGCAACACAATGTGGGGCAACGATGGCACAGGTAAATGGTGCGCTGAAATCAGTGGAGATCAAGGAAATGGGTAAGGTACGACATGTGGATTCAGATGAAGGTGGCAGGGGGAGGGGGGAGGATCCAGGAGACTAGTTCAATGTCAAGATTGAGTTGGAGTACCCAAAAAATATGAAATCGATTTCAGATCTAGCTACCAGCAATCTGAGTTACCTCGCTAGGTCATGATTAATATTAAATGAATATCTCTCAGATGCATGTATATGGAGATTACTTTTTTGGACTTTGGTGTTTCAAAGATTTCAGAATAGCAACAGTTGACTGTCAAATGAACAAGGTTTGACCTGATGGGATGGATCTACAGATATCCCGTGAATTGTTTGTCAACTCAGAATGTGTGCCATCGAAGCTCAGCTCACAATATTAACGAAACGAAAATTCCTCATTTGGCTTTGGAAGTGAAGAGGAAAATAGGGGAATGGCTTTGAGTATGAATAATGTCCCCGATTTTGAGAGCATAATATCGGCTTGGGAACATCTCCCACACACATATTTCTGTGTGAAAATATCAATGGCTCAAGATGTGCTTCGGTTTTGATGTTAACATGAGCACCGTTAACATCGAAATGGACGCACATCACGAAAGCGCCATCGAACGATCACCTGTTCAGTGGTTTTCGATGTTTCTGCTAGTTACTTGCCTGTCAAGGCACAGAGAGAAGCACTGTAAGTCTTTAAGTCTTCTCCAGTAGGAGGCATGAATATCAACCCGATATATGTTGAACTGAGGATAGGTTGATTGTGTCCCCCATGGCCCTCGTGAAAGTAAACCATGTATAGGTTGAATTACATAGGCTGATACCCATCCTATGATATAGGTTAGTCGAAATCAACCTACCATCAACCGATAATAGGTTGAAGTGTGATCATCAACCTAACACTTGTTGAAATTCAACCTGCTGTGGCTCCATAGTGCCTACAGATCGAGGTTGTTGTTGCGCATCAACGACACTTCTACATCGGGTCGGAAGTGGCAGCAGGACCCAGTGGGACCAAAGTTGACATAAATTATAATTTATATGAGGCCTCTGGCACTCATGGAGTCTACGAATGAGAGGTCTGGGCTAGGGGAGGGGAGCTACGAGATGCCGATAAAGGGGGGACCGAACGATGAAGTCCAGGACAGGGCCGGAATCACCGGGACCGAAAGAGGAAATCAGATGACATCATTCAGTTTTGCAAAGCGGAAACCTTCGCGATCAGATCCGCTCCTACGTCCACGGCACGGACCACCAGCTTGTGCTCGACATTTTCTATCCCCTTCCAGGGATGGTACCTGGTGTTCACAAAGAACGGCGACATGCTCGTGGATGAGCTGGTTTTGTCGTTGTGTGTGAACTCGGCCAAAGCGAGCCACTCCGCCCAATCCGTCTGCGGGTAGTTTACAAATACCCGAAGATACTTCTCGATCTCCTGGTTCATCCATTCCGTCTGGCCATCCATGATTGGATGGAAGGCTGTGCTCGGGTTCATCTCGATCCTGAGAAGCCGGTTCAATTCCCGCATGAACCCAGACACATACCTCGGATCCCGATCCGAGATAATCTTCCTCGGCACCCCATGGTAGCGGATCACCCTATCCCGCGTCAAGCGGGCCATCCCGGTCGGCTCACAGTGGATCATCTTAGTGTATGTGTCCACCCAGACCTGTATGGCGTTGAAGCCATTGCTGACCGGCAGCGGACCGATAAGGTCCACCGATATTATTTGCCAAGGCCCTTCGGCGATCTTGTGCGGGTTCAGCTTTCCCTGCTGAGTCGCGTTCTTTGACAAGCCTCGCACTCCTTTACATATTTAGATACTTGGTTTCCCATCCTGGGCCACCAATAATTACGTTGAAACGGTACACTTGTTTGTAGCCGTGAAATCTGATTGATAGGTAAGAGCGCAGTGAGTGACCTCAACTAACACCCAAATCAAATCTAATCAATTCACAACTTTTCTCAAGTATCTCGTGTGTGTGTTTGGGGGTAGGGCACGTATCACCCGCAAAAGTTCAATAACAATTCGGAGTCTTTGTTTTATTCTAGGGTGGGTGAGAACAGGAATGAAGTGGGTCAACACCTATAGCTTCTAGATCTTTTCAGGAACCTCAACCTGGTTGAAACCATCACAAGTGGGGGCCCCCAGTTGTTGCACTGCAAAACTCGAATAACATCTCAGACTTGATGAGATCATGAACACCATTGCCGTTGAGTCAGCATTAATATTCCTAAAGGTTCAGCTCCCGCCTCGTAGAGGCCTAATCCTCGTCATATTGCCTCTAGAGGCTCCTCGCTGTTATTCCCTGGCACGGCACACAAACAATGATGGTACTGGGGCTTTACGCTCCCACAGAATCTGATGAAGCAAAAGTCAACTATTGGGATATGCTGTGTGATTTGTGGCTCACCACAGACTTACCTGTACCCAACACAGTAAGTGGAGACCTTAACCTCGTATCAGATGCAATAGACCGGATGCCACATCATACCGACTCTGACACGGTAGTCAATGCATACCTGAGATTTGTCCGTCTACTGGAGCTAAAAGATGGTTGGAGGCAAAATAACCCAGAGACGAAGGCATACACTCATGTTAGTACCTGGGGGACACTGTTGTGCATCGACCGAATCCTGGTGTCACCCACCCTTATGAAAAACTGCCGCCACTGGGAGATCAACGATGTCACCGGCGGTCTCACAGACCATAGGATGGTCTCGGTGACAATTTCTGCCCCCGGTGCCCCCTACATAGGGAAGGGCAGATGGTCAGTACCACCTTTCCTCATGCACGACAAGGAGTTTATGGACCAGGCTATGGAGGAAGCCTGTAATTTGGAAGACTCAATGTCTGAGCCACGCACCGAACAATCCAACGCCAAAACTAAATTCGAAAGTTTCAAAGACTCCGTCCTGGAGAAGGCGCAAAAAAGGGCGAAAACTGCTATAGGCACATCAGAGAAGAAAAACAGAATACTAGTGGACGAACGCGAAGCATTGCTGAACGGCTCAGAACCAGGAGCCCCAATACCTGAAGTGGTCAATAACCTCGGCCCCTTGATGGATAACGACGAGCCGACAACGCCGGACAATCCTCGCCGACCTGCAAGAGGAAAATTGCAGGAAGAAATCACCGAGCTAGTCGGGGTGATGGAGAAGAAAATTGACGAACTGGTCGACCGCCAGCGCGAGAGAAAACAGCTGGAGACGAGAGTCCGTGGCTACACGGAACTAAACCATATAACCAAATATGCTGTCAACCTCAGTAAAGACACGAAGCCGAGGGACACGTTAAGTTACCTCAGACGGATGGATATAACACCAGAGAAAGGCAGCCAGTGTTCATCGGAAATGGCCGAGCTCACCCGCAACTACCACAACCACCTTCAATCCGACGGGATAGGAGTCGACCAAGAAGAACGAGAAGCAGCCCAGAAATTAGTCCTGGAATTACTACCTCAGCCTGGGGCAGGTGTAGATATGAAACCACTGTCCGAGAACATCACTGAAGACGATGTCCTGGAGGCCCTTTTGGACGCGGCGGCCGGGAGAGCGGCCAGGATAAATGGTTTCGCAACCGAGTTCTGGCGACGACTAGAAGCGATCCATAGAGAAAGCAAAAAGATGAAGAAAACGGTGCACCTCGGAAAAGGATGTGCGACATAATTAAGGCACTTACCTGGGTATTTAATGACATTGAGGAGCACGGCATGGTTGAAGGTTCCAAATTCTCCTTGGGTTGGATGTGTTCCCTCTTCAAGAAAAAAGACAGGACCGACATCGCGAATTACCGACCTATCACGGTGCTAAACTCGGACTATAAAATTTTCACCAAGGCGTTGTCAAACAAATTAAGTAGGGTTGCTCCCTACCTTATCCATAAGGACCAATCCGGCTTAATGAAGGGACAGAAAATTACCGACGCCATCTACCTTGCCATGGAAGTAGTTGAATACTTGGAAGATGACATGCAAAACGGCGTCATTGTAGCACTAGACCAGGAGAAAGTGTATGACAAGACCCTCCACCCTTACCTCTGGGACACGCTCCGAGCGCATGGCATCCTGGAACTCTTCATAAACACGGTGAAAGCCCTATACAAGTTTGCGCATACATACATAATTGTTAATGGCGAAATAAGCTCGTCTTTTCGGGTCACGAGAGGGGTTCACCAAGAGGACCCGTTATCATGCCTGCTATTCAATTTAGCAATCGAACCGCTGGCATCAGTTTTGCGGGGTGGGTACTCCATACCTGGCGTGGCTGAGAACACTGTGGTTCAGCTATTCGCAGACGACACCACCGCCTACCTAAGCGAACACGATAGCTTTGAAGATTTAAATAAAATCCTAGACAACTGGTGCCTCGCGTCAGGAGCTCACTTCAATGTTACGAAATCAGAGATAATACCTTTCGGAACCCCCGAGTTCCGAGAGCACCTCCTGGAAACGAGGCGGCTTAATGCAGACGACAATCCTATCCCCCCCGACGTTCACATCGCAGGGGAGGGGGAAGCTGTCCGAATCCTTGTGAGTTTCATTGGGAACAGCATCGATGCCTTCGGTGTATGGACACTGGTACTTGAAAAGATAGATTCGGACTACGAGAGATGGGCTAGTCTTAACCCGACCCTAAGGCTGAAGAAAAATGCAGATCAGATCATAGCGGGCTCCCGCTCACAGTACCTAGCACAAGTCAATGGTATGCCAAAAGCAGTGACAAAGCACATATTAAAATCCCAAAGAGAATTCATTAACGACTCGAAGTCGTCCATGATAGTGCGCGACACACTGATGCTACTCCGCGAACAAGGGGGTATCGGTTTGCTTGACCTGGAAGCCCGAAACGAGGCCCTCCTATTGCTGAAGGCAGCGGCCCTGGCCGAGACCGACTCGGAGAAATGTGCCCATTGGGCATCCCTGGCACTCCACGGTCTGTCCCAGCATATTGTTAAACCAGAGTCAGTAGCCAAAGAAGTGTGGACGAACCTTATGATCCAGAACATCAAGGTAAATCAACGCGACCCTCTGGCGTTGCATAAGGATATGGTTAAATGCCTGAATAAATATGGTATTAGTTTCGAGGTAGTTCACCCTTCCATAGTGATACAGAGAGAATTGCCATTATGGCACCACCCCGGGGAGAATCGCCAGAGGAGCCAACAAAATAACGGCAAAAAAGCCAAGTGTTTGAGAAATAACCATGCCAAGATGACAATTGGTGATGGCCTTGACGTAGCCCAACGGCTAGACGACCCTCAGCACGACGTGCATGCCTCTTGCGAGTGTGATGCCTGTGAGGAGGATAGAACGATTCAGGGGTGCGAAAACCCCCATGCGTGCGTGAAGGCGGCAGCGATGGGGCAGAGGAGTTAGAACCCGCAGGAAGAAGATACAGGGCGCTTCAAGCCCCCCAAAGGAATATTGACGCTCGCCCAGGGTCTCCGTGCTCTGACACACAGAGAAGATGAACTGAAAGAACGCAACATCCCACCAGTGCGACGGAGGAGGGCCGCAGCAGAACCAGCCCTGGCAACAGTGGAAATTTACATCGCAGTGCACGCACCTTCAAGTAAGAAAGCTCGCGCTGCCACGGGCGTTTTTGTCAAGGTCGAAGACAGCCAGAACGAAGGAAAGTGCATCCCGATTGCAGGGGAACAGTCCCAATATGTGGCCGAATTTTTCGCGGCATTAGCAGCGATCAAGATGACAAGTAGCGAATCAACGCTCACAATAACTAGCACACAGACTTACGTCCGAGATGCCATGAACAAAAAGCTCCCCAGTTGGGAGCATGAGGGCTGGGTAGGTGTGCCACACCGCGACGTGCTGCGCTGCCTGTCTGCCGAACTCAAAGCCAGGAAAGTGCCGACCATTTTCAAGCTGGCGCACCCAGGCTCCCATGAGAGGGCACTATGTCGACATGCCTCAGCACTGGTGAAGAGGGCAGCGAGGACACCGACAGATGAGCAATGGGAACTCACATTACCTCCAGGCATGGCCCTCCCTGGTCTAAGCCTACAGGGCAATAGACAGCATGTATTCTATCGCAGCATTCGAGAAATAAAAACAAAAACACAGGCTCTGATCCCGAGATATTCGACGTCTAAAATGCTTGAGACCGTGCGGAAGGTGGCGGCAGATGCTTTTGGTAAATACGTGACGGATGCTGACATATGGAAGGCTCTGTCCACGAAAGATTTCCTCCCATGGACCGCACAATTTCTCTGGAAGGGCCTCCATAATGCCCACTGGATAGGAAAGTATTGGACACACATACCAGAGTGTGAAGAACACGCTACATGTAGTGGATGCGGCGATTTCATCGAAGACTTGGAGCATATCCTGCTCGATTGTACGAGCCCAGGCCAAGAAATTGTCTGGCGAGCAGCCGAGTCCCTCTGGCGAGAAAAGGAAGGAGACTGGCCTGCGATGTCCCTGGGCGTACTCCTAGGCTGTGGTCTTGCTGAATTCTGCGACGATAAAGGAAAGATCAAGGAGGGCACGCAGAGACTATACCGGATCTTAATATCCGAGTCCGCCTACCTGATATGGAAGCTACGGAATGATCAGAGAATATCACAGAACGGAATGCCTGCCTCCAAAGAAGAAATAATAAATAAGTGGAAGTACACTATAAACCTGCGGCTACAGGTAGATATAACACTGGCTAACAGGCCTCGCAAAGGGAAGCACCCCGCTCTGGCGCCCCAACTAGTTTTGACCACATGGTCCAGGACACTGGATAATGAGTGGAACTTACTGGCAAATTGGCTCCAGGAACCCAGAGTTTTAGTGGGTAGTCGCACTTTCTTGCAAACTCACCCCCAGCAATGCAGCCGTGGAATCGGGTGAAGTGACAGTCCCACACTACCCTTTGGGTGTGCGCAACACATTTCTCTGGGTGGTGGAAACCACTCCCATCGGAACTAACATTTCGGACTTTACTAACCGGGTGGGTTAACTACAGTTAATTGCAACCGGCTAACGTACCACCAAAAAAAAAAAAAAAAAAAAAAAGTGAAATGTACCTGGCTTCTACTGCTCTTGGCAATGCATTGCCAAGAGTCACCATTCTCTGTGCGTCAAGACATGGTGCAATACGAACAGTATGAAAGGGGTTGATCAGGTCCCAGTCAGGGACTGCCATGAAGCATTGTGCAAGAACAGCAACAGAGAGGGAAGCATGAAAAGGGGAGGGGTAAATGCAAAGAGGGTGGATATGACATGAGAGGAGAGAGGAAAGGAAGTTCGTGGATCATGATGGCTTTAAGGTTCAGTGTGCTAGTATTTGTGAAAGTCTCCGCCAAATGTTGCTAGTCTTTGGCTGTGTTTGCCAAAAACATTGGCTTCCGCATGGGCCATTGAGATACGCGGAAACGTGGAAGGGAAACAAATCAGTTGAAAATATGACAGATGATTATCGGCCATCAAGACTGGAGATCTTGCAGTATTACATGGCCAAAAAATGTAGCGAGAACTTGAAGAATGGCTTTTGGTTTCCTAAATTTTCATTTCCAAAATCATTCCATCATTAATTTCTTATTTTAGGCCAGAAATATTGCCCAATCTACCTGGCCTGTGAACTCTGGAACTGGAACACCACTTGCTTATCCAGAAAATGTCAGCCGCTCTGTCAAATCCCAGTAAATCTACAACTCATGCTGTTGACGACAGAGGCTGATCAGACCTGCAGTTGCCATAAACTGGGACTTCGAGAAGTTTACCACAAGTTCTAAGGCTCCATTCAGTAGCCGTTACTTTCTGGCACTTAGCGGCACTTGGCAACACTTGATCATCATGATCTTGATGCGTTACTTATGAAGTGCTTCGGAAACGGTGCGATACATCCGAAATTTAAATCCGATAAGTGTAGATCTGCGTAGATAGCATTTCCTCCTGCTCCCTCCTAGTTTCTACTGCCGTATCCTCATTGAACGACGACACAGACACATTTTAACCCCAATGACTTGTGTCCCCTTGTCTCCTCCTTCCAAAAAACAGAAAAATCACCGAGTTGCGGCAGCACAAGTTGTGATTGCGGCCGTTCTCGGTGCCGTAGAGGTGCTTAAACCCAGGCTATTCCCCAAGCCATACCATACCTCGATTCGCACCGGCCATATATGGATGCAGGAGCTCCTCACTGGGCATCGCGATCGCATGCAGCGCAGTATGGGAATGCACAAACACGTCTTTCGGAAGCTTGCTCGTACGCTCACGGTGAAGACAGGTCTTTCGGACTCCAAGCATGTCATGTTGGACAAGGCTCTGGGGATTTTCCTCCATATTATTGTGACAAACCACAGGTTTCCTGGACTTCTTCCAGTCTGACGGTGCTGCTGCATCGTGAAAAATATTCCCTGGTCCTATCTACGCTGAAGGTATTAGGGATCTTCAAACCTCAGATTTCGACCTCATTTCGACTCCATTTCGATTTTCATTTCGGCCTTGTCTACTGTGACCTGTTTAAATAGCGTTCAAACACCGTTCAAAAAACAGCATCCAAGGAATGGCCGTTGAAGGATTCGAACCAAGGACCTCTAGCACACATCCCTCAGAAGACGAGTCATAACCACTGAGCCAATGATTCTGCACCAACCGTGCGTCGAAGCTCGAGTGGGCCAGAGCTCAGGTGGAAGACGAGTTCAGAAGTGGAGTTACAGACAAACTGGAGCCAGTCCAAGCCAAGGACAAGCTCAGAAGGGGAGGAAGCAGCCACGGGAATGTCGTTCAGGCACATGGAGAATAGACTGGCGTTGAACAGAAGTGACAGCAGACCAGAAGCCCGCGAGTTCCGGGTGCGGATCCCAGAGTTCATTACCCATTCCAGAGAGATCGAAGAGCTGGCAGCGTTGCTGTCGAATACGGCACAGACGGGAAGATTGCAGAAGGTAGCAGGCAAGGACATGGAGGGCGAGAGGAAGAAGGGTCGTTGTCACGTCGACGTGGCAATTGGTGATTGTGACAGTTGATCTCGGAGGTGGAAACTCCGAGACCGACGCAATCGGACGAACACCAAATAAAAATGACACACCCAATGTCCCCAAAATGTGAACGCTGAGAACTTGAGTGAACTTGGGCACCTATGGAATGAATATTGGGAAGATCGGGTTGAAACCCCTGACATCTAAGACCCATTTTTTGGTACATGTACATCATTTTTCTTTGAGCCATGACCAAATTGATATGACTAGATTTGTTTGTCCTTGTAGCAAAAATTGGGCGAAATCCAAGTTCCCCCGGGTAGCCAAACCTAAAGGTTCAGCAAAAACTGCCTTGAAATGACCTAAATTGCACAATAAATTCAATGTTCGCAGACCCGTGGTGTACCCGAAGGGTTTCGGGTCTATTAAAATTGGAACCCGTACCCGTACCCGGGCCGACCCGACCCGGAAACCCGGCGGGTTGACCCGTACCCGTGCTCAACACTATGCACAAAGACAATTGCCAACTTCAGGCATTGAGTCCAGATGTTCGCAAAAATTTGACAGCCTCTTCGAATACGCAGTGGTTCCCCACGAAGCTGGTTAACAAAGTAAATAACGCTGGCAATTCGTCAGGAAAAACTAAATTTCACGTCATCAGGAAAAAGTGAATCCTCTGTAGCCAAGGGGGGGTTTCTGTAGTCATATGTAGCTTCTGTAGCCAGCCAAGGGTATATGTAGCCGATTGTAGCCATCTGTAGCCAGTTGGCAGCCGATGCTGCTTCATGTAGCCAGTGCTGATACAACATAGCATCTGTATGCTATGGAGCCTACATAGAGAGATGTAGTTCACCTTGTAAATCCATAGCAAGCTGGCCACGGAAAGCAGAACTAGAGGTTGAATGCAAATTGGGAGTGAACTAGGCCGCAATTCACCATGTTTTCCATTTTGATGAAAAATCTTGCTCTCAGGATGGCCGAGGTGAATTCGTTCCTCAAGTTTTGGGTTTCGATGATGAATTCGATTTTTTTTATAGAAACTGCTGAAATTACAGCCGGAATTTTGAGTTCAAGGCCGCTTTTCAGACTGACTGGATTCCCTAGTTTCAGGGCTGTTGTCAGAGATGTGCACTAAGCTAATAGTTTCAGGAGCAGCTTTAGTGCCGCCGAAACGAATGGTTTAAGGGAAGTCTCCGAAGATACAAGATCTATTGAACGACTCTCGAGTAGCGCCAGTACATGGGGAGAACGACTACGGACTCAGAAGCAGCTCAATTTCCTGGCGGCGCGACTTTAGAGCATCCATCACACTAAAAATACGGTCCTCATTGGCGCGTACAATCGTTTCCACCAGAGCAATGCCCTCGAAGTCGTTGGTTTCAAATCCTGACAATGAGTGTCAGAGCGTCGGACAGCCGTTCCATTAGTCTTACCAATGAAGACGAGATGAATTTCTCGAAGTATACGCTTCAATCCACCAAGAAGCTCAAACTGTACCTGGTCGGCGCTTTCTGCGAAGGCGGTCCGCGTCCCATCATTCAAGGGTTTGTATATCCCGTGTGGGTCGAGGGCTTTCATAAGCTAGACAGTAGAATTAGTCGGTCCATGAATAGCGTGGAAATTAGTTTTTAACTTGCCGCCTGAGCCGAGATGAGCCTAAATTTGATGATAGGTGGGTATATTGCCGACGAACCTTCATTCTGCCAAACATCCCCCGTCCCTTTTCGGCGGCAACTATTGCATACTGAGGAACCAATTGCGCTTTCATTGACGGTGCCCAAATGCGACTCGCTTTTCTTTGCCGAAGAGTGATCAATTGCTGGACGGCATGGGACAGCTCCTTCACAAACGATTCCACCCCGAGAGACTTGCGGACCGCATCGATATTGGAGGAAGAACGGACCCCGAGTGCCTGGATGGTCCGGTCTAGATCGCCTTTAATCTCCTCTCTAGGTTTCAGGCCCTAGTTCCATTTAAGAAGAAGTAAAGTATCAGACCTGGAAAAAATCGGAAAGAAGGGTCGGGATCTCCACGTTTATGCCCATGTGCCATTGGGTCTGGATGGAGGGAAAAATCGTGGCTGTGAGGTCCGTATTTAGATTGTTGGGACCGTATTCTCCCTCTCGGCGCATCAGGGCCAGGTATTGGTTCCATTTCAATGTCAGGGCGATGTTCTCGAAAACGGTCGGACTCCTTCCTTCGGCCTAATGTATAGTAAGTTCAGAATTAGGACGGACGTCGATTACTACGAACGACGCCGACAGCCTTTGACACTTCCGCCACGATCTTCTTGAAGATAGCATTTATGCATTGTACCAAGGCGTCTGCTCTGTCAGTACAGCGCTGGAATGGGTACCGATAGGTGAGAAATATGGAACTAAAATGGGCTTCCCAACCTTTTCCAAATTGAAAATGTCCTGCCGTATACCAGGCCTCACGTCGCTGTCCTCGGATGGAACGTATGAAGCCCGATTAAGCAACTGATACTCCATAGAGAGAAGATCGACGCCATCCGCTAAGTTGTGAAATTCCCCGATAAGTTGAAGATATTCGTGGAGGGCCGGAATGGAAGTCTGAAACACGGCATGAATGCCTGGGGTGAAAAGAACCAAACAAACCCTTACATCGTCTTTCGAGGAGAAAACCAATGGTGTCGTGGGCAGGAGACGCGATAAACTCCTAAATTTAGGCTATAATTCACAAATGCAGCAATGAAGATGGGGGAGCGTGCGCACAAATAATCACAACTGCCCACGCAGAAGATCGGAATATGTGGGGTAGTTCGACCTTCGGGTAACTGCGACAATAAACTATATATCTGCCGGTGTTTCTCCTGAAGTGCTGATGCCACGGAATGCGATCGTCTTTGCTGTGGGGCAATGAGCTTCATTTTCATTCGAACCCGGAACGGATGCCAGACAGACCGCCAACAAGTTGTGTCTCAGAAGAATTCGTTGCTCTCGGGCTTGACGCTTCGCTGTAATCTATGATACGTGAACAGTAGTCCGTATAAGATCGTTTGTGCGAACCTTTCTTTGCCATTCCTCAACCTTCGTAGGACGACCGTTCACGATGCGTTGTTTGAGGATCTCAATCTGCTTCGTTAATGTGTCGATTTCCTGAAGAAATCATTCAGCAACAGGGAAATTTTATCTTACTGCACTTACCGTCGCTAAATCGACTTCTACGCCCTTCTCATCGAATGGTATCTAAGGAAAGCTCTGATGTCGGAGATTATCGAAAACGGTCTCACATACATCGGCGCCGGTGAGAATCAACGCAATCGATTTCTCGCCAATCCTGCCATCCACAATGATTTGGGAGAGACTAGAGACGTGTGTGATGTGTGAGGAGAAGTGCAGGGAAGGGAGGGAATAACCGACGTACTGTTTTTCAAGGTGCTTGTGAGTGTCCTAATTTACGTCGACTGAGAATCACAGGCTATGTGGGAGGCAAGCATAGCCTTACCCGATCATCTATTGCCCTAGCGATGGGCGTGACTGGAAGGAAAACGCCTAAGTACAAAGAGGGACAGCTTACGAGAAAGTGATACGGACCCACGAAGACCGTATCGGCATCTCGCATGTATTCATTTGCCGAGTTATCCCGCGCTTGAAGGAAAGAGTGAGGGGACCAGTCAAGATGGAACGAATAGAGGCCCGACTATTATCAACGTCTCATCCCCAGGAAGAATAACAGCAACTTCATTAGCTGTAGGAGCATTATAGCGCCGTTGATCAGTGTTCTTTTGGCATGCAATAACAGCAAAAATTTCATCTCTCAAATTAGGATGAGTGGTATGCTGTTCCTGAAGTCTTTCAAATGCTGTTTTGTAGACCTTGACATATGCATGATGCTGTCGTAATACATCATCTATGATTCCCATGACCTCAGCCTTAAGACCCTGCATGTTGTTCTTCAGGAAAAAGAGATTTCCCCTATAGCCACACCTCAGGTTTTGAAGCCCCAGTAGCCCCAGTAGCTGTCCACTGGAGCATGGTACCTTCGGGTAGCTCTGATAGCCCAAGGGCAGGAGATCAGTAGCTGCAGTAGCTATCCAATTCGACTTGGTAGCCCTGATAGCCTGAGGGCAGGAGATCTGTAGGATCAGTAGCAGTGGATAGATCTGCCAAAACAGCAAATGTTGTTTCAGGGTTTTGGTACTTCTGAACATTATGAATGGTCAATATATGTTGATTTAGCAGCTAGAATAAGTCAAAGATGCCTCCTGGGAATCTTTGCAGGGTTCTCACCTGAGCAAAAATCTGTTAAGTCAGTTCAAAGTCTGCTGTGCACATGCCCAGTTATATGCTGGTTCTTATTTCCACCTATGGTCATATAGTCTACTTGGTTATGATGTATCTGTTTTATTTTGAGTGTTTTCAGGATGGCATGAGTTCGAATCCCGGATGTCGCAATTTAATGAATTCCCATATGTAGTAGTTATCTATCTGCAAGTATATGGTGGCGGACGGAACTTCATGACAAGCCGGAGTTCCCACCGAATTGCTTCTAGATTGCAGATTCAGCATCAGAATGATCTACTTTAGTGGTAAAATTTTGGCTTATGGCTTATTGCTGTGGATGGGGGATCAAAATGCGTTTTTTTCAAGTTGAGAGAGAGAGGGAAAAGAGAGAGAAAAGAGTGAAAAGAGAGGGATATTCAGAGACTTACAATAGATTTATCTGCACCAAAACCGCGGTTTCCGACTGCTTTCCAATGCGAGAATTGAATTTTTTATCTTGATTGGCCTACCACGATGCCTGACTGTTCCGCTGATCATCACCGCTTTCAAGACCTATTGCCGTCGGAGATATTTCCCAAAATGCTATAGGTCCCAGCCAATCAGTTTTCAAGATTTTATCACCGCTGACAATCACCACGCTGACTCCGCCGACTCTGAGTCTCTCTCTTCGTTCTTGCCGCCACTCGTGCCCCTTCCTCGACCTTACAACATCGCCTTCGCGCGCCCGTGCGCCCTGTGTCAACACCCAACCTATACTACATCACTCTTGGACCCCTGCCCAATTCCAACAGACCCGCGCGCCCGAAATCGCGCCCCACTCCCACCGTCGCTCCGCACTGGCCCCACGACGTCTCCACACGCGCACGCCCCGCTCCAACATCGCTAGGATAGCCGGATTCCAAATCCGCCGAACCTCTCCTGCGCTCTCCGACTTTGAGGGAGTGCGCGGGCGGGGAGGAGCCTCTGGCCGGCGCGCACGCCCCCGGCTGCGCTGCACGCTGGCACACCACTCGTGTTCCCGCGTTCACGCTACGCGTACGCGTGGACGCAGTCCAGCGCCAGGTAAAATTCCAGGCCCAGCTCAGGCTCGGACTTTGGTACCCCGGCCGAGGTGGGATCCAGCGCGGCATGCAAACCCTGGAGGGCGGCTCCGGTGCTGCATGCGACGGGGTCGCAGGTGGATGTGCGGGGCCTGTGGCTACCTCGGGCAAAGACGAGGGTGTAGAGGGGGGCAAGGACAGTGAGTCAATGTTTCGCACTAACCAGTCCCTCTGGCTCAACGCGTTCGACGCGTGTAGATGTGCCCCCTGTTAGGCAACACGTTCGAAACGGCGTCCGCCGTCGCCCGCAACCACGTCCCGTCACGCGTAGCGCACGCCGATTGGGCACGCCCCACCGATGTTCATGCAGCTCCTCCCCGCGCGCGGCCGTCGTGTGCGTGGTTCGAGGGGCCGGGCGGCGTGAGGGAGCCTTGTGTTTGGCTGGTGGATGGGTCGGCACGGCAAGGGGGTGTGAGCGGGGGTAAGCCGCGCGCTGGAGCTTGGGCATGTTCAATCCATGCATACCATGTATACGCAACTCTCACAAAAAAATCTAAACTCTATGTTTACCAACAAAAAGAGATATGGAGTACATTAATGTGAAGAACAATTACAGTGCTCGAAGGGATGTGAGGACCCCGATTGCGACCGCTGTGCCCAATAAGCAAGTATAACTTCCTCCGAGATCCGCGCGCGACTTCCAGATGCCATACGAGGATGCTTGCAAGGGCAATACTCTTTCCTCGACCTACCTGGGCACTTGTTCCGCTTGAGACAAAAAGCTTTCACGCACACGGCACACCGTTTCGGAGATTTGGATGTTGTGGGGGCTGGTACGGAAGCTCCGGGCAAAAGCAATTGTTGGTGCAGTGCCGGAGTGGTTGATTGGAGAGGACCTGGGGCAGCAAAGTCCTCGTCAGGGTCCAACGGAGGTGGTAATTCATCGGGTCCAAATGGAATTGCAACGTCACGGTCGACGTCTTGATGTGGTTCCAATTCCAGGAGCTGAAATTCGAGCCCCGGCCGTTCGCTCTCTTCTGGCCGCGCAGTTACCAAGTCAAAGGACATGGGAACCGCGAATGCTGAAATTATTCAAGTTGAGTGACACGAAAGTAGTCCCAGAAAATAATGTGGGCCACG
Source organism: Mycena sp. CBHHK59/15 (assembly GCA_029204085.1). NCBI lineage: Eukaryota > Fungi > Basidiomycota > Agaricomycetes > Agaricales > Mycenaceae > Mycena > Mycena sp. CBHHK59/15. Next base: position 311,131 of record JARGXW010000047.1, on the reverse strand, counting down.
TACATGAGAATGAAACATCCTGTTCTCCGTCGGGAACAGCAGCGAACGAGATTGCGGGAAGAACATCTCCGAGATTGTCGTCGGAGTTGAGAATTTCGAGAAATTCTTTTCTCGCAGCGAAGTTTGCGCCCGCGGCCAGTGTCGAACGTTCCGAAGACCATGAAATGGTCTTCTTGTGATGGGCTTCGAGATGCTGAGGAAGTTTGTAGTAGAGGCGCAGATTTGAGTCAGTGATTGTGCGAGGTTGAAAGTTAACTTGCGCATTCCACCACTGAGCGAATTTTTCGAAATCCACATTCTTCCAGCGTTCGTGGGGAGGGTATGTTTTACCACCCGTCCTGAAATCCTGGCGATTTATGTTGCTCTTGAATGTGATGTACTCCTGGTGTGTATGAACTGGGACCACCGGGGTGAGCACACGTTGACGCAACTGAAGATACTGGTACGGGTTTGTTGGTTTTGTGGAAAGGCGGGTCATGGTCCGGACCGGAGTATCGCGATGATGAGGTATCCCGGTGATGCGTGGGGTTGGAAGAGTGGTGATATTGAGATGGCCGGCGAGTGTTTTGGAGATGGGGAGGATCCCAATAGTCTCTGAGGTTACTATTCGCGTGGAGAGCATGCGGGGAAGAGGGAATGAGGTCTTGATGCCAGCTGCTACCGCAAGTTCGACAATGTAATCCTGGATCCAGATATCAAAGTGTCCGCGGAATTTTTCTCCCGTGCGATTATGAAACCCAACTTGGTGTGTCATCAAAACAATAGTGTATGAGAGATGGAGGAGGTAGTTACCCTTTTATTTCTCCGAAGGATCCAATTGAGCATCAAACACTCCGCCAATTCTGGAGAAGCACGCAACGAACCAAAGATTCGGCGGACTGCCATATGAAAACCGCCCTCGACGGAGTTCGTCCCGCGCACAGTGCGGTACAGGTTCAACCCGTCACGATCCTTCCCCATTAAATAATAGAGGGAGATTCCGTTCGGGTCGGAGAGATACCCTTTGCGCACGGTGTCAAGTAGGTGAACTACCATCTCCTTGGCCTCGTCGGAGAAAAAATCCCCACGGCTCTTCTTGACGGTACACTCGATGTCTGCATAGGCGGTGAACAGCTTCTCCAGCCTCTTCAAAAGAATGGTGCGCTCTGGGATGTACCGTCGAATACGCCGGTTGAGGGCGTCTCCTTTTGCGCGCTTCGCATACTCCCAGCTGACATTGTTCTTTTCGAGTACGGCACGAACTGCGAGGGTATCTGACTTGTCGCGAATAAATATGGCTTCGCTGAAATCATGAGCAAATGCCTTGAACGCGGAGTGCTTCTTCGATAAGAGCCGGAGAAGCCGGTCCATGTAGTGGAATGCATCGTCGAGCACACGGGAAGGCAGGATTTCGGATTGCCGCAATAGTTCGAAAGTGTTGTCGAGATTTGCCATGAGGACATCCTCAGGAACATTCTATGGGACAGTAAGAGCTCCGCAGAGAGAAGTGAAGAGTGTGACATACATTTTCATCGCCGTAAGAGCCAAGTGGGTCGGTCTCAATCCCCTGCATTGCATCCGAACTCTAGAAATTGTTGTGCACCATGGGTGAAGATCCACTCCATGGTTTGCCCGTGTAATGAGTGAAGGGCGCCGGAAACCAGGACCTTGAATGGGACAAGTGAGATTCAGAGCACGGAGGTTAGGAGGTAATTTGACTCACCTTCGAAATCCGGATCAGCGAACGCGAGGGTGAGATATTGATCTTCTTCGTATGAGCTTGATCGTCCATCACAGCATTCAAAAACCCGCTGTGCGGCACTACAATTGAGCCCTCGGCGATCGGTTTACAGCCCTGCACGAGGGTTACCAGCTGGCCGTGAGTTGTGGCTTGCGTTGGTTGGAGTGGGAGCCCGACTGAGTTCCGCTCGGAGAGTGAAACATAAACTTGCCAAATGCAGTCTATTTCCAAGAAAAGGAACTCGTTTTGCTGTGATGATGTATTACCGGACCAGGGGTAGGGCAAAAATTGCGGTGCGGCGAAAGATTTCTTGAGAACGACTCCGGCCAGTGCGGTAAGCGAGACTGACGGATCGTCGAGTACGCCTTTCAGCTTTGCGTACTTCCCTAGATCGAGGAGTGGTGGACTGCGAGTCTTCAAAACTGTGTCAATATCGGGCTGGGAGAGTGCCTGGGAAATTGTTTGCAGTGTCTGGCGTATTGAATGGCCGATTTTTATAATGGTGGGATTGGTGAGAATGGCTCGGAGCGAGGGCAGCATATCACTGCGTGAGGTGAGATCTGTAACCTAGCGGGACATTAGAAAATAGTGATTGCGCACACCAAATAAATATCGCACCTTGAAAACACAAACATGATTGGCCGTTTGAAGCTGAATGATGTCGAGACACGATTCTCCGGCGCGTTGCTCCATTTTGATCGTGAGGGCAACAACATTGAATTGGGAGGACGAGGATGGAATGTTCACCAAATCCTCGAGGAGGGCATTGGCTGCCGCTTCGATGTCCATGGAATTGGAGGCAATAGTAACCGGAGCGACCAGGCTACGCGTCAACAAGGGTAAATCGGTCCACTCTGTCACTGGTACCACATTTTTTGTCAAAGAACTGTTGATTGACTCGTGGAACAAGCGCTCGGCTGAAGGACAATGAATATCACGTCAAAGACTACAGCAAAATGCTTACCCTGTGGCGAATCCGTGTATAAAACCTGTGTAGGAGGATGGTTCGCATTTTTCAGACCTTCTTGAATCCGTTCCCACAGGTCCTGGACGAACAACAGTGATTTTGTCTGGGTCAGAGAATGACCTCGACACTCCTCGAATTCGTTTAGGATGTTGTATGCTGCATTAAAAACCTGTTCCCCTTTCAATCCCGCAATGTACTTGAGAAACTGGTTCAAAATCAAGTTAGCCAGTGTTGCACGACACGGATATGGTCTCACCTGGAAGGTATGATCCGCTTTTGCGATTGTTAGCGGCAATGACGAGATATAGCGCTCGATGTAGATGCGGTGGGCGGTAACAAAATCCGTAAACAACCCTTTCAAATATCCAACGGATGGGGGCGATCCAGCATACCCTTGGCGATCATCAAACTTGGAGAACTGTTTGCGTCCGCGCTGGCCGTAAAAAATGACTGCAGCAAGATACATCAGTTCCGCATCCGCATGATACCGGTGCTGGACCTCGGAGACCATTTCAGAAAATGGTGAGGGACCAAATCGTGTCGCAAACGTGTTGCACATCAGCCACATCATCGTTTTGGAGACTGCACCCCGTGCAGAGATATATGCTGGGTAATGTGAGTTGTTTTCCGTGAGCAAGAAAAATTTACATACCAGGGAATGCTGTCTGGACAAATGAGGGAAGTTGCGCGATGATATGGGGGTCCGTGCCTTGATAACTTTTACCGCAACCACGGTCGACCTCCCGCTCCCGCCGAGGATTACAGACAAACCGATTGGTTAAGAGGAAAAAATCGACGGGGAGGGAGCGGACTCGGCGTGCAATCGGGTCGTCATTGAAACCTGAAAACCCAATGAGAAATGTGGTACGGAATTTCGAAGACAAAATTACCGTTTCGAGAGAGTGGCTTTCCGCAATCACATTTGAATCGTTCAGGTGCGCCAGGGAGCAATGATGGAATCCATATAAAGACGTCACGTGCATAAAGCTTGGTGGGATCAAGCCCATCTTTGCTACCTGTACTGCGATGAAGTGCGAATACCGGATGGGGTGGGCGGTCGTAGAAATCGCCGCGGCGGTAGCATAAGGGCTGTCCATATTTTGTGATTTCGCGGGAAAGCTTCGCTCTTAGCTCGGTGAACTGGTTTTGCAGGACTGAGTCGTTTACTGCCTCCGAGGAATTATTGTCCACCTGCTCGGTCGTCGGGTCGGTGCCAGAAGCCTCGAGAATTGCATCCATGAGACTGTCATTAATCACCTTATCGCCAGAGGCGATGTCCGCGTACTCATCGTTTTCGTCAATGAATTGCAGCTGCTCGGCGAGCTGGTCAAACTCTGCCGGCGAAATGTGTGACCGAATTGCTGCCAACAATAGTAAGTGTGAGTTGAGTAACATAAAAAGAGGACACTGTATACCATTATCAGCATCAAATCCTGGTTGCAAGGGTTGTGCGTTCTCGCGACTGGGGCCTGCTCCGTGCCAGATACCGGACCAAAACGCCGGCCTTCCCGTATGTGCGGAGTTGGTGAATGGGTTGCCAAGTGGTGTCGCTTGATGAGTATTGTACGGCCCAAAGAATGGGGCTGCTGACTGGGGAGGAATGGGGGCAGGGGTAGCACGGATAGAACTTGTCTGCACAGGATGGGAGGGATTTCTACGCTGCGAGTTTCCCGGGTTTTGTGGTGGATTTCCCAGGGTTATATCTTTCTTCTTGCGCCCAGATCCGGCCCGCTTCCCACCGTGTGTTCCCTTCGGTTTTGGTGTGGCGAAATCCATGGATGCACGACGCCCGAGAAGATGCGGCTGACGTACGTATGTAGGCTGTGCACGGATCATGCGGAACAGTTCGCATCACTCATCAGTACGGGTGCAGTCCTACTGCAGTAGGTATCAACGGCCATAGTGCATGGGCCTTATCCGGGGTCCTCGCGGAGATCATTACTAATTGCGAATAGCCGCAGGGCTGTGCTCGGCCCTGGGACCGAAATTCCAACTCCGCCGCTATCTATCTGCCACCACCATCTGTATCGAGCCCCAATCCCGACGAGTTCGCCCAAAATCAGCCGGCTTCTCCTTCGGGTCAGCTTCCATTCCATATTAAGGCCAGTAATATGGAATGGAAGCTCCTATTTGGAATGGAAGTCCCGCCTTCCATTTTGACGATCAAGTTCCGTACCTCATATATGTACTGCTTTTCGTCGCGGCGCGTGACTCTTAAAAGAGCTCCTTTGAGAGACGGTACTGAGACGGTACTGTCTTTCGTCGTCCACTTTTCCATCGGTATGTATGGTAGCAGACATCACTTTGTGACAAGTCCGAGACCCGATTTAGAAATCCTTACTAGTCACTTGCATTTTACTATATGACATGGATGAGTGTGTAAATAGGACTATAGGAAGGACCTTTAGAGATTCCCCGAGCAGAACTTCGAAAATATAAAATAAGATTTTAGCCACCGAGATTTCGCGCTTTTCTCCAGCGCGCTGTCATGAAAACGATGGGATGGAACACGCCGCTCACATGTCTCCGTGGCACACGCTCTACTGTTGATCTTGCGGCCTTCCTCAGCACCGTCTGGCTAAATTCTGATCATATCGACATGATGATGGAGGATTTGACTGCGAGAGTAAAAGCCGACCCGGATTTGGCCAACTTTTTCCACTCATCATCCTCCTCGGGCTCCGACTCGTTGGCAGATTCCCATGTCGCGGGGTCATCAATGTCACTCGAGCCACCGTCATCCGATGTCGTAGTTTTAAACTATGCTGGTATGTTCTCCTCCATGCCCATCTCCTCCTCCTTCCTTATCCGCCGCCTGCGCGCCGCCTGCGGCGACGATATCGCCCCACCTTGCTACGTCACTATATGACTCGTTGCTGCGGAGCGGAGCCGAGATCACGTGATTCGGCCCGTCGTGCCTCTGATGTGAACCTCGAACAACTGTGCCATGTCGTCGAGCTTCAGCCTCTGTAACACCAAACTGCCTGCTATGAGTGCTTGCAGAATAGACCACATATGTTCTCATGTACTACTTTCAATACATTCTTCTACATCTGCCAGTTATGGTCTCTGAACCAAATCTACACAAGACTTTGATGCATTGAGACATGAAGGAAATCATCTGAAATCTGTGACTGCTTGACCTGGAACCCCCATAACGCGCAATTTGTTGAAGTAGATATGGCAGTGTGATTGCGTAATCACCACCGCTGGCCTCATGTACACAGCCACATCTCCACGATGGCAGCAATGTCAGTAATTCACTACCCAGGTCCCACCAAGCAAATCATCTGAACTCAGTGGCTGCTTTCCCATATCTGTTGAGCTGGAACCCTCAACATGCCACACTCCCTTTCGAGAGGTACAATTCCGGCTTGAAATATTATTGAAATCCTACGACGGCGGTCTTAAAACGCACCCAAAACATGCCTATAAACAACACAAATATTCAGATTGGTACCGAGGGCCCTCCTGGTTCACGGGAGGGTTTCGGGGACGTGGTACATCCCTCTCGTCAGTGCCTGCCGGCTACGAGTTCAGAGAGTGAAATCAGCAGGAGTCGGGGTGATCCGGGGCCTAGCCCCGACTACCCAACACACGGCCCCTTCTGTAGCAGCTCTGCTGCTCTGACTGCTACAGCGACGGGCGAGGGGCAGCATCCACGTTCCCCTACAGACCTTCAAAATATGACTACCACAGACCATGATTCACCATGGTTGATGCCCATATCAACTGCGGCGACTCCCGATCTGTGGAACACAAACGGCCGTATTGCGAATGGTACAAATAAAATTCTGGATATAATTATGGGAGATGTAGAGGGAACGTATAACGACTCCCATGCCAACAATTCTAACACTGCAGCACAACTTTTAAATGAGCAAACTTATTATGCCAATATCGACTCGCTGCACGTAACATCAGACAGAAGCCAAGAAAATAAAGACAGGCAATACCTTATCCCTGAAAATTGGGAAGAATTGAATGCACAGATTAGACAGAGGAACAAACCTCCGAAACTTACCCGTTCAGCGAAGTTCACTCGTTCGAACGTCACAATTGCATCCCAAAATATAAATGGGAGCGACAAAAATAAATCCAGGAGCAGCACAGGACACAAACTCAATTACATGAAGAGAGTAGTTGACGAGAAGAGGATAGGTGTTTTCGCCTGGCAAGAATCACACATGGATCATATTGCCACTAGCCAGTTCAACAACATTTACGGGAAATGGTTCAAACTGTTTAACTCTGGACACCTGATAAAACCTAACTCCACAGCTGGAGTTAGCTTCCTTCTCAACAAAAAATATGTTGACACGGAAAATGTGAAAGAGTATGTCCTCATTGAGGGCCATGCAATCATGCTTGTTATCCCATCACATCGAGGAGAAACAATAAACATTCTGAACATTTACGCCCCAAACGCCCCTCTGGAAAGAGAGAGGATGTGGGGCCGATTATGGCATTGCTACTTAGAAAATCCAGAACTTCCATTTCCAACTGAAACACTGGGTGACTGGAATTTTGTTGAAGACATTAAAGATCGTACATCGAACAAGGAAGAGACAGTACCTCTGAGCTTTGTATGCCTGAAGGCGCTCTTCCACATGCAAGATGGTTGGCGTACAACATTTCCTGATGTGAACGAATACACTTGCTTCCAAAAACGCACCAATTTAACCACGAATGAGACACATGTATCTGGTTCACGTCTTGACCGGATCTATGTACTGGTAGACCGTTTTAAACGATATCGAAATTGGTCAATTGAACCTAGTTTAATCGCCAGTGACCACCATTTGATTTCTGTCCAATTGACATGCCGGCCAGACGAGGAGTATGGGCCAGGAATTTGGAACTTACCTATTTATCTCCTTAAAACACCAAGATTTATGAACTACATTTCTATCCGTTCAAAGAAGCTCGCAGAGGAGCTGGAAGAGTTGAACCGCACTGAGAGGCAAACCCAGCAGAACATCCAAAGCCTTTGGCACAAATTCAAGATTGACCTTACTGCAGAAGGTAAAAAATGCTCCCGCTTGGTCAAAGGAAGAACCCGCCAGCTCCGCACCTGGACGGCACAGAAACACCTTGTTATCAATGATGCAGATATGCCTACTGAGGACAAACATCTCGCAATTCTGCACCTAGAGGGAAAGATTGAAACCTATCTTAGGGAAGAAGCTGACCGTCAGAAGGACCAGTCAGAGGCTTGGTACGACATTGAAGGTGAAAGCCTGAAGACTGACTATTGGACTCGTTCCACCAAGGAGTATCACCTGAGGAACACTATAAATGAATTTAAGACAACAGATAATGATTCAACTGTGCCCTGCTTCGAAACTCGACCAAAGCGAATGGCTAAGATGGCCCGGGATTACCATGAGGCAACACAATATGTTGATGTTCCCAATGACGACTATGGTCGAATGATGTGCACTGAGGAAGTGCTTGAAAAGTGTGATGCACGGTTATCTCAAAATGAATACAATGAAATGAACAAGAATCTGACGGAAGAGGATATACGAAATGCATTGAAACTGTCCAACAATGGCAAAGCCCCGGGGCTAGATGGCATCCGATACGAATTTTTCAAAGCCATGGACATTGAATACAAAAAATATAAAGACAAGCCAGGCGGGGCTTTTAACATTTTGGGATTCCTGGCAGACTTATACCGCGACATTGGACAGTTTGGATTATCCGATGGATGCAACTTCAACATGGGATGGTTATGCCCCGTGTTCAAAAAAGGAGACACAGGTCTCATTAGCAACTACAGGCCAATTACGCTGTTGAACACAGACTACAAGCTTATGACAAAGGCTTATTCTATTCGACTAATGAATGTTGCCCCTTCTTTGATAAAACTGGACCAAGCGGGCTTCATGAAAGGGCGGAAAATTGAAGACCAGGTCAAATTAGCGAAATTTCTGCTGAACTATGCTGAAGTTGCAGAAGAAGACGGTATACTTATTGCCCTTGACCAAGAGAAGGCTTACGATCGAATTAATCATGATTACCTTCTCCGTGTCCTAGACCATATGCGATTCCCTCCCAAATTTTCAAAGATAATCCAAAGTCTGTACACTGACGCCAAAACTATAGTGATGATCAATGGCGAACTCAGTGATCCATATGTTGTTACCAGGGGTGTGAGGCAAGGGGACCCCCTATCCTGCTTATTATTCAATCTGGCTATTGAACCGCTTGCATGCCTACTGCGGAAATCTGATCTTGAGGGAGTAGTCATTCCTGGAACAAATAAGACTTTAGTGGTATCACTTTTCGCTGATGACACCACAATCTACCTGAAATCCACTGACTCCATGGAGACTCTGTGGAGCATTCTACGCCTCTGGTGTGCTGCATCCACTGCAAAATTCAATGAGCATAAAACAGTGCTCCTTCCTTTTGGGAGGTCCTCCTATCGGCAGAAAGTCATAGGAGAAAGACGAATCAACAGTCACTCCCCCATTGGTGACATCGACCCAACTATTAAAATTGTGCCTGATGGCAAGAGCTGCCGCATGCTAGGTGCATGGATCGGCAATAACATCCCTTATACCACACCATGGCCTTCTGTCCTAGAAAAAATTAATACCGATCTCATGCACTGGCAAGCAACACACCCGACTCTGGAAGGGAAGCGTCACATCATTAGTATGGTAATTGGAGGTCGAACACAATACCTGACCCGAGTTCAAGGGATGCCAAAGGACATTGAGGACACACTTGAAAAATTGATACGGTCCTTCTTGTGGGACGGAAAAACAGCCAGAGTATCACTGGAGACAATGATCCTCCCAGTTGATCAAGGAGGGAAAGGAATTCTGGATATCTCCTCTCGGAACAAAGCAATTCATCTTTGGAATCTTCAATGCTACCTCATCCAAGGAGACGACCGACCATCGTGGTGCTATTTTGTTGACTTCATTCTCAGAAAATACCTGGAGACTAGCTACCTAAATATCAGGCCAGGTCAAATCCTCAATATCTTCTTAAACGACATTCATTTCCCCATCCCCAGGTCAGACAGGATACCTGACGACCTGAAGGGTATGATATCTGTAGCCCAGGAGTTCAACCTCAAATTTACAGCACTCTCAATTGACCGTGATGTCCAACTGGAGATGCCGATATGGAAGCACCCTGCTATCCGCCAACCACCTTATAAAAATACCTGCCTTCGAGATGCAGCAATTTGCCTCAGAAACCAACATGAGGTTCGGACGGTCAAAGACGCCCTCATAATAGCTACGAGGAAAACTACGGTGGCAAGACGGCCACACACAATCAACCCTAGTAGTGGCATTGCCCGTAAAAACTGTGGATGCCCATCTTGCAACAGAGATCGAAATGAACTTGATTGTGTACACCCTGGGAAATGCATCGAGACCGCCCAGACATTGATAGACTGTATAATGCCAAAGTGGAATCCGCTAGCTCCAACGGCTGACCTTTGCGACGAGCTTAAACTGACAGCAGACGAATTGGAAGCTAACCAAGGAGAGATAGAAATAGATAAACCAATGACCTATGAGCCAAACTTCAGATTAGCCAGCACCAAGAAGGGCTGGCGGATCTTCGCTGGGGATGATTCAATGAAGGAGATTCCGGCACGACGACAACTCCGATTGGAACCAGTCCCTGATCAAATAACAGCCTTTATACATATCAAGGTCCTGCGTGCTGGTCAGTATGATCCTCAAATTATGGCAAGATTCAAAATTGTTTCTGATGAGCTCAATGAGGATGCAACTGTGAACCTCACATTTGACGATCCAACCATAAAAATCAACTTCAGATCAGGGATATTGGGGGCTACCCTCACAGTGCTGCAGAAAATCCCATGCAATGCCCCCTTACTACTATGCTCTTCATCCGACTTTCTGCTCAAAACTTTGATTAAAGAGAGAACAAAATCTGAAAATGACATGTTAGACCCAAGTTTCCTGCTCTTCAAAGTAGTATTTGCAGCGCTGAATGAGCGTGTTGCACGGACACAGTTCAAGCAGACAATGATTACTTTCCCTGTAACCGCAGGCATTCATTCATACCCTCCACTGGAGGTTGATACCCAAATCGATTTGATGTTCAGCTGCCCGGGTATTCTAATCTCACAAGGCTCACAGCGAATCTTTACAAAAGTCATTAAGGGCAGACACTCAGAGCCGTTCAGGAAGGCAACATTTATCAACTTAGATCGTATCCGGTGCTCCGTGCATGAAGTCTCTGATTACACTCCTACCGACGACATGATTTGGAAATCTATACGTTCCACAAATCTGAGACGACTTCACCGTGAATTATTTTGGAAGTCGATTCACAACATTTTCAGAGTCGGTGACTTCTGGACACACATTGACAATCTTGAAGCTATTGCAGTCTGCCCGACATGTGGTGTCCCGGAGAGCCTTGAACACATTGCGATGGAATGTGATGCCTCAGGGGCAAAATTAATTTGGCAACTGACTGAGGACCTCTGGACCATGAAATATTCAAACTGGCCCCTCCTCAGCTGGGGACTTATCTTGGGTTGCAACCTAGTTAAATTTAAACACTCAAATGGGAAATTGATCCCTGCGATGGGACGATTATTTGCCATTCTGGTATCCACAGCCTGGCACACAATCTGGAACATCCGGAATGATAAGGTTCTAAAGAACCCACACCGTAACATTACAGATGTTGAGATTCACAACCGATGGCTGAAATCTGTGAATTCCGCACTAGGACGAGATCGAATCCTCACCAATAAAATGAAATTTGGTAATCTTGCGCTGAATAAAGATCTTGTCCTAAGAACATGGAGTGGTCTACTAATAAACGAAGCTGCTCTGCCGGACGATTGGACTTACACAGTGGGGGTTTTAGTGGGTATACAGCCATTGACATTGAATGATCCAAGAAATGGGATAGGATAAATTTATTACGGCTGGAGTCCCACACTATGGTACTTGTGCGTAATGGCATTTCCTCCCTGGACAACTTCCCCGGCATTAACTAGATTTATCTGGTAGACCCAGCGGATGACCTTTGGAATGCTTCTGCAGACTGAATTTCATTATCCCAAACGCTCCAAAAAAAAAAAAAAAAAAAAAAAAAAAAAAAAAAAAAAAAAAAAAAAAAGGGAAAAGAAGAATGAGAGTCCCAGTGGCCACTTCCACCGGCTCGAAAATTCGCCTGAGCAAAGCCACTGTTACATTGTGGGAACATCAAAAAGAATTTGAACTGCAGCGCAATGCGGCTCATTCAACGTCAACTGTCTCAGTGTTGTCCAAGATCATCAGAGCATCCTTGTGATAGCAAATGGCGGACTGGAATTCAACCACATCACGGTACATCTGTGTGGTAAGAATGGTATTCCAGGTCGACGGAAGCAACATCTCGATGAATGTTATTACAGAAAATTTGCCGCCAAATGTGTAATGCCTGCCGTTTTATTCCCGTATGGTGCATAATTGTGCGTAACCGGAACTCCTGTAAAACACTGATTGATATCTTCGTCCTCGTTCCCCGGGAGCAAATCTAGAATGTACTGCTCAGGAACTGGCACTGCTCACAAATACTAGACTCGGAGGGGCTTACTGTTATCCCTGATTTCTTGAGCAAATTGTGGGATTGTTTCGTCGTCTGCACCCTCAAATTCTTCCTCGAGATGCCGGAAACGCAACAGTTCGATCTCTCGGCAGAGAATGGCATTGTTATCAATGGGTGTGTCGTATTCATGGCCCATGGAATTACTTGATTCACCCATCATAATATCTTCAAAATCAGTGGCACTAATTGCATTGGTATCCTCATCGAGAATGGGCTGGAATCGGGGCCGTAGAGTTGCAGACTCGGCTGGCAGGGCTGGTGTCCGAAGCAAGGTACTTGCCATGCTATAAATTCCGGAATACTGAGAGTCCATAGCTGCATTGTGTTGTAATTATTAATAGGCAGCTCGGCCTTCGGGCATTGATTGATAAGATCATTACTAATGAACAATTCAAGTAGATACACGTAGATTATTCTAGATACAATTCCTGTAGTATATAAGCTCACTGGATAATCCTGAGCTCGAATGTATTGGACCCTTCGAATGACTCAGAATTTGCTTGATCAGAATACGACGTATATGAGGATCCTTGTTTATTTGCGGAATTTGTTCGAAGAAAATCAGTTGTTGCGAGTGGACGATCATGCTCCGGATACTCCTCTAGATTATGAACCACTGAGTCCTTGTCGAGGTCAGAATACAGTGGATTATTCTCGATGAGCCAAAATAGAGCTCTCCGAATGCATTTCCGACGAACCAGGAGTGGAGACTTCCTCAGCATATCGTGGGTGACTTCAGTGTCTGGAGAGCCAACGAGAATAACACATATCTCATCTCTGATCCTGAACAACGGAGCAGGCATGGCAGACACAAATGAACTGGAGTCCTGAGGTAGAATGCAAACATTTCCGCAAGCAGCCATTTGGCCAGAAGGGCCGATCGAGAGTTTGTACATACATTTCGTCGCTCGGGCGCGCGCAATGCATTGTTCTTCCAAGAACGTCAAACAACGAAGTTCATCCGGAACATCGCCAATCCAAAGTCCATTGGCGTAACTGCGAACAGGAATCGAGCGAAACGAATCCTTGACTACAGATGAAAGACATAAATGACAAAGAACATATGTATTATGAAAAATAGACTCCGGTCTGAAACACTGGATTTGCGGCTGACGACAAAGATCGCGCAGCACTTGGACCGCTCTTTGAAGAAGCGAGATATCCAAAGAGTCCACTGATTTCATTTTAACTTCATTTGCAGCCTCGAATTTACCACAGAATGAGCATTCATACCGCTTCAACGAATTAGCGTTGGTCGACTCACGCCATTCACGAACAATTTCATCTTTCTCGCTCTGAGGCAGTATAATTGGGAAAGTAATACCAGCTGCAGACGTCTCAAAGGACAGCCGCGGAACCTTGTTAGTATTGCCAAGTAGGAGAGGGGCTTTTCTTTTCTTGGACTTGGACCGAGGATAGAGAATCATTGCACACTCTTGAACTTCAGCATGTGAAAGGGACATCGGACTAAACCCGGCCTCCGTAGCTTCAGACATGAGTATCAGACATGTTTCTGTACATTGATGGGCAAGAAAATCAGCGCACAGAGCATCAGCACTTTTCCACTTTCCGCTTGATTCTCTTGCACACATATGCCAATGACGGGCAGTCATTTCCCTCAGTACCACAATACTAACACGTGTAAGGGCAAAGAAGCATACAACAGTAATTTTTTCATGGACATTAAGCCGGGCAAAAGGGAGATGGTCGGGTGATGGCACAGAAAATGGTTCGTTTCGAAACAAATTATTCATTGGCAATGGATTCACAATAACATTATCATTGGAGTGTAGGACAGGAGGGTCTGCCACACCTCGCGTACCGGGTGTACACGAGGGGGTCAATACTACATCAGGTCGACCCGAGGACACTGATGAGGAGGACGATGGGTCCACACCGATGTCGCCTCGGAACACTGGTGTAATAGACGATCCTGGGAAAACAGAGATGAACACATGTCAATGGCAATACAAGTCATGACGCACCTATGGATAACGAGGCACTTGATTTTGCACCAAGCGTGTGTCGAAGCTCGAGTGGGCCAGAACTCAGGTGCACGACAAGTTCAGAGGTGGAGTTGGAGGTGGAGTTGGAGACAAACTGGAGCCAGTCCAAGCCGAGCACAAGATCAGAATGCGAGGAAGCAGCCACCAGAATGTCGTTCAGGCGCATAGAGATGAAACCGGTGTTGCACGGAAGGGAGAGGAGACCAGAAGCCCGCGAGTTCCGGGTACGGAGCCTGGAGTTCATTACCCATTCTAGAGAAAGCGCAAAGCGTGCAGCATTGCCGTTGAAGACGGCGGAGACAGGAACATCGCAGAAGGTAGCGAGGGAGGACATGGAGGGCGAAGGAAGAAGTGTCGTTGTCAGGTCGACGTGGCCATTGATGCAGTTGATCTCGGAGCCAGAAATACTCCGAGGCCGACACAGTCGGATGAACACAAAATAAAAATGACACATCAAATAAGAATTTGGGACGCTGAGAACTTGGCTGAACTTCTATACCCAGGAAAAAAATGGGGAAGATGGGCACATTGAACCAGAAACCAAGGCTGAATTAACGGGGAGTCTACTCTGTGAACACTTTCTTATATCCACTTTTTTGTGCCATGACTATATGAGCAGAATTACACGACAATTCCGCAGGGCATGACGTCCTCAGAATCTTTTCATACCGCCGGTAGTAATTATAATATATTATTTTGCATGTTTTGCGGAGATCATCTCTTGTGTCGTGATTTGAAGGTTGTGTGGGATGTTGTATGGCTCTAAAAACAATTATTTGTATGGCGGAGGGCACACCGTCCTTGTAATTGAGGCATGGCACCCGGAGCACGTAAACAGTGGACTTGAACAAGCAAAATATAGGTACAGCTCAGGCTCTGTGTATTTGTGTGATCTATGATTGAATGAGCTGAGAAACTACCCATTATCATTCTATTGAGTGTCCTGGAGGAGTCCCACGGCTCGGATTTTTTCTTGTACTCCCTGTACAGCACCGCGAGACAACTCGATCACAACGATTCCGGGCACGTGACCGCGCTTGTGATCACATTGGGACGTGTCACTTCGCCGGACGGGGATGCACAGAGCTGATCTGAGGCGTGTAATCTCTCGAAAACACTTCAAAGTCAGAATATTGACAATTGGTTCACTCGCTGGAGGATGGAGCACACAGATATATAAGGCCTAGACTGTAGGAATATTTCACAGCTTCAAGTCCACTTTTCACGCGCTCCGGGTGCCATACCTCAATTACGAGGACGATGTGCCCTCCGCCATCCAAATAAGTGTTTTTAGAGCCATACAACATCCCACACAACCTTCAAATCACGACACAAGAGATGATCTCCGCAAAACACGCAAAATAATATATCATAATTACTACCGGCGGTATGGAAAGATTCTGAGGACGTCATGCCCTGAGGAATTGTCGTGTGATTCTGCTCCTATAGCTTTCAGAAACATATGCTGAGAATTGAGGTCAGAACAGCGGTTCTGGCTGAAATGATCAAAAACAGCTCAAAAAGGAAAAAAAAAAATCGGCCGCGCCCTAAGTTCCGCAAAGAGCTGTAAGGCTATTCTCATCGCTCAACGTCTTTTTCCAAATGCAATAATCCATTGGGTCTTCGACAATTCCTCTGCCCATGGCAGCCTCTCAAAAGACGCCCTCACCGTGACCAAAATGAATGTCACACCTGGCGGCAAAGTCCCTGCTATGCAGGACACGATCATTCCCCTCGATAACCCACACGGACATGGCGGCAAAGTCCAGAAAATGACTTACGACACCAATCTCCCAGAAGACCATCCACACAAGAAATGGGAGGGACTTCCCAAGGGTATGAAGGCTATCCTCGCTGAGCGAGGCTATACGACCGATGGTAACGGAAAAAAACTGATCAGAGATTGCAAGGGATGCAAAGCTGTCAAGTCGTGCAAACCACATCTTATGTGGAACAAGATGGCATTTCGAGTAGTACTGGCTAGTACTCTTCCATCACCGTGAACACAGATCACGCGGAAACACGACAAAGTCGTCTCTATATACCACACTTTTGTTAATAAATGGCGGGGACCACGTTCTTTCAACCCCGCCGACAGCCACCCAGGGAAATGCATTCTTGCACGCTACGCCACTGAGGACGCCTGTGTGGGACTCCGGTCGCGGGGTTCAAGGTCGCGCAGGCCAACCCATCATCACCCCTCAACCGATACCCACTAAAACCCTGGCCTCCCTAGTCCAATCGGCTGGGAGTCTGTCTTCGTTGTGGAGAATTCCAGACCACGTCTTAAGCACGAGTGATTTCTTTAGTGCTTTCGCGCCATACTTCGCCTTGTTTATCATCAGGCAGTCGACTCCGATTCTTACATTTAGTGTGTGGAGCCAGCGGTTCCGTATTTCATTGTTTGTCGCTGGAGTCTTGCCATTGATAACTTGTTCATTGCGTAGGCGCCAGATGAGGTGGGCTGATTCAGAGATAACAATTCTATATAGACGTGTCGTGCCTGCGTCTGTCCTGCCAGGGAGCTTTCCTTTTTTTTGTGAGCCCGCAGGCCATAATTTCCCCTATGAGTGGTGGGTCCATTTCAGTGTTAGTCCTGAGTTTCCAGAGCTCGGACACAAGCTCCAATACGGTCTGTTGGCCATTCTCCTCACACTCGGTTAGAATGTGTGTCATGCTTTCGGGGACATTGCATTTTTTGCAGGTCCCTCGTTCTGCGAATCCCCCTGGGAAGTGTCTCCAGTACTCACCTAGTGGGTACCCATCATGGATGACCATCCACAGAAAATACCTGATGCTCCTTCCGATGTCTTTGTGTCGAGCAGACTTCCAAATCTGTGCCGGTGCAGGGATATCATCTGCCCCTCCTGCTGCTGCGTCCTGTGCATATACCATGTTCCCGGTCGTTGTGTGCCTGTCTAGGGCTTCTTGGTAGCTCGGCCTTTCCATGGTAAGTTTGCGGATAATTTTATAAGCCAGCGACTGTGTAACACTTCGGAGTTTGACCCCTGGGATGAGCATTGCACGAGGGATGCTAAGATCGATTGCTGGGGAGTTATCCTTCAGTCTGCCCTCATCGGCTAGTAGATCCGCCCTCTCGTTTCCCTCTATGCCTGAGTGCCCTTTGACCCATTTGAAGGTTGTGGGTGCTTTGCGTTCTCGGAGTCGCGCCACTGTGACTTTGATCAGGTGATTGTACTCCGTGTTATGGAACCCTTCATTTTCCCACTTCTTTAGATTCGTTGTGAGGCCGTCAATGGCCAGCATGGAATCGCTTCGAATACGGAGTGTGATGTCCTTCGGGTTGGATTCTATTGTCTCTTTAATGGCCAGTATTTCTGCAACGTTGTTAGTCTGCTTTAACTCACCCGGTACTCGGATTGCTAGGTTTCGAAGGTCATCCTGTCTATAGTAGGCTCCGGAGCCTGCGCGGGCATCTGGTCTGCCGTTGCTCGTTGCAGAGCCGTCAGTGTAGACAAGGATGTCCTCCTCGTCAGGTTCCACCTCGATTCTAGTGTCAGGCGAGGACGTATCACCTTTGAGTCCATCCGTGAATATCCGGAATGCATCTCCAAGGTTCCCCTTGACCGTGATGCATGGGTCGAAGGCCCTCTCACCTTCCTCAAGTTCGATTGGGGTGGGTGGAGCGTTTTCGTAGTCCTCTGGCTGGGGTAGTAGCGGGTTCCACTTGGGTTCAAGTGAGTTGAGGAATCTCCTTGCCTTTAGGTGGCACTTATTGGGGTTCTTGCAGCCACGGCACTCGGCCCTTGTTGCCCTGCATCCGGTGCATGTGCAATTGGATCTTCCATGGTGCTGGGGTGCGTCTAGTCTGTGGGCGAGTTTTTCCGTGTCGCCGGTAGTTCTGATTTTGTGGCTCTTTTTCAGGCATTCAACTTCAGCGCCGAGGTTGAAGAGTCCCCGGTTGGCGGTGGACCTTATGTGGTACCAAATCCCTACCCTCCGTATAATTTCTCTCGAGAAAGCAAGGCCGCCCATCTGGACTCCCCTTTCTTTTGCCATTTTGAGCATGTTCACAAGGTCTTTAGGTCGGAGCGTGCGGGCGGAGTCCCAGGCCTGAAGGAACACGCTGGTGCGTAGTGCCTTATCAATAACGGACTCTGACTTTGTCTGAATGTTGAGTGCAATTAACTCGTCAGCTGCGAATCCCCAGAGCGGTCGAGTAGGTCCGAAGTCCAGGTATGACTTCAGCCATGTCGCCGTGATTGCCTCATTGCGTGCAACTATATCCAGGAGGTTTCGGCCTCCTTCTTCAATTGGTGCGTACACCATCTCCTTGTTAACAACTATTAGGCTCTTGTCATTCCATATGAACGACCGTATTCGACGTTCGAGTTTTTTCTCTACATCGGCGGGCATGCCCTGCACTTTTGCAAGGTACTGCGTCATTCCCCCTACGACCATCATAACGATGAGTCTGCGGCCCTCCATTGTCGGGTGGCCCTTGTCCCACCTTTCCAAGGCATCATCAATTTTGTCTATAGTTTTCGTCCATGTGGAGACTTGGTCGACTCTGTTCCCCACCCACACTCCAAGCGTGCGTATGGGTTCGCCTTCCGAGGCGATCTTGATGTGGTCCGGGATTTTTGTCCCTCCAACTCCACTAACCGTGCGTGATGTTCGTACCTGCACCCGGTGTGAGAATTTCCCAATCGGTATGATTTCCGTCTTCTCAATGTTAAACTTGGCACCCGATGCGACACACCATTCCTCTAGTATATCCAGGAGGGACTGGAAGTCATCCTTGGATGAAAGGTATACGAGCGTGTCGTCCGCAAACAAGGTAGCTATCACCCTGTCTTCAACTTCTCTCAGTCTGAACCCTTTCAGGCCCGATTGCCGTAGTGCCTCTGCGAGTGGTTCGATTGCGAGGTCGAAGAGGAGGCATGACAGCGGGTCTCCTTGTCGCACCCCTCGTGTGACCTTGAATGGTCGTTCACTTGCTACTCCGTTGACCATTACAGTGCCCTGACGAGTGGGCACAACTTTCAGAGCGAAATAAATGTGAATCACGTACGCAACGGTTCAAGTGAATTGGTGGTCCGGTGAGATTTTAGTTGGTGAACAAAACCTTGGGGCAGAAACCCGGGAAGGAATGGCTCCGCCCTCGATGCCCCTTGTGCAACTGATTGGGCCAACGACTCCCTGGCGGAAGAGATGTGCGGGCGGAAGTAGTCCTAATGCGCCCCGTCAACAAGAGAAGCTTTAAGGGACCAATCAATATATACCTCGTGATGTTTATGGACATCAAGGGGCATCGAATATGATGCGAAGAACCAAAGATGCATCTTGGAGCCGAAAAGTCGGGCGCATCGTAGCTCAGCATCCGTCGGGAATTCGAATTTGAATTTGACGCGCTGCTTGATGGAGGTGAACATCTCCTCCGCGGCATTCTGCGCGTCTTTGGTCATCGTGGCGTAGGCGGTGTCCCGATACCACAACACTCGAGCCTTTAAAAAATGATTCACAGTATCAGTTCGTTGAACAACGAAAACTACCGGGTACGCACATAAAGTGCGGCCTTTTCTTCAACTTCCGCTAGAGTGTGGAAGTATTTGGAATATGCATCCACAAGTGCGGTTCGCTTATCCTCCGCGAAATGTTGCAGGTATGCTAAGAACTTGGAACGAATCGGTTAGTAGAACGTGTGTTGAACCAATTCAAAACACGTACCACCCAAAGCCAGTCTTGCACTTGACCACAGTGTTCCGCTTCGAGCTCCTGTAGGGGAGAGAAAGAGAAAGCGCGTAAGGGCACTATTTGTTGCGCGAAATGAGAAACCGACCTTTTTGTAAAATCCCAAAATCTGGCCTAAAAGAGGCCTGTTTCCCTTGAGATTGCAGAGACTCTCCAAATAATGTTGACGTGACGCGAAGGAAGCCTGCTCGTTGCCTGGCCGGAGAGAGTAAACCGGGATCTGCATACTTCCATTCGCCGTAGTGATGTCAACGATTTTCCTACGGTGATGGATAGAGGTGAACGGTTCGACCTGGGGCGATAGCGACAAGACCCTCGATAGATTCCAAAGAACCTGCTTCATTTTGAGTGACATCTCTGGGGTCGTATCCGACTGGAGTGAAATCCAGTTTGGTGCGAGGGGACTCAAATTAGGCCTAGGGTCGCGTGGAAAAAACTCAAAGCACAAGTCGTCGGTACGACTTCCAAGAACCGGGTAGTCGTATTGGGTGGGGGGAAACGAAGGCTTCTCCTGATATGCAACGCACTGCAACAGAGAGTTGTCATCCAACATATAGGTACCTAGGGCACCGAAACAGGGGGCCCTGGACAGATGTTCCTGTACTGCCCTGTTAATGAAGCGCCATTGGGCCTGCTCGGCGGGGGACAATGAAAGGGGGACGGGGACGTAACCGTCGCGGAAGACGCTCAATGCACCCGAGGCGAATGAATCTACAAAAACAAGAAGTCAGTTAAGTTGCCGAGCGCGCTATGATGGACGCACTGCTCTGTTGCACCAGTGCATTTACTTGATCTCTTCGCGGTACTTGATCTTCGCGTGTTTGAGGGGATTTGACCTCCTCTAATGAGAACATGAGTAAGGGGCGGCCGCACGGAGCGGTAAAACCAGCAACGACGCGCCTATTGCTTCCGGGTTCATGGCGTCATGTCCTGATGTACGAAGACATGTTGCCACTGAGTCATCACTGGCGATGTATGAATGGTGACGCACCCAACTGCTGAAAGATCTGGACAACTTGCAATACTTTGAGACCCAGCAAACAATATACAAACTTTATGGGCTAGATTCAAGTTGGATGTAACCACCTACGGGAAATACTGCTCACGATTCATCACAAATGAGACAACCCGTCAAATACGGAACTGGAAGGCACAGTTGAAACTTGTAATACATGATGATGATATGCCCCAGGAAGACAGGACCTTGGCCGCTTACCTGCTGGAGAAGAAAATTGCTGACCGTCTGAGAGAAGAAATCGAAAAAAAAGAAGGCATTATCAGAAGCACATTATGACGTTGAAGCAACTTGAAGGCAAAACTTTGCAAACAACTTCGTGGACTCAGTCAGCCAAAGGCTATCATCCCAAAGAATCGATTCGTGAATTCAGAGACGAGAACAACTCCAATTCTCCCTTACCACACTACGAAACTCGTACAAAGAAGATGGCTCAAATGGCCAGAGACTACCACAACTCAATTCAAGATAAGGATCGTCCAGATGAGTACGGAAGAATGATGGCAACTGCCATTACACTTGAACAATGCAATGCTCACCTATCTGAGATGGAGTTCAATAGGTGGGCTCAGAGTAGGTTCGGAACAAGCCGCCTTCTCAGATCACATGATATTCACGTGCTTCGCAGGGCATTCCCGCTACCGTTAGGTACGGGTCTTATGAGAGCCCTAATTTTTGCTTTTGGGCGTGCATCACATTTTCGTCAGCCATTTTCGCATAAGCACTGATTTTCTCCCCCAAAATTGCTCGGCCACCTCACGTGGATCACATTTCAGTCAGCAACTTTCGCGTAAAGTACCAGAAAGTTCCATCCTAATCCCGAAAATCGGCGCCGATGTTTGCCGTGTGACGTGGCCTGAGAGTCGAGCAAGGGGCGATCAGTACCAGTGTTCTGCCTTAAGGCCTTAAGGGTGGCTTTGAAAATCCTGAAGGCTTATTAAGGGGTTGTTAATAAACCTAGATAACCCGCCAAAAAAAAAACATGAGTCATAAGTACCTCTATTCGGAGCTCCTCATCCATTTGATTAATTGGAACAAAATTCCGGTCAATCCAGTCGAACTCTTTGAAATCCTCTGCAGCATCGTAGTGGGCAGGATGGCGCCCCAGGACAGAGAGACGAGTTTTCACAGCACGAATACAGTGCCAGAAGCAGAGTTGATACTTGATATCATCTGGGAGCTCCGCAAGGAGGGCGTTAATCTCCGTGATGTCTTTGTCCGACAATACCTGCTTGATACGGATATGCCAGATGACGGTGATGAAACGAATAGCGGCTCGAAGGTATTTCTCCTTCTTGTTGAGGTCCGGCTTGTTGGATTTGAGAAGAATAAAACCGAGGGGAACCCCGGAGCCACCAACTTCACCAAGAAGTGCGAAGCATTCGAAGCCAGCTTTGTTCGTCTTGACTGAACAAAATTTTAGACTTATAAAAATAAAATAAAATATTCAGGTAAATGGACTTACATGTAGAATCAAGCGCAACTTCACGTATAACACTGTCCCACTTGCGGAGCACAGATGGGAACACAAATCCAAGGGCACGGAAGCCGTCGCTTTCAGGCATTGGGATTGACACCAGCTCGTGTGCTGGGTCAGTGGTGAACTCCTGGAGTAGGATCTTGGCGGACTCGAACTCATCGTCGCAGCATTGCCAGCTTGCTTGCTGTTGCTTGAACCAGTAATTGTAGACCGCTTTCTGCGTAAAATTCGGACGCGGGTAGATCTTGAGTATCTCCTTCCAAAGCTTCGCAGCTGATAAGCAACTCCCCAAGAGCAAAAAACGGAGAGACACATACCTGAGGCGCACGTAGTTTCGCATTCTCAGCGATAAATTTCTTGATGTCATCCGGTACATCAATGCACACATATTTTTGGTGGCAGTCAAGATGGCGAATGCGAACAAAGCAGTTGGACTCCTCAGGGGAGGCCCAGATATCCACCCAGCCCCCACACTCAAACATATCCATCTGACCTTTGTCCCGTTGCTTGGCTGCATCGGGATTCTTCTTGGAATTGTGGCGGCGGGACTCTAGCTGCGCACAGTGATATGTGTATCGGCAGTCTTCCGAATCTTTGTAGCGATGAGTTGAATGATAACTTGTGTACAAAAATGGTCAGTTTAATAAATTACTCGTCCAAAATAATGAGACTTACAGAAAACGGTAACCAATTGTCTCCCACACAATCTCCGCCAAGGCATCGGCGGCTGCTTTGACACCATCAGCCTCCATGTTAGGAAGAGCTGACATATCAACACGGGCACAGAGAACTTTAATCTCGCCATGCATGCAGACCACACAAGTTTCAGATGATGTTGCAGGAATCTAGGGACAGGTTGTATGTCTTATGCAGAGATGTGCAACAAATCAAAGGGCTTACAAGACGTGGGATGGTAGCTTGCGTGCGAGGATCAATGTCAGAGGCAACAAAGGCAGCACATCGACGTGAAAGAGGGGACTGGAGGCAGGAGTACCGAGGCTGGAGAGACATCGGTGAGGGACAGAAAAAAAAAGAAAAACAAGAGGGAGTAGAGGGAAGAGCAGAAAGAAGGTAAAGTTGGCTATTGGGGGCAGACTCGAAGTGTTTGGTTTATTCAGGAACTTGAATGACCCAACCGGGTTGGGTCATTTAAGTTCCTGAAGGGTTGGGCCAACCCAATTTCGCGACTCAGGCCTTCCAAGAATCAGAAGATCACTCAGACCTGTGATAGCCGACCATCAATGCGGTAACTGCACAAGTACGGGATGCATATGCCATAACAACCGGTGTTCTAAGAATAAAAAATGCAGCCCCTATGTGTAGTAACTGACAATTACTATGGCAATTGCCCATCTACAGCGTGCATACACCGTGATGTCGGACCTTCCAAGAACCCAATGATGCATAGCCGAGCATTATTGTCGCAATTGCGCAAGTTCAGGATGTGTACGCCGTGATGGTGGCGCACTCCAGCATGGCCAAGCATTGTTCTTGAGGATGCCCAAGGCCAAAGGCTCTCGCTGCGGCGTCTGCCACATGGAATGCCAAGAGCAATAGATAGAGCGAAGAGACGATGAAATAGGCTGGACACAGGTCTGGCAGCTTGTGCCTTCGGCGGCACGACCGTTCACGCTTGGGCCGGGCTGGGGATTATGAAAGGCGCAGTTGAACAGTTGTTTGATCAACTGAAGAAGCGATCGGGCAGCAAAGAACACTGGCCAGAGGAGCGTGCTGATTGTGTTGCCAGTATCCATGATGGACGGGGCGGTGTTCGACAAGATGGAAGAGCTCGCGTGTCGGATCAGGCAGAACAACAAGCCTTTCGGCGGAATCCAGGTGCGTGTGAAGGCTGTCGACAGTGGCAGAAGGCTGATGCTGCCCGAAGCTGGTAATTTCACAGGTTCCTATGGTGGCGGACGGAACTTCGTGACAAGTTTCAGTCCCGATTTGGTAAATGTAACTACTCCTTGAGGTTTCAACCCAGTATTCCGCAAACGTGGTCCATGGGCGTGGGGGCCTCGCGTGTCGACATGCCTAAGAAAGCAACCGATGTTTGAGGCTGGATCGGCCCCCTTTAATTCTGCGGTTGGCCGTGCTTCTTTCCCCAGCGGTTTTCGTTCTTTTGCCTTGTGCGGAACTCTCTCTCTCTTGCTAAATCGAAGCCATGAAGCGAGATCTATTGCCTTCCAAGATCTGTGTGATAGATATCCTATCGCCGATTTCCTTTCCAGAAGCAGGCTCTGCCGTATTCGATCGGACAGGGAATGGCTCTAATTCGGGTTGTCGTCTTGCCGCAATCTCATTCATTGAATCGTCCTCAGCGAAGATCCGGAAGCTGTTGGCAGTGCTATATAATCTGAAGTTTGGATCATAAGTCATTGGTTCATCAATTTCCACCTCTCTTTGGGTAGCTTACGACTCCTCTGCTGTCAATTTAAGTTCTTCACAAAGGTCGGCCACTGGGACTAATGGATTCCACTTTGGCATAATACAGTCTATCAATGTCTGGGCAGTCTCAATGCATTCCCCAGGGTGTACACAATCAAGTTCAGTTCAATCTCTGTTGCAAGATGGGCATCCACAGTTTTTACGGGCAATGCCACTACTAGGACGAAGTTCGGTCCGCAACCATACTAATAGGGCGCTATAAGACCCACATCAGCAACTTGACAAGTTCTTTTCCCCTGAATTTTGAGATCTTTTTCTTCTTTTCTCTTTTTCCATGTCTTTTTCTAAGTCTTTTTGAGTTACACAAATCCTTTTTCACCTTTTTGCACTTTTCGACTTTTCCACTGTCCGACTGCATGAGGTATAAAATTGTCGCGGATTCTAATATCCATCGCCCTGCAATTCCACCTGCAGGAAGAAATAGAACAGCAAAGCGGCTGGCAAGCAATGGTCAAGTAGTACGGAGGCTCTTTGAAGAGTGAACATTACATAATCCCCGCACTCATAACCACTAAGCCAAGTGGAAGATACATCCATTGGCTGGTATCTGCCTGAGTGCCCACCCCATTCAAGCGTAAATATCATCCCATTCAAAAAACGTTCAAGCATACCTTTATTTTATGCAAGGTAAACACCACCACCGCTCTGTGTGAGCGCAGCGGTTTGACTGCAACCGTCCCGAGGAGTGAATACAATAACCAACGCGATTATGCGGTGAGAATCACCAAGCGATCAACACGGTCTTTCCAGGCCAAAACAGTGGCTCGGGACATTCGGGCCCGGGCCTAAACTCACCGACGCATACATGCCAAAGGAACAGAATCGAGCGCTTCTAATGCGTTCCGCTCAAGGGCATCCTCCCGTGATGACTCGGGGTTCAGCCGATACAACCGTTTCGCATACCCCCAGCATTGCTCGATAAAGTTTAACTCGGGGTGGAATTTGGGAAGGAAGAGAACCCTAGAAGCGAAGGAAGAGCGGGCTGATGGCCCCCAAGCGGCAGCTGGGTTTTGTGCGAATGAGGGTCCAAGGTCGTCGGATTTGGATTGGGTGGAAAGCAAGGAGGGGGGCGCACGAAGGAGACCCTGCTTGTCCGCATTCAGGAGAAAACCGAAAGTGCAACAAACACATACCGAAACTTCTGACAGCTTGGTATTGCATGGCAGGCCAATGGCCTTATGGCCCTTAAAAGCCGCGGTTTTTAGCTCTTCGGTAGGTCTCCTAAATTGGATGCCCATGCCCGTAGCGCTTCATCATCCCCGATATTTTGATAAAGAGCTCGATTTGGTCGGAAATTGGCCGGAACGAGACTACGACTCGAAACTTTGGTTTGGTGGCGGCGACGGGATGTCCTTCAACAACATGCTACTCGTCCAAAAATACATGCAACACCACACCGAATCTTCGTTTCAGAACTTTGAGCTCATGGTTCCAGTTCTGCAGGTGTGGCATACGATGTGGACCGATATGTGCCGAATCCACGACGTTCCCCGCTGAATGATAACCCTGCGACACTTGGAAACAGCGCGAAGAAGATTGGCCGTCCAGCTCCTGTAAATTTGAAGAAGGTGGACTACTATCCAGCGGCGGACCTTCTGGCTCTTGTTCATGATATTAGAATGCTTGACTGCTGGCGGTAATTCTTCTCGTTACATTCGTGTTTCCGTCCTCATCGGCCAAAAGGGTCTACTTCAAATGCGATGATATACATGCTTACTTCAAAAGTCTTTCCGACTCAAAGCAACTCCCGTCGTTCGAAGCACTCGAAGAGATCGCTAGGCAATTGTTCGACACCTATACTTCGACTGTTGCTGAAACCGAGGCGGCATATGATGCCCGTGATGGCTCGAGTGCATGGGCAGAGAAGGTTCCGCTGGGAACACCGTGGATCCCCATTCCTACGGATAAAACTAGCGCCGTGCCTTCCAAGCGGAAACAAAAACGGAAAAGCAAGAAATCGAATACACAACGGCCCGAGAGCTCCCACAGTCACTCCACACTCACAGCAACTCTACCCGTGTTTTACGGTGATAATGTCTTATCGGCTTCTGCTTCTTTCATGCGCGATGCGTCCATATCTCGGAAAGCTGCGGCGGCGGTGGCGGAAGGAGCAGTTGGACGGCTATGGGAGACATTGAAGGTTCGGTTTACCATGCTCAGGGTTCAATCTGACACTCAAATTTAGGTCATGCTTGTGACGTTCGCCGGCTCGGGGCATTCTCGATATATGGGATATCTCCTTGAAATGGTATGTCACATTGAGCTCGAATCGAGTCCAGAACTCCCTGGTGCAACTCTCGACTCTCTCGTTTGCAACCCCTCGGGCAAGTCAGGTGGTGTACATTATATTATATTTGAATATAATCATACTCTTATCCAGCCTTACCGAACATACTCAGAAAAAAAATGCAGAAGGTGTGTTGACGTCAGAATAAGAGATGTATGTAAAGAAATTAGCCAAAAGTACGTATGAAGTTCTGGGCTCGGTAAAAAAAAAATCGTGCAAGGACGGGAAAATGCAAGGACCGCGGAATGACTGTCACGGTAATGCAAACAATCAAAAATTGACCAAACAGGCGGACAAAGTAGAGGAATAGCAGGTAAAAAGGTCCTAGCCTTTACTGGCAGAGGTGGACGGAAGAGAGACGATGAGTAAGAAGAACCGGGGGAATCGCTGAAAAAAGAGACGATCAGAAAAGCTCTGAAGGGAGCCCAAACGATGAACCTATCGTTTGTCGCGGTGGGGGGAGGCCAGTCCATACTGCTGGAGAAGGCCATCAAGCGCCAGTGCCCGCGCCTTCCAAACTTCCTCCTCCCTTTTCAGGTGTTCCACTGCTTCCTCTAACTGTTGAAGGTGCAGTGATTTGCGCTTACGAGTACGGCGCGCGGCCAGAGTATTCTGACGTCGCCGAAATTGAATTTTCTGCTCGTCAGGGCCATTGGCGACGAACAAGCGCCGAGGAAAATATGTCTGTTTCTCTTCCAAGGCAGGAGTCGGCTCTCGGAATGGAGTGCTGCAATCCCCGAGCCGCCGGTGAGTCATGTAGACGTGACCCAGGTAGGGAGACCGGTTTCGTAAATCCTTGCAGCGGTGGGCAGGTTGAGGGCTCGGCTGTGGCGGTAGGTATCGGGTGTGCGATGAAGAGCTGTCCGAATTCACATGTTCCCCGGGTCCGGAGCTTGGACCTCCGGGGGGAAACGTCGTGACGTTCAGGGACGTAGTACCCCGCTCACTTTCTGATGGTAGGCGGCGCGCGGTCGATGTGAACGACGTCCTCGACCCCAGACCACGAGGTGCAGAAAACGATCTCTCGCCATTCCATATGGAGTCAGACAGCTCTGTGGGGTATGGGTCTAACCCAGAATCACCCCATCTGGTGATATCTCCCGGCTGCGGGCGTTGTTGTGATTTATGCTCCGAGAGGAATATTTCTCGGCGGTGTGATTTGGCTGGTGATTTGACAATTGATGACGCACTTGACTCGGGCCACCATTGCGGTATCAAAAACGGGGGCACGACTGTGAACTGGCTAATTTGTCTTTGCAGCACCCTGCAGAAGTGTGTTAGCAGTAGAATACATGTTGTACGGCCCATGGCTGCCGGGCCCGCAGGACCACAATATGACTTACAATTGGTGGCCGAGGTGTCTCCTTTCCCTTGCGTATGGATCGACATCCAGCGGCTTGTCCCAAAGAGACCAATTCGGGGGCGGCGGCTCGAGCAGAGGGGTGGCATCCGGCTCCAAGACGGTAGGATGAAGGGTGTCGTCTAGCACTGCGCCCATGTGCCGTGCAAATCCAGTAACAGAGTGATCGGATCCTCTGACTGAGAACATCACGCCGCGGTTGTGTTTCCGCGGAGCATTGTTGTATGGCTTCCAACGAACTCGATCCTGGGACATCGTCGAGGTGGTGGAAGTGGAAGTCAAGTGTCGGGTGGCACGTGTCGCAGGCTCGCAGCGAATCCGAGAGGAATACATATTTGGAAGCGCCGATGAAAGGGTGAAGATTACACCCATTTGTTGGCTCGAAACCAGCCCCTCAAGTTTGCCCTCTTTTCTTCCCCCAGAACAAGCGTACACCACCTTATCGCTATCCTCACCCCACCTCGTACTTGCTCACCAATGTCTCAGCAACGTGCCCCCTCTGGTCGTGCTCGCCTTCCTACCGCGTGCACCTATTCCGCCTTCCTATCGATTTTCTCCCTTCCTCCTCTCCGCCACTCGCCATTTCTACTCCTCTCCGCATGTTCTGC
The DNA here is from genome assembly GCA_029204085.1 of Mycena sp. CBHHK59/15. Lineage (NCBI taxonomy): Eukaryota > Fungi > Basidiomycota > Agaricomycetes > Agaricales > Mycenaceae > Mycena > Mycena sp. CBHHK59/15. Next base: position 281,919 of record JARGXW010000047.1, on the reverse strand, counting down.
CTCCTCCTCAACCCGCGCATGCTTTACTCCGATTCTTCCTCGTCCTCTGTCAATCACCCAGTATTCTTCCCGCGTCTCCGCGATGCACCGGCGATATTCCCCGCGCCTCGCGGGGTGCACACCATCCATCTGGATGAGTCACCATGACCTATTGCCAGTCTCACGCCGATCTTGAGGCTCAATCCTCTGGGTCGCAAACCCACCGCCGTTCTCTAAGATTTGTCTTCTATGCTTGCGGCGGTCTTTCATTATCCATCCAACCTCTTTGATTTGACGCCTTTGCAACGCCCTTCAAATATGAGTACATACTCCAGTTCATTTCAAAAGGATCGAATATTTGTGACCAATGACAGATCGCCCGGGTCCCGCACTTATGAGGAACACTTCTGTTTTATTGTGTACAATCTTTGTGCGTCGGAGGCCATCTGCTGCCTCCATAATGATGGATTATTTATTCCTCCGGCCCCTAGGTGCGCCGAGACCTTCACACTTTCGTTCGAGTACCTGATGCGGTAGGTCGATATGACATTCCAATTCCCTTCTAGCTCTATTCGCGCCGACAACTGCGGATGATCATAGCCAATTCCTCAGAAATGCGGCATTTCGAGATGACGCGTCGGCAAACTCCTGCGGCCAGTGAGCCGTTTTACAGCCCAGTTAATATACTTGGCCGATTGCCTAGTATGGGAGACCAAAACGACCCAAAATGAACGCCGCAATCGATTGCACCGGGCGAGAGAGAAAGAAAGAAGAGAAAGAGGCAAGATGACCAGTAGAAAAACCAAGATGTGATCAAATAAAATCAAATCCAAATATGGAGATTCTGGTTTTGGCACCCATACCACGGACTGATCGCCCTCCGTTATCAACATAGGGTATTGTGGCCACTGTCGAGACATTTGAAAATCTTCATTTTAACCTTCCACACGTGTTATACGGACTTCTTTTTTTTTTGCTCACAATTAGGGCTGTCACGTGGGCAATCAAAACGTTCAACCTTTCGCAAAAAGCCCAAAACTTTCTCAAAACTGCACAAATCTATGATTTCTACCCCGAGGCCTACATTCTTCTCCCGGGCCTTACAGCTCTTTGCAGAACTTAGGGCGCGGACAGAAATTTTGCCTTTTTGGGCACTTTTTGATCCTTTTGCTCAGGACAGCTGCCCTGGGCTCAATTCAAGCCCATTTGCCTCGTGGGCTGGACCACTCGATTTGCATTGAAAATCCTCAGCAAACCGCATCCTCAGATCCTCAACACAGCCCTTAAAAAGCTTTCCTGGCATCAATAATCAGATTTATTGGCATTTTTTGCACAGGACAGCCGCTCCGGCCTCAATTCCAGCCCGTTTGCCTCGAGAGTTGGACCATTCAATTCTTATTGAAAATCTGCAGCGAACCACATCCTCGGATTTTCAACGCGGACCGTCAAAGGCCTTCCTGACATCAATAATCAGTTGTATTCGCATTTTTTTGCACAGGACAGCCGCCCCAACCTCAATTCCGGCCCATCTTCTTCAAGAGTTGGACCATTCGATTTGCATTAAAAATACGCCGCGACCCGCGTTCTCAGATTTTTAACGCAGCCTGCAAAAGGCCTTCCTGGTATCAATAATCAGATTTATTGGCATTTTTTGCTCAGAACAGCCACCCCGACTCTAATTCTACATGAATTGAGGCACTATTACTCAAGTTACAGATGTCCTCTGTAGAAACACTATGAAACTGGTATTCTCGAACTAAAAACTCGATTCAGATGCCGGGAATCGATTACGCGATCTACACGTATGTTTCAGCTCTCGAAATGGGGACCACAGCGCTGAGTTCGTTATGTAGTTCGGACGACCCGGATCCCTCCCTCTCGAGTTCCATTTCCCCTACTTACGACTCTAGCGCATCATATGTACCTTCGGGAACTTCCTCGAGCGCCAGAAAGAAACTGCCTATTGCTGCCATAGCCGGCGGAGTCGTGGCAGGAACCATCGCCATTCTCGCGGGTTTATTGATCGCGCGGCGGACGAGACACCTTACTAGTCTCGAATTTTGTCTTAGTACACCCAGGCGAAGCTCACGCCATCGTGGATGTTGCAGTTTTGGACGCTTTGCGTGTCACTCGCTGTACGCCTATCTCTCTACTTCACCACCGTCGTCCTCAGCTCACACACTCTAAAGCCTTGGGCGATCATCAGCTCAAGGCCCCGTTCTCCATGGCTAGCCGCGTCCTTCAGTACTTTCCCCCTCGGCATATATTGCCAGACAATTTCAAGAAGTGGAAGCCCTATACGCCCCCGTATATCTCATCTACTCCCGCAATTCGTCACCACGCTGTCGCGCCTGGCGACCTCCTGCTATTCGCCTCCGACGGACTTCGTGATGTTCTCCCCGTCTCCGACACAGAAAGGTTCCCCATTCTCATTGCCCTTGCTAATGGGGAAGTTGACGCTCGACTGGGGCATGAATGCATCCCTGTCCGGTCTGACGACAACGTGGCTGAGCGAGTCATCAAAAACGCACTGTTCGGAACAGACGCGGACAAGAGGAATCACGAGCTTGACCACGAGACGTTCCGCGACGACATTTCCCTGGTGATCTTGCGCTTTGAGTAGGAACTTCCGTATCCGCTACTGTTACTGTACATGCCGTTGAACTGCAAATGAAGCACCGACTGTGACAATCGCTTCGCGATGATGCTGCTGGACTCGCCCATTCTGGAGAGAACACTGAGCAAAGAATATATGAAGTACATGTAGCAGGCAAGGATAGCGATGCGACGGCATATGTATGTCAGAAAGGGGGGTCAGGATGGAAACGAGGAGGACCAAATTGCTCACTGATCCGACTGTGCCGTCATTCCCATCTCAATTAGAGAGGGTGTCGAGATCTTTGGAGAAGGGAACGTGCCTGCAGCGTTCAATGTGTTTCCCGAACAGTATCATTGCAACGAGTTCTGTCGCTGGTTTGAACTCCCGCGCTGAACCCGGGTGGGGACATGCAGACTTGATTAAATATATGCCATTCATGCTCTTTGACTGTTGTTCTCGTGAAGCTGCTACGCTTCTCCTGTTCGACCAGAATGTTCAAATAGTTGAAAAACCTTGCGTGTTAGATGTTTCTAAGTCGTGGAGAGATCCCAGTAACCATTTCAATGGATACAACATAAGTGAGCGAAATTTAAACTGACACATACCCTTTTCGGCTGACTCGGAATTGGACACGGGTAGCGTCGATGAATTTAGACTGGAAAATTTAGATTTCACCATAAACTGGTGCAGGTGCTTCATGGATAACTAATACACTTTGGGGGTCAGTGGGTGAGAATCCGTTGAGTTATATGAGAACTTCGCACTCACCTTTTTGGACAGTTTTGACGGGGACAGGACCACACTGGGATTCCTGGGAATTCTTCTATCCACGTACCGGGACCAACAACAAGCACAACCACACTTCCTGCTGGACCCCAGTATCATGTCATGCTAGGGAGGAAGAGGAGATGAACATGTGTGTTATGGTCGAGCTCGATGTAGCAGAAGACTCATTCGATGACAGGGGAAAATAAATTGCATGAAATCGCTGGCGCAGCGCAGCGGGAAGCTGTATATACAACTGAGAATAAATTTCCTTTTGGGTTGCTAAGGGCTTAGATCGCCTAAGCCCTATGGCCTTAACCTAAGCCCTAAGGCCTTAGAAATTCTGAAGGTCGATATTTAAGGCCTTAGGACCATCACTGTCGCGAACAATACTTGCCGTAACTTGTGACATCCAATTTGAATTGTGCCCATAAAGTTTGAATATTGTGGGTTGTTTTACGCTCAGAGCACTCTAATTCGTCGAGATCCTTCAATAGTTTCGCTGCTAGAAACTGTACTTGCTTCATAAATTTCGATGATTTCAACAGATATAGTGGCAAGCTCCATCTTCCCTCCCCAGGTTGCTCTTCTGGGAGGCATGTCAACTGTACTGTTACAAGTCGGTGGTCACTTTTTACCAGGCAATGCTTGATTGTCCAGTCTCTGTATGAATCATAGTCTTGGCTATCCACATTGATTCGGTCGAGCCTGGAATAAGAGTTGTGTAATTCATGAGTTGGAGGATCTTTTCGGTGTTGAACACAGGTATAGTCTCGAGTGTCTGGGAATGTTGCGCGCCAACCATCACGTAGACGAAGGAGGTGCTTAAGTCGTTTATAACTTTCTGGGACTGACTCTGCGCTTCCTGAAATCCGATCCATTGGGTCCTCGACAAAATTTCGGTTGATGTTTCGGAGATCGGGATCCCCTTGATGCGCTTACAAATGGTGATTTTTTACCAGCCAACCACAGACAGAATCGATGAGCTGTAGTAGCCCAACCTCAAGGTTCAGCAATTACTCCCGGACCCGGCCGCTGATAAGATCCGCCGCTATAAGCAGATTCAGCGGCAGAGCCGAATCAATTTTCCAAAACTCACCCTTCTCCGCAATGACATACGCAGTGGCTATATATATCCAATATCATGGTTCAGCAAATTGGCAAATACATATGGGACAAACCATGAGTGTGAGTGGCGAGATGGATCGGAATGATTCCGACGTCAACCACACGTAAGTTCGTGGTCCCATAGACCTGCGGGAGGGGAAGAGGTCAGTTATATTCCGAACCATACTAGTGGAAGAACAGCCCGACTTTGAGTTCCGGGGACACGACACCTTGTTTGTCCAATGGCAACATTGAAGTTGTTCCGATCGTGTCTATGGCAGTGAGTGAAAAACAGGACCAGGCTACAGAACGTACGCCAGCATGTTCCGTGACAGTCGTATATGTATTCTGCCCCCAGGACTTAACGTGTAGCGCAGAAGTCACCGCATGTACCACTCACTCCGTATATCTTCGTCAGTCTGGCAATTTGGACCGGGATCCAGTTCACGGACGACGCCGGATTTCCAAGGCTCAGTGTTAGACATGGAACGAACATACTTGATGTGTTGGACAAGATTTTCCAAATCTGAGCAGTGAAAACGCAATTGGTGGAAATTAGAGCACGTGGTGACTGAACTCACCGTTATCGTTCTCAAAATATTCGGGGTCGATGGCAGGATGAGCGAGCGGATCCTTGCTAGTAGCGTGCTACGAATTTGAATACCAGAAATTCAAAGATGAAACCGAGATGCTCACGATAGTTCCACGAGATAGCGGATGATTGAGCACAACGAGGACCGTCACGTACTTCTTTCCCGCCTCCAGTGCAGTAATCGTCGTGAAGTACCCTACCACAACGAATTAGGGTCATGCAAGCACACTGTGATCGAACAGAATGATCGAACAGAATGACAACTGACCGGGGAAAGCGATAATCTCGAGATCAGGCAGTGTATTGTCCTTCAAACTCTCGATTTGCTTGTCCAGAATATCAGCCTGCCCAGCCTCGAGTGTTCCGCTCTGCTTCAAGACGTCGACGCTCTCCGCCGCTCTCTGGATGAGAGCAGGGGCCTCAGAAGTGGCAGATGTGAGCGGGAAATAAGCGAAGGAGGTGATGCCGATGCGGTGCATGCCTTTCAGCTCGGAGCTAGATTCATCGCGTGAGCACATAATTAGATAACGCTATTGATGGGTACTGGCAATGGTCCGTATTTGGGCGGCGCTTATGTAATGTGTCTAAACACAGAAATGATGCCACATTCCTTCCGTCCGCCCTAGCGGTCCATCTAGGAAGGGTTTGACCAAACTTTGTATGAAAGATGCTCCTAGAAATGAATTATGAAGGGAATGTCCCGGGCCGAATTTTTGTTTTTGCCCTCAGTAATATTTCAGTTTTTTGTGTCAAATTGTATGAGGATTTTGGAGGCGAGGACGCAAAATGTGGCCGGGACATTCCCTGTAGATTGACTTGAAAGGGACCCTCCATTTTAGTTTACCCCAAACGAGCGGATATTGAGTGTGTTATAGCGGACCAAAGAAATGCCTGTGAAAACAGCGGTGTCACGATTACATAACCCATTAAACGCGTCGCGTCTCACGTCCGTCTCGCGTCCTGCGGCTTCCTGATCTCTGCATGCCACCTGTGCGGACGGCCAATGAGGGGAAACGATGGAAGCGTTCTAAAGGGAGATCCGGCCCAATTGGCCAACTGCTTCGGGTCCAATACGCGCTTTTCTGGTCCCACGTCGCGTACTCCTGCTCGGGGAAAAGAGAATACTCCTGTGTCCCCGGCTTCCTCCCACATTGCGACAAGCCCCGATAGGCCAACCTCTAGCGCTATATCTTGCAGTTCACGGACTCCGCGGGGCTGAAGGACATCCACATGCCCCAAATCGACCTCCAGTTGAAATGGCACCGTCTCCGAGAGCTTGAGACCGACAAAAAGACCGGCACTATCCAAGCTTAACAAGACACAGAAGGCCGAAGTTATAGTGGCCGCTTTGGGACGTTGGTTGCCTCGAGTGGAGAGCGGAGAGGTTCCTCAGCTAGGACATCAAGTTCCCGAACTCGAGGAAAAAATCGTTGAGCCAGAAGAGGAGGAGGATGATGCAGGTTATGGAGATCAAGATTAATCGGAATTTTCTATAGCTGTTTAATCACTAATACATTCTTAGCTACTGTAGATACCTTACTATACATATGGATAATGATTTGGGTGGTTCGGATTGTGTCTGGGTGCATTGTGACCAGCGGGGCGGACGCGACGAGTGGATTTGCCGTCAAAATCAGTCATTTGGCAGGAGGACCAAACATATGCAAACAGACACTTATTTAGGCTGGTTGCCAGTACCCACTATTGACCCAACGGTGTAGCGCAACCACGTGACCGGCTGATCCCGGTCCGAAGCCGTGCTCCTCGCGTTTCACCAAGTCCAACAAGCCCGTTCGCACATGGCTCTCTGTCATGGGGCTTGGTGACCCAAGGCAGTTAAATAGGTTGTATTGAGCTCGGATAAATACTATTTAGACTCCAAAAAAGACACATAATCAGTAACAGCAAGAGTAACAGTGTAGCCAACTTGTAATGATTCGGGAATAATGACCTTTGCAAAGTTTGTCATTTACTGGGATATACAGGTAGTCTGACATGATGAGATCCTCCTTTAATATCCTCGGAATTTTAAACGGGGCCCCCATGTTTAAGGTGAGTTACGATCCGGGCCTGTTTCTGACTTGAGCCCAAAAAGGAAAATGCAAAGTAAAGTGTTGACAAGCTACAGAACAACCTATCTATATGTCCATGTCCTCACCATTTTTAAAAGTGTATCCCATGGTATTCTGAGTGTACCTTGCCGAATTTTTATTCCCAGCTTTGGCCCATGTCGTTCGTCGAATTGTTCCTGTTTCTGTCAGATGATGAACATCAGCAACCATTTTCGAGACATCGCCTCCGATGTTTTTGTTTTTCATCGATTTGAGCCAGATTTTGGACTCCTGAGCATTTGCAAGCTGTCCCTCCATGATATCAGCAGCCTTTCGAAGTTCAGAAATACGTTTTTTCACGAATTCATGTACTTCATCTTCCTGAAATAAATTACAAGTCAGCCCAAAACCAGAGTACTAGATAAGTGTGAGCTTACATCGTCGTACTCCTCATCCTCACGGATGGGGGAGGAGGAAAGAATAAAGGGATTTTCGGCATCACCTGAGCCGAGGCTGCAATTACTAGCCTCAGGCTGCGGCCGACTTGGAGTGGCCTCATTCACTCTCTTGCGCTTGACACCCCTGATAGGCTGCGGGGACTGTTCACCTGTGTCCGGCACATTGTCTCCATCCGAAATTGACCCATCGGCATCTGCCGACTCCGCAATTATTGATCCATCCTTTGGTTTGAGAAGCGGATGCCGGTAAAACGGAATTACACGGCGGCGAACGACCTCCCGAAAAAAGGCAGCCTCAGGCGGATGGACCGCCTGTACGAGATGCTTGCAGAGTGAGTAGGCGTTATACTTTTGCTGCCCACATGAACACGTCCACTGGGAAATGTCCACTGTGTATTTGCGAGTGCCGAGTGGCCACAAGGACAGACGTTTCCACACCGCTTTGAATGCTTTCTGCCAGGGAGTCAATGCTTTCGGTCTTCCAGGTAGGTGAGCCGCGTCGAAAATCTGCATCTTGTCCTCAAAGGTAGGGACGAGATCGGTTACAATGAGGTAGAGGAGCTGATCGAGGCGGGGATGGAGAAGGTGGTGGAGAGTTTCGTGTTTCAGGTAGCGCCACAGATTTTCGATGGCCATAGTTGTCCGCCAGCGTCCAATAAAATTTGGCTGGCTAGCGCGAGCCCAAAGTCTGTATTTTGCGGGGCGATACCATGCAACCCACATGTATCCCCAAACCTCGCGCAGTCCACGCTGGTAGCAGAAGTGGTACATCTCGTACACAGCGTCATATCGAATTTTGGCTGAGGTCCGGGGAGTTCCTGTACGGTCGGGCAGCAATGGGTGCTCGCAAAAATGCCGAATGAAGATTCGAAGAATCTGCTTGCGATGAGCTGCTGGACAGAAGGCATATGAACTGTCCTTGGCAAAAACAGTCTCCCCAGGTTCAAACCACGAGTCCGGGCCATCCCAGCGATCAACAGCGTCAGGATCCTCTTCCAGGTCTTCCTCATCATCGTCAAGGGAATCCACAAATCGTTCCAATGCAGCCACGCCGTCGGTTCCCACGTCATGAGTATCTTTCTGTTTCCCATTTAAGTTTATAACCAATTTCGGCCGTGCTGGACCAGAAGGCAAAATCTTCCCATCGAAGCGCACTTTCAGTGTTGGAATAACACTTTGTGCAACTTTAAGACGTTCCTATAAGCCTCATATTCAGCGCCGGTGTCCGAATTGAGGGAAGAGAATGAATTACCTCCGTCCGAAGTGCTTCATCCAGTTGGCCTATGGGAACAAAGGTACGATCGATCCAGTCAAACTCACTGAAAGCCTCGTCTTTGTCGTAATGCGCCGGGCGACGTCCCAGCACACTTAGGCGGCCTTTAACGATTTTGATTGCATGCCAGAAACAGAGTTGGTACTTGACGCCGTCTGGCAACTCTGCTAAAAAAGCATTGATCTCAATGATTTCCTTGTCGCTGAGACATTGAATTGCTTTAATCTCCCAAGTTTGGGCAAAATGTTTAACCACAGAGCGAAGATATTGCTCTTTGGCACCTGGGGTAGGGTTATCGGACTTCAAGAAAAGGAAGCCGAGAGGAAGCCCGGAGCCGAAGATCTCTCCGACCAACACATAGCATTCGAAGCCCGCTTTGTTGGTGTTGACTGGAGAAATATTGAGAAGGAATATGAAATGATTTTGAATCGAAGCTTACAAGTGCCGTCAATAGCGACTTCCCGTATTTTTCCACCCCACTTGCGTAGCAAGGTTGGAAGCGCAATCGCAATCCTTCGCGTCATCTTCTTCAATACTCGAAATATCGACGAGAGCTGTAAGAAGCTCAATATCCCCGGCTTCTGACAGAGAAGCCAAAAACGCGTCAAGAGACACCGGGGACATTCCGATGAAATCCGACGCGTCGTTGAGGTCCTCGGAACCATCGGACGCGTTCTCTTTCTCAGGATCAGCGTGGGTGCGCTTCTGGCGAATACTTTCCTTCGCAAGATCCAGGCATTGTCGACAATTTGCTGTAAGCTGATATCCCTTCGCACTAAATTTTGCTCGCCAATTTTCGGCCGTGACCGCCTTGTCGCGTCGGCACTTTCCGCAACGTCGAGTAGAGCCTTCCATTCCGAAGTTGTGTCAAAGAAGCAGGATAGCGTGGAGGTGGGTGGGAAAGGAAGCAAAAAAAGCGCGGCAAGCCGTGACAGTGACATTCACATGAGGTGACAGGACGCGGAAAAATAAATGAAGCTTCAATCGAGCTTACAGGCATACAGTAGCATGGAAACAAACACTTCTTAGACATCCTCTTAGAGTATCTATTAAATTAGGTAGGGACTGTGGAAATTGTGTCCTTCGGACTTGGTGAAACGCGAGCCTGGGGCTTGGGCACGGCTTCGGACCGGGATCAGCCGGTCACGTGGTTGCGCTACACCGTTGGGTCAATAGCGTTATCTGCACATAATTGTAATCAAAAAAGATCGAGTAAGTCTTGGTACGGCGCAAACATCCTGGGGAGATAGAAATAACTGGTTGCAAGGGGGTACCGTTTTGTGAATGACGGAACATATGCCGGTTTTTGTTTTTTAGACCCCTTGGGCTCGACCAACCAACCACGTCATACCACGTGATGGCCTAAAAAGGCAATTATTCACGTGCATGCTTGGGCGGTTCGCGAAAACTCGTCCCGAAGACAGTTGCACCCGAGAAATACACTCGAATACGGCTCATTCAGCAGAGGTTTGATGTTAAATGTAATAAATCCAAGACATTGTCATATTTTCCTGCCATACAGCATCATACACACAGTTTGCAGCCTTCATTTCTGCACCGTACCACATTCGGGTGTTCCGAACTATCCAGAGGAGCCGCCGAAGATCCGCAAATGCATGCCGAAAGCGCTGCTGACAAGTCCTTCAATTCCTCCCGCTCTTTGCGCTTGCGACCGGAGCGTCTCGCAGTTGGTTCTGCTCCCAGATTGGGAGTGACAGTGATTCCCGGAGGCGCCGACTCGGAGGAAGTCGGAGCACTGGAGACCGCGTCGGGCATAGTGGCCGGGGCGCTGCTTCCATTTTCCTGTTCGTCGTGGTCGGCCAGATCCTACTCAAATGAGGGAATTATAACTGTGACACAGCTGTGATACCCACCTCAGTTTCCGGGACGGACTGCAACAATGGCCCAATCTGAGTTGAAGGCAAATCGGAGTCAGGAATATACTCCAATGGTGAGGGAGACCGCCATTCAACAGTGGGCAATTCAAGTTCAGAGTCATAATCTTGGGGGGCCTTCGGCGATGGGATCGGGGAGTCCAAGTTCATGAAGGAATCATCATCGCTCAAGTCGGGAGCATCCGAATGGTCACTCTGTTCGGGCCCTTCAACTCTGTAACCAAGGCGAAGTATATATGAGTACCGTAACATCGGGATGACTGAGAAACTCACACGAGAGCACGCCGGGAACTGTGATCGGCGGAGATTTTCAAACACAATACCAAATCAAGACGGACAAGGGGTGAGGAAAGGAGGTAACAGGAGTTTTGTGGCACAGGGAATGTGTTATTCGACCATTAGGAAGGACTAAAAGCATCCCTGGGCCAGCCCCAAGTCCAAATTTTTTGAGTACCCGAAAATGTTTTTTGGGGGCCACCGGGCCAACCAACCAACCAGCACCCGGTCCGGCATTCACGGACCGGTACCCCCTTGACTGGTTGCAAAGGATGCACTTACTGCAGTCTCTTGGCCTCTGCCGCGAATTCGGGGTCACGCATCAAATCATAGGTTTCGTGCGTGTCGTTGGGGTACAGCTCATACGAAACGCCTTCGAGGAGCAGAAATGAGCAGGGAATGAAAAATCACATCGATGGTGGATACCGAGGTATGTGTGATCCTGGACATTTTGTCCGACTCCGTACCGGCGGTCATTAGAGCTACGTCGAGTGCATTGAGCGAGTCAAAGGGACGCGTGAAGACGTCAGACGATTTCAAAAGCGCTTTGGATCGTTACATCCAAACATGAGGATGGAATGGACGGTGTCTCAGCAGCACCTCCCGTTTTTGGATATCGAAGTTTCACTGGGCCCCGACCCAATGAGACCCTCGCTGTGTCGCAAGCAGCTTGGAATATCCACTAACATTTTCCAGAAAGCACCGAACGCTTACCTCTACATTCCCTGGAACTCGTGTCACTCCGCTGACTCCAAGCGTGCTTGGGTCAAAGGCGAGCTTATTCGTTATGTCCGAATATGCTCCAAGGAGTCCGATTTTGCCCTAGTCTGACGGAATGCGCGAGGATATCCAGGCCGCTGGCTTCAAAGTGTCTTTGGGGAGATCGAGTACAGAGCTGAGCGCCCAACGGCGCTCAATCCTCGCGCATCGAACGATGCCTGCGCAGGTGGCTCCGAACTCCATGTCCTCAAGTTTACCCACAATCCGGTATGGGATGTGATTGATTTCACTCTCATCTGGCGCGAGTTGGGCGATGCCTGGAAAGGATTTGGGGAGGCATACCCAGAATTCCGTTTCATGGCTTCGTACAATAAACCACACGTGTTGGGTGACCGATTGATTAAACACAATCGTGAGACTTTTAAAGCAGCCTACAGGTAATTCGCATTGAACATTTATTTCTCTTTTTTCTCATCCTCATCTGCGCAAGCTGTAGCGACCCGCAAACGCCGAGCATGGGGACTATATGAGTGGCTAGTAATGCCTCAAGGAGGTTGCAATGCTCCCTCAACTCATCAGAGACGTGTTACAGAAGCCTTGCGTCACTTGATTGGGAAAATCTGTCATGTCTACGTCGATGATATTATCATCTGGTCTGATACCATTGAGGAACATACACAAAATGTTTAACTTGTGATTGAGGCACGCCGCAAAGCCAAGCTCTATTGTAATCCTCGCAAGTCCCAACTCTTTGCAACAGAAATCAGCTTCTTAGGGCAAGTTATCTCTGCCCAGGGAATCTTTGCAGATCCTAGAAAGGTGGAACGAATTGTGCAATGGCCTCAGCCTAGATCTGCTACCGATGTCCGAGGATTCCTTAGACTAGTTCGCTATATTGCAACTTTTCTGCCCAAGCTGGCTGAACATACATCTCATCTCACGCCTTTAACATCCAAGGGGGCAGAGAAATCCTTTCCCATCTGGACTGCTGCACACCAGCAAGCATTCCAGGCCATAAAAAATATTGTCATTGGTCGTGACTGTCTCACGGTTATTGACTATGGGGACTCTACAAAAACAATCTATGTCACTACAGATGCCAGTGATCGCCGCACTGGTGCTGTTCTGAGTTTTGAAGAGACTTGGGAAACTGCTCGCCCAGTTGCCTTCGATTACATCAGTTGAATGCAGCAGAAAAGAATTATCCTGTTCATGAGAAGGAGCTCCTTGCTATAGTGAAGGCACTGAAGAAATGGAGAAGTTCATTACTCAATGTCCATTTCAAGGTTATGACAGATCATCGTACCTTGGAATATTTCCAAGCTCAGAAGGATATGTCTCGCCAACAGTCCCGCTGGTCCATGTATATGGCCGACTTCGACTATGAAATCCACTATGTCAAAGGGAAAGATAACTGTGTTGCAGATGCTCTGTCTCGTTTGCCCAACCTTGAGGATGAAAGTTCAGCAATGACACCTCTGGTTGCAGCTGTACTGCTATCACAGACACACCTACCTCAGAGAGATCGAATTCCTGCTGCTGCAGGGACTCTCAATATATCTGCTGATGATGAATTTATACGTCGGATCTCCGCCGTGTATGATACAGATGAATTCACTAAGCAACTTGAGGCTAATATCACAGCTGGAAGCATCTCAGGTGTTCACAGAAGCCCCGGTCAGAACCTAGTATATATTGGTGGCAGCACAACCCCATAGTCCATGGATGGATCCAGCGAGATATCGAGAACAACCATTGCCCGGAATCGCTCGCACAAATCCGTGACCACCCCAGTGCGCTTCCCTTAAAATTTTCTCATCCTGGCATTTTAATGTTAATAATTGGCTGCTGTAGACACTACTGTGCTCGCCGTCATTATCACCTCGGACCGGACCACTCGCGAGGGTGGTGCCGATGCCATGCTCGACATGCTCGAAAGGCGTGGCTGGATCAGCGCCGGTGACAAAACCTGAGTCCTAACCCCAACGCCGGCAGTGGGTTCTTCAACGAACGTCGCAATCCACCCCTTCACCAACGTCATCGCCGACTGCTCGCCCGAGTTGATGGTCAGAATGCGCAACGAGCCCGTCCAACATACTCGCGGGTTTACCTTCTACTCCTTTGGGACAACACCCGCATTGCCATGGTTCCGAATGGCGCTGACTGGCCTCCAGAAGCGCGCGACGCCCGCGAAAATCAAGGAGGCCTTCATGGCACGCATCCTTAATCACGCTGAGGCGGTTGGGCTGATTGAGAGGAGCCACGACTTCATCCCCGGAGACTACAACACCGAGTTTATTTTGAAGGTGGCCCTTCATTTCACCGTCATTAATACGTGCGCTGTCCACCCGACACAGAACTCGGCCCCACAGACCGTGTTCCGCATCTATATGCCCCCGCTCACCAAAGACCTGGACAAAAACCGCGCGTTGATGGAACACATTGCCTCTCGCGACTTCTCCTTCAATATTAATGTCCCCGGCCGTGGCCTGGCTCAACCCTGGCTCGGAAATCCGAACACCCCCAACGCTCGGCCTATGGTGTGCACAGGATGTTGCGGCATTGACCACTACAAACAGGACTGCCCCATTCTTAACTCGGCCGGCTATCGCTCCACTCATGACATTGTCGATGTCGATATGAATGCCCAATCTGAGGTGGCGACGACACTGTCTCTCGTAACAACCGACCCATCAAACGCAGCCCCAACTAGTAGCGACACTGGTGGATGGCAGACAGTCCGTGGCAGCTATCGTGGAAATCCTTACCGTGGGGTTGGACGCAACTATCGTGGAGGTTATAATCGCGGCGGCAGATATGGCGGATATGGCCATGGTGGCCGCAGTTTCTAATTGTACGGCGCACATGAAATCTTTCTCCGTCCTAGTCTACCTTACCCTGTATAATATGCATGCACCCCTCTTCTCTGTCGATGTAAAATAGTCATGTCTCTGCCTCCATTCCCTATATATGAACTCGTAACAAAATGGTGGTCTTACTGTCCCGTCGTGTATGGAGGCAACCGCCGAGGAAGTGTTACGCAAAATAAAATAAAATAAAATCTCGCCGGTTAGCAACCGAGCTCGAGTTAGCCGTTATGGTTGCCAATTTAGGCAACCACAAGTGGCGGTTGACTTTTGCTCACAGGAAGGGATGATCTACGCATTTAATCGGAATCTGGAAGTTAGCTTTCAAACTCACAAACTTCATGATGGTACACTTGTCTTCAAAGAGCGTGGCAAGAGGCTAGAGCTCTCGGGCGATATTTTTTGGTGATTTTTAGTGCCATTTTCGAGCAGGAAAAAAATCCTCGAACCCGGCCCTCTGCTACTTGAGCAAGATCACCTGTTTCGGGGGAATCCCACATGGCAGGAAGGCTGCTATACCAGAATTTGAAAGGGATCTTCTTACGGCTAAATTTCCTTTCTGTAATATTTATTGACCAGTTACTCCTGGGCTAGCGGAACTGCAAATGTATTCACCTTCTACTCTTACCTATTCCCATGCACTGAAGACTGTTCTGAATGGTGGGCGGATCAATGGGGGCTGCAAGTGTGTTGAGGAACTAATTATGCTGAATGCAAATTTATACCATTGATGCCTGAACTGGGTATCGAAAGTGCGGCATTATTGTGAGTTGGAATGAATCCGAATGATGATGGTTGCAAGGACAAACATGGCCAAATACAATTTGTGCAATCTGCGCAATCTGCGCAATCTGCGCAATTGCACACGCTGACTAATATTATCGCCCAAAAAATATTTTTAAATTCTGGATCCACGCTAGCAACCAGCCCTCCGTTACGCGTTACTATGGTGGATTTAGGCAACTTTTACGAGGCACCGTTACGCGTTACGATGGCCTACGGGACAGTATTCTATCGATGTTTATTATCCTGCAAGTTCGCTGTGTATCAAAATGTTCAATGGTGGATGAGAGGCCTGACACCTTTTATATGAGTGCAATTCACAACTGTGCAAGGATACCTATGGAAGACACGAGCAATATTCAATATTGGTACGCGAGAGATCCACGTGATTATCCCTCGACCGAGATTAGTCAGCCATCCTTGGCGGAAGAGGTAGATTGGTTGCAAATCCAGCCATCGCGTGCTGCCCTCGATGTAAATTCATTACTGTACGACATTCAATTTGCTGTGTCTCATACCAATGTAAAACATCTGTATTCTATGTCCCAGAATGAGGCATGACTAAGTTGTGGTTGAATACTCTCTCCTGCGGGAGACGGCCGTAGTCCTTGCTATTTTTAAATTGACTCTTTTACCAGCATAAATGCCATGATTAAAACGGGCCCACAATCCACTGAGTCCCTCGGAATATTCTTGAAGAGTATGGGTGTGGTACTGCCGGGGGACTCACCTTGCTACTGCTTCACGGAACGCCAGCAATTACACAGCCACTGATCGGCTACTTTGAGTTAAACTTTTTCGTCCACCACGGATTCCCGGGCGCTCGTATACACCATGACTTGATACCTTGAAAGCTATTCCCTTCGTGGCACTTGAATTTGCCATACCCCCCCAAACCCATGACGGCGGTTCTTAAACGCACCTTAATATGCCTGTACACCCAAACGAAGCCAAATTTAATACCGTAGGCCCTCCAGCGAGTGAACCAATTGTCAATATTCTGACTTTGAAGTGTTTTCGAGAGATTACACGCCTCAGATCAGCTCTGTGCATCCCCATCCGGCGACGCGACACGTCCCAATGTGATCACAAGCGTGGTCACGTGCCCGGAATCGTTGTGATCGAGTTGTCTCGCGGTGCTGTACAGGGAGTACAAGAGAAAATCCGAGCCATGGGACTCCTCCAGGACACCTCTCTGTTCCAAGAGGAACTCCTGATCGATTTTCAAGAGCTTATCGGCGAACATTCTGGTGAGAACATGGCCGATGTTGTGTGGAAAACCCTGAAGGACTACGGTTTGACTGGCCGGATACGTCGGATTCCTTGCTCGCATTGGAAGTAACTAATCTTATCAGGTTCTCGCCTTCATGATGGACAATGCTACCAACAACGATACTCTCGTCGAGGCGATTGAACGGATGTGTCTAGAGAAGAACATTCCCTTCTCGGCCAAAAACTCCCGCTTGCGTTGCATGCCGCACACAGTTCATCTGGCCGTCCTTAAGGTATGTGATCCTGATCTGATAGGTATCCTATCCTAACGCCGTGGTGGTAGCTTCTCGAGGTGATTGGTGCAGTGGAAAAACCGAAGAAGAACACCCGGGCTTCTGTGTATCAAGACTCTGTCACCAGTGTGCCGCAAAGCGAGGAAGATGACGAATCCGAGGAAGCAATTGCTGTTGACGAGGATGAGGATGATTCAGATGCCCTGATGCCTCTTGGGATCAAGGCGGCTGTACGCAAGGTTGGCCAATTCCACACTGCGCACAGAATATGTTTTTGACACATTGATGGAGCTTCGGAAGGTGATTCGGGCTACATACACCACTGTTCTATGATCCTGGGTCAGATCAGTATAACCGGGCCTTTGTAAAAACAACTACGTTTTTTACCGGAAATCGAGTTGAATTTGGCGTCCCAACGATGTCTTGTGATGGAGCTCGGCGGTACGAGAAACTGTTGTTGGGGTGTGGTGGTATCAATTCGGGAATCCACCTCCAACAGCCAATCTGAGTGATATTTCTGCAGATCCTATGGTCGGTATGTAATCAATTTTTTTCTTCTGTTATAAATGTAACATCGTCCTTAGACATAATTTATACCTGAGTTCGAGGGTGGAAGTGAGCCCGGTCCGCCAAATGAGCCAGAGGAATTTTCGAGTCTGGGATGGATTGACTCCACTGGCCGCCGTGTTTTTTTTTCGGCAGGTGATCCGGATCGGGACCGTCTTGCTGAATCACTTGCGCGCGCACTTCGGGGTGCACAAACTGACACAACTCTCGGAGAGAAGACATATCAGGACGATATAGAGGAACAAGACCCCCTATTTTGCCCCAGTAAGTGTTTTGAAACACGACCAACCAACTTAATCTCATGTTTTTGGAGGTGGAGAAGATTCCGACATCACGGCGGAAGAATTAAACCAGAATCTTTTTGGACCGGATGCTAAAAGCGAATGGTTTCCATACCCGGACAAGGCTGTAAATCCACTCCTTGGTTTATGTGCTTCTCTTGACTGACAGTGACTCCTTAGGCATTCTTGACAGATGTCCTCTTTAGTTCTCCTCGGCTTCGATTTTCACGGGCACAGCAAAAGGCAGTCTTATCTTGGGCAAAGGATCTCGGAGCCACAGTACCTAGCTACAACAAGTTTCGTCAGACCCAGGATATGCTTTTAGCTGAAGTCGGGGATCCCACCAAGCGTCAGGAATCGGGCCGGGGCAATGTTTGGTACTTGAATGAAATAGGTGACTCCATCAAGAAGGTATTCTGATTCTGTCGGTGATAGGAGCATTTATTAACCCATATTATCTCATTGTCTTAGGATATGTCGAATCTATTCACGCGGTCCGGAATGGCTCTATATCCTGAGGATGCAGGAAATCAACTCGGAGAGGTTTGGCACGGAGACAAAATGTTTCGAGATATTCCAGATCACCTTTTATCACCGACAATCCGGCACAATGGCACTATCTACTATGTCAACGAGTTGGTACAGTGCTCCGATGGGTCTTGGTTTCTTCCCAAACGATGGATGACACGTAACACGGGGAAAGTCATGCTTGCTTCTGGTTTCAATGTCACAGAGCTAAAGCTGTGCAGAATCTCGCTTATATAAACAGCGGTTAATCGCGCTACTTCACAGGATGGTAGTCTTCTGGTTCAAGACCAGAACCTTGAGGTTGTTGAGGTGTCCTCTTTTGAATCAAATTTTCTTCAGATCCTCGATACGACTTCTGGAATATATCCTTTGGCAGGTACGTAACTTTGCTTTGCATCCTCTCCTCTATTCATCTGCGGTTCAGCTGAAAGCGATAAATTCGCAGAAGAAACGCCGCATCCGCTTCGTGAAAAAGCTGGTTCACGAATGGTATATTCCATTCCACTCGCTGTCTTCATCGACGATGTATCGGACAACAAATCAAAACAGTGGAATAAACATTTCTCCTGTTATATGTCGAATGGTGCGCTCCCTAGGACAAAACTCGAGAACGAATTCCATGTTCGCTTCGTTGCTACGTCTCCCTTTGCATCACCGCTCGAGATAATGCAGGGTGTTCGGGCCTCAATCGAGTGAGAAATGACTCATATATCTCACAGGGAAGCCTTCGCTGAGCCCGTCGTTGCATGGGACTGCGAGGCAAAAGAGGAAGTATTACTCCGCCCGTATGCCTTATTGTTTGCGGGGGATAACCCTATGCAGGCCGAGCTCTGCAGCTGCGCCGGCCTGAACACGAACTTCTTCTGCCGAACCTGTCAAGCTGGCAGAACACGGGAATGGAAGCAATTAAATGAGGGTTTTGCGTCTGTATTAAAGGCAGGTCCTTCACTTATCTATAGAGCATTCAATAACTCATTTTACAGGCGGGCGAAGTCCGAAACCCCGCCGACACAGCTGAAGAAACCTTTCAACAAATCCTTGGATTTCATGGAGCGAGGAATGCTGTCAGGGCCTGTGCCACGGGCTGGGAAATCCTGCGCCTCCTGCGCCACCACCTGCTCCAGAGGAGGACGATGACGATCTTGCCGGAATGGATGAGCGGGACATTCTCGGGGAAGTGAAGTTGGTGATATTTCACAGTAAGTTTTTTTGTGCACTACTTCGACAGAATAATTAATATCCTCTCCAGTTCGGCATTATCCTCACAGCCAGCCCTTAAGAATGGGGGCATTTGGAACAAGATCCAATCATCCGGCAGAGCGTCCTCATCCATAAGTAGACCACTCCAGGTGTTCAGCACCATGTTTTTCTTCAATGCGAGTGGGTCGAATTTAATTTTGTTCGTGAGAATACGGTCGCATCGTATGGCCGAATTCACGGCGGTAAGCCATTGGTTGTGGATGCTTGCTGGACTCTGGGTTGCACCTTGATTTTTCATGACACGATTCACACGGAGGTTCCAAATGAGATGCCAACCCACTGATACTAAAATTGCGAACAGTCTCCCTTTTTCAGGTAACGCACGGCCCCTTGGAGACCTAAATTTCACCAGGTTGCAGCCCAAGATCAATCCCCAGTTCAGGGTTGGCCAAGTATCATATTTTTTCAACCATAGCTATTTTGAGAGGGCCCAAATTAACTTCTGTTCCGGTGAGTTGCACTCCAGGGCAATGTGCTCTAAGCTGTACTCGGGGTGAAGGATGCAAACGGTAATGTCTTGTTAGCGCAATTCGATGCCAAAGATAGTGCATACTTGGTTTGACATCCGCATCTACACCAAAGACGCCGAGTTCCCGATGTTGTGCTGTTGTAAAAACTCCACAGACATCAATCAAATACTACCGGAGGCGAGATTTTCTGCGCATTCAACTTACAGTAAAAAATCGGCACATAAAGTAGAGATGTCTGGGTGCCAGGTCAGTGCCGAAATACGAAGGAACTATAACGTACCACATCATGTATGTTCGCGCCGTGTGCGTACATCCACAGCTATGAACAGACGGAGATCAGCCTCGGAGTCCGCTCAAGGGGAAACCGCGCGAGCAAGCCACAAGTTCCCGCGCGTCCCAGCCTCGTCACCATGTACGCCCACAAGAGAGACGACAATCACACAGCAGCATCGACCCACCCTCACGGTGCATACGCCCGTACAAAAGTGCCTGGGATCTACGCGGCACCTCCCCACAAGCGAGAGGTGAAAGCAAAGAGAGATTAGAAAACCGCGGACGATCTGCGTGGGCGCGAGCACCCGTTTTCGCATAGGTAGGCATACAGGCGGCGTAGAACGCCCCATTCTACGAACACCGCTCGTGGCATCGTCGTGTCCCCACCCCGCGGTGCCGTCGACGACACCCACCCCGCGGTGGCGGTCAACCGACACGACGACGAGAAACATGTCGTTGCCTCAGAAGCATCCACCTCCGCGCGGCGACACCCCGACGACGGCGCGCGTGCACCTCGCCCGCCACGCGCTGCGCCCAATCCACACGCCCGCTCGTGCCGCGCTCTGGAGTCTTGCCGCGCGCGAGCCCCCGAACTCCCCCAGCGTGTAACAAAACAACTCACCTCATACTCAACACCTGCCCCCATCCGCGCCCGTTGCCCATCGCACTAGTAGATGGTGTGTATCGAACGTGAGTTTTGGAGGCTGGGGAAAGGGGGTTAGCGAATGTGTCTTTTTATTGAGGAGAAAAATGGCACGACATTGGGAAGGACGGAGGAAGGAGGAGGGGAGGAGAGATAAGAAAAGGGGAAGGGAGGAGGAGGGGGAATCGGGAACGAGGTACGGGCGCAGGCAAAAAAAAGGGAGGCGAAGGGGGAGGAAAGATAGGACGAGAGAGGAAACACTAGAATCGGAGGGGGAGCGAGAACTGGAAATGGAGATATGTATAATGGCAGGAAGGGGGATAGGAGTAGATGAAGCAGACCGAAGTAGGTGGGTCATACCTAGCTTCACAGTAAAATAATATGTGACAGATTACCTCATTTCTTCGCAACTGTAAATCCAGCTGACTCTCACAACCCTATTGCGCAGCTTCTCGCAGGAAGAGAAATTGATCTTGATCAGATTTTCGATTCAGTCGGTCCTTCGAACAAAGAATCCAGTAGCTATAAAAGGATAAATCTATTTGGAAACCCCCCATGTTTGGAAACCCGGGGTTTGCACTATGTGGAAACCCCATGATTATAAATCATACCGCTTAGATTACATTTCGATAACATGTGATACCGATATGGTAGTATTGCCGCTGATGTGACTGTTGCCGTAGGCCGGTATCAACGAGAAACGAGAATGAAGACGCGGCAAGCCCGGCACTGTCATTCGGCTAAGCAGGCCATCATCCTCGTGTTTGTCACACTTCTCTCACACTTCTCGCATATTTGTCCTATGCCCGGGTTATTCCTGCGTGCCGTACAGCTTGATGCCCGGGCTATGGAAATGATTCGGCGTAATTTACCAGCATAATCAACTACTATTCAAACATTTCATGGAGCGTATATGTACATTGTGTCTGTTCTACTCCATGGCCTGTAGAAAAACAAGTCCGGCTGAATTTAAGTATCAACCAATTTTAGAAACAGTTTCCGTGTACGCAGTTGAAGTCAGTTTCAGTGTGCTAGCCCCACAGAGTAAAGTGCGAATTCAGGAGGATTCGTCTACCACGGAATTTCGTATGCAGCATCAATTGCACCGAGCAGTGGGACTCCATGTAGTTCACATTGCGCAACCGGTCGGAAGCTTCTCTTCATCTGATTAAAGTGTCTTGCCTGATCTGAATTCTCCAGGCTGGAAATCCCGTAACACACACCCCTGCATCATTCTTGACATCTCGCTATGCATATGAACGAGATATCCTAGCTTTCCTTCCTCACGGGGGCTTTGGCGCTGTGTACGTTTATTACGCTCGGTACTGTATCCTTAGTCGGATTGCAGGCGAGGTTGGGCTGCAGATCAACAAGCCAAGCCAGGAGAGCAGCTAGGGATGGTCACGGGTACGGGTCAACCCGGCGGGTTTCCGGGTCGGGTCGGCCCGGGTACGGGTACGGGTTCCAAATTTAGTAGACCCGAAACCCTTCGGGTACACCGCGGGTCCGCGAAAATCGAATTTATTATGGAATTCAACTGATTGCAAGGCAGTTAGACATGGCTAACGACTATCAAAGGTACTCCCAAGCTTTTGTTAAGCACCAGATGCATCTAAAATCTCAATCAGCAAACATATTTCATGTTTTGAAGGTGTTAAACCTTCAGTGTTGGAACTTAAGGGATTAATAAGGGTAAAAATTCTTGTTAAGGCCTTAGGCCTTAATTTACCCTTAATATTAAGGGTTTATTAAGGGCTTAACTTAAGGGTGGCTGTGTTTCTTGGCAATTTTTTTCCATGCAGAAAAAGCCCAGAATATAGCACCTTCTTGTGCATTTATAGTCCCAATGACTCCCATATCCTTTTGTGATGTCTCATCACTGTCTTGATCCCCCAATCTTCATTTTATAGCCCAATGGAAAGGCGGTCATTTACCAAACTCAGAAGACAACATCATCTGAGTTGAAATCACCCTGAGGTTCAAAACAGTCATCTCCCTTTTTTGGTTGTCCTGAACTGAAGTGATAATGTCCAGTGCTACAGCAGTAGATTCGTAGCAGCCATGGACAAAAATGCCATCATTAAGGCCTAGTTAAGGCCTAAGAACATCCAGGAGTTTTGTTAAGGGTTAATATTAAGGGCTTATTAACCCTTAACTTAACTTAAGGCTTAACCCTTAAGTCCAACACTGTAAACCTTCCCGGCAAGCTTCGGCAGCCATGATCCGATCAATTCGGACAACCCGTGGACAACCCGTAGACCCGCGGGTTTGGGTCCGGGTTTTCCGGGTCCGGGTCCGGGTCGACTGTTTCATACCCGAACCCGTACCCGTGACCATCCCTAAGAGCAGCACAAACACTGTTCCACTCAAGTTAGAGAGTGTAGTTGTAAGGCGCAGTGATTTACCGTAGTTTCGGCAGTGGCATTGTTCTCCCCAACGGTGATCTCTCGCCATGTCGAGTCGGTGTTGCCCTGGGCGATGATAGCTTGCAACTCGTCGCGGCGTTGCCCCGATTTCTGTATGAAGGCCACCGTTTTCCGAGCGCGTCGAATGGGCCCAGCCTTGCGCATATAGCGTGTTGCACGCGGTCCCAAATCGGAACTCGCGCTCGACTCCGTGGCAGGTTCGGTCTCGGAGTCTGAATACTTGTCCACGGCCGTCTGCAACCAGTCGGGCTTTGTAGCGTTCGATGGTCCCATCAGACTTGTGTTTGATCACAAAGACCCACTGAGAGCGAACAGGCTTTGCTCCAGGAGGTGGATCAACAACATCCCAAGTGCAGTTCTCCAGAAGAGAGTTAATCTCGGAGACTGCTGCATCCTTCCACAAATGAGCATCAGAGCGTTTCATTGCCTCATAGTAAGTGCGAGGATGACCAGACTGAACAGCTGCTTGTGCAAACTGAACAGCTGCAATGTTAGCTTGCTGAAGTGTTTCACTTGTTGGATCTCCTTCATGCACAACAACAAGAGCACTGCCTGGCTGTAATAACAACTCATCATCAGATGACTCTGAATCTGAAGGTACAGCCGGCAGAGGCTCCCTGTGTGTTTTCCACCACTCGTTAGGGGGTCTATGCTCTGTAGTTTGATTGTGGAAGCGGCGACGTGCAGCAACACCAACAGGTGAAGCTGCTGGAGTTGGGGAAGCAGGAGGCGATGGTGAAGGAGGATTTGGTTGCGGTGAAGGAGCCCTTGATTCGGGCAGGGATGGAGGGTGGGAAGGCACAGGGGATGCTGGAGGAGCAGGTGCATGATGCTGTTTGGGTCTGTCATCCTCCTCGTTGATAACAACAACAGTGAGAGGATTGGGCAGCAAAGGCAGGCTGTGAAGTGCAGAAGGATCTATCCGAGGACATTTCCTCATCTGCTCAGCACTGCACCCAGGGAAATAGCGCTCATCAAACACAGCTCGCTCTGAGATCACCATCTTGCGCGTCACTGGGTTGTAGAATTCCCAGGCCTTGTACTCTGAGGGATAACCCACAAAGGTAGATTTCTCAATATGGGAGCCAGAGGCATCCCGTTTATCTTTCTGCACATGCACATAGGCGAGGCAGCCCCACACCTTGAGATGAGCCACATCTGGTTTCTGCTTGTGCCAGAGCTCATGTGGAGTAGTGTTCCCTCCAATGTGAGCAGAGGGATGCATGTTGGCCACATGAATGTATGCGCCAACAGCAAGAGCCCTGAATGAAGCAGGGAGATTTGCTTCATGTAGCATTGCAGTAGTGTGCTCATCTATGGTGCGATTAGCCCGTTCTGCTGTCCCATTCTGTTGCGGTCGATTCCTGGTTGAATGGCGATGCACAATGCCGTCTGCAGCAAGGAAGTTCCTGAACGCATTGGACATGTACTCGCCACCCTTATCGTCCTGAAATCCTTTGATCTTCTGTCCAAAGTGGTTCTCGGCATAAGCTTTGAACAACTTGAATGCATGGAACGCGTGACTCTTGCGTTGCATGTGGTAACACACTTTGAAGCTAGTGTGATCATCAATGAAGGTAATACGATGCTTCCACCCCTCACGAGTGTGCAGCTTGTATTCCTTCAGATCAGAATCAATGAGATCAAGAGGATGTTCAGAACGATGACCAGTGGATGGAAAAGGACTCGCATTCAGCTTTCCTGCAAGGCAGGGTTCACAGATGGGATCTGGTTTCTGGTTTGAAGTCAACTTCACACCAGTGACCAGATTCTTGCTAAGGATGGTTTTGGTATCAGCATAAGAGTGATGGCCAAGTTGACGATGCAACAAGTTCAAATCCATAGGCAAGGTCCCAGAGGTGAACAGAGCTGAACCAGAAGAGGGGATCTCGACCTCTCTCACAAAAGCCTGGTTCCTCTCATTGATATCTGCCTCAAACAAGAGCTCGTTGTTTCTGGTGAATGAAACAAGATCTCCTTTAAATGTAACACCATAGCCATGATGTTTGGTGAGGTAGGTAATAGATATCAGATTATGAGACAATTGAGGAACAAACAAGACATTGGTAAGGATAACAGGCCGAGCACTGTGTCCGTGTATAAGTGGCTTCAACTCTATCTCTCCCACCAGTTCAGAATAAACAACAACTCCGTTGGCGACTTCGATGGCAACCCTGTAGTAGCGGGTGTTTTTGAGACGATCCTTGCGGTTCGTCATGTGCGATGTGGTTCCTGAATCCGCATTCCATCGAAAGTCAACAACAGAGAATGCAAAGTGGGAGAGCAGACTTGCATTTGAAGCCACTTGGGACTTTGCATTTGCACCATTGCCTTT
The DNA here is from genome assembly GCA_029204085.1 of Mycena sp. CBHHK59/15. Classification (NCBI taxonomy): domain Eukaryota; kingdom Fungi; phylum Basidiomycota; class Agaricomycetes; order Agaricales; family Mycenaceae; genus Mycena; species Mycena sp. CBHHK59/15. Next base: position 256,266 of record JARGXW010000047.1, on the reverse strand, counting down.
GGCATTCCCCTTGTCCTTTGCAATGCTCCTGATAAGATTGTGGAACTGTTTGCATTTAAGGAAGGTATGGCCGGTTTCAGAGCATGCAGTGCAAGTGACTGCAGGTGCAAATGCCAGTGCAGCAGAGGGTGTGGGGGCACTGGATACAGTGGCCATGGCTGCTCCAGAGAGAGGATTTCTCTCAGTGGAGTCTCCTTCCTGCCCAGCGCTCTTGAACACCTGATAGTTGTTGTAGGCATTCTCAACTGCACTGGGGCTGAGGGTGTCAGTACTGCAGGTGCAAATGCCAGTGCAGCAGAGGGTGTGGGGGCACTGGATACAGTGGCCATGGCTGCTCCAGAGAGAGGATTTCTCTCAGTGGAGTCTCCTTCCTGCCCAGCGCTCTTGAACACCTGATAGTTGTTGTAGGCATTCTCAACTGCACTGGGGCTGAGGGTGTCAGTAGACGTCTCGAAAGCGCCTTGAGAGAGTTGTAACGACCCTCATCAGGAAGGGCCATAAGCAGGACCACTGCATGGAGCTCTGCATCAGCTTGATCCAACTTGAAGTCGGCGGGTCTAGAGTCCTTCAAAGATCTCATAGCATCTGAGACACGACCAGTGAGAGACAGAAGCGACTCATCCTCCTTGAGTTTAATGGAGGTGAGTGTCCTGTAGGCATTGAAGCGAGCTCTACATGACGCAACCTGAAGGGTTTCCCCAAGGCAGACCTGGCCAGCTCCTTAAACTGCGAAAGTCCCTTTATGGGCTTAAGCAGGCTGGCAGGCAATGGCACAAGAAGCTGCGAGAGAAGCTCCAACAAATGGGCTTCAAGTGTCTCCAGTCTGATCGTTCATGCTTTGTCTATTCAGATGGAGCTGTTCGCATCATCCTTCCCATCTATGTTGATGACGGTGTCATTGCATCCAAGCATGATGCTGATATCAACCGAGTTATTGCTGAACTTGGCTCTGCATTCAGAGTCAAGGATCTTGGTCCTACAGAGTGGCTTCTGGGGATCAAGGTTGAGCGCAACTCCAAGACTGGAGACATTGCCATTTCACAGCGCCAATATGCTGTGAATGCTGTGAACATGCTTGAGCAGTATGGAATGTCTGATTGCAAGCCTGTTTCCACCCCTATGCTGCCTGGTCTTAGCCTGACCAAGGAGATGGGAGCCAAATCTGAAGACGAGTCCAAACACCTCAAAGGCACTTGTATCAGTGCTGTGGGCTCTCTGATGTACTTGGCTATCCAAACTCGTCCAGATATCTCCTATGCAGTGGGTGTTCTTGCACGCTTCAACAGCAATCCTGGTGAAGCCCATTACAGCGCTCTGAAGCATTTGTTCCGCTACATCAAAGGCACTCTTGATTACCGCATCACATACTCCAAATCTCCTTCTCCTTACAAGTTTACCACCTACGTCGACCCTGATGAGTCCTTCTTCACGTACACTGATGCTGATCATGGTGGTGATAAAGACACCATGAAAAGCACCAGTGGTTTCATTGTGATGATGGCTGGTGGACCAGTGAGCTGGAGAAGCAAACTGCAGACGACTGTGTCTCTTTCCACTACAGAGGCAGAGTACATTGCAGGAGTTGATGCTGGCAAGGAGATTGTATGGATGCGACATTTGCTTCAAGAGCTAGAGTACGGTTTGACCGGTGCATCGTCTCTTCTCATGGACAATCAGTCTGCCATTGTTGTTGCTCGGAATCCAGAGCACCATGGTCGCATGCGTCATCTTGACCTTGCACACCATTGGCTTCGTGGACAGGTTGAAGCTGGTGTGATTGATGTAAAGTATGTTCTGACTGAGGATCAACTTGCAGATATCATGACCAAAGCACTGCCCAAGCCAGCGGTGGAACGACTTCGAGACATGATGGGATTAAGGGGGAGACAATGAGACTGCTCTCATTCAGGGGGAGTGTTGAAGTGTGGGACTTCCAGCATTCTCATTTGTCATGTTGTGTTTCATGGACACTTAGTTTAGACATGTGAAACACCAGTATCCTGATGGATCTGATGGTTTCCATGGTGTCTGATTGTAGTATCCATCAGTATCCTGATGGACCTGATGGTTTCCATGGTGTCTGATTGTTGCTATGCCATTGTGTATATAAGTAGCCTAGTGTAGAGCCTGAGTCCCCAGTTTCTCACTGTTGACTCAGGTTAGTTGTCTTGTCTCTCTCTTCAATTCGAGTTTCTCACTGTTGACTCAGACCACTGTGCTTGCCTGATTCTAACATCAGAGGGCAATTGAAAACTCTGTGGGTAGATGACATAATGACATAATGTGGCTGTGCTAAAAAATCCGTTTTTTGCCAACCACCTCCGATCATAAATCTGAGATTTGGATCCGGGCCGAAAATTTGCCGGTCTGTCATTTGTCGTAGGAAAAACTTCGGAGCATGTTTTTTGGACTCTTTGGCTCAATCTGAATTCAGGAAAATTAAAATTGGGTCAAAATTAAATCCCGTTGGGGCTACAGGCTATTTGCGGACTTTGTTTGTCCACAACTGTACTAGCCGCCAGGACTCCCTTTCACCCCACTACTTAGAGTCTGCTAATCGTTTTCAAGTCTTCGCCCAACCGCTTACACTTCCGGGTCGAGTCACAATGCCCGTCCTGTTCACAATGTGCCAGAACTGCACCACAGGCAGCGTTCAACTTAAGCTTCGCGAATGCGCCGGCTGCGGAAATGTGCGCTACTGCGTGCGAGCCGTTTCCTTGCACAATGCAGCCTCAACTGGTATTCTCATCGCCCCAAACACTCGCAAGAGTGCCAGAAGGCGTACGATGGGGGGTGTTTCGCCCGCACTCCGAGCTCGCATCACGCGCCAGATCTTCATGTACAAGAAGCTTGGAGAAATCAAGAGCATCACGGGAAAGAGCACAACGGGCACGACACGGGCTCAAGTTGAGATGGCGGCGGCTGGGGTGGTGGAAATATGCGCGAGGAGGAAGGGGGGATAAAGACGAGGAGGAGGAAGGGGGGGCTGAAATAGATGAGAAAACACAAGTCGATCAATGGTGGTGCTCACCCAGGGACACCGCATGTAGAAGATCAGTGACATTGAAGATACTGGAGGACGGGCTGAGGCCAAGACTGATGTACCATTCACAGACACCAGATATCCAATCGAGACCGAGGGAAACATCCAGAGAGGAGCTGGAGGAAATGGTACAAGCCAGGACCGAAGTAAAAGATCCTAGAGGGCCACCGTTGATGGTGAATGCATAGAGGGGAGAGGAATGACCAGGAAGGCGTCCATGTTGAATAGTTGGGTTCAATTTCTGTTAGCATCATGCATGATTCTCCCATTCACCGACAAAAATTGTGTTCTCCCAATTTTGTACTGAACTTGAACTTCCATTTTCTAAGGCCAGTTGACTATGTATCTGCAGGGTAGGCTACATTTCTCTATGTAGGCTACAGAGTCTACAGAGACTATGTTTCATCCGCACTGGCTACATGATACAACACAGGCTGCCCACTGGCTACGGATGACTACATTTGGCTACATACCCACTCGAGTGGCTACAGACCTCCTGGAGCGAAGCCTGTTCGCTCTCAGTGGGTCTTTGTGATCAAACACAAGTCTGCACCCATACATCCCGTATTCCGGGTTCCAATTTTAGTAGACCCGAAACCCTTCGGGTACACCACAGGTCTGCGAACATTGAATTTATTGTGCAATTTAGGTCATTTCAAGGCAGTTTGACATGGCTCACAGCTATGAGAGGTACTCCAAAGTTTTGTTACTGCTATTTGCGGAACTTAGGGCACCGATCAATTTTTTTGAAAAAATGATGATTTCAGTATAACACTCATAACTCCCTCAATTCTTAGTCTTTTCTCTTGATTCCAACACCATTTTACTTGTATACAATGCCCCCACCTGCATGTACCCATGGATAAATACTGATTATATAATCCAAACCAAATATGGAAATCAGGATCATTTTGTGCATATCACTTCCTGTACATGCACTAGGTAATTAAAACATTGGATATCTGGGAATATATATCTTTTTATGATATACAGGCGCCTGGGAGCCCATTTTGTGTATATATGTTGTTGTTATGGTACACCGTTGACCTACATATACTGGGTCATATCCAGCACCATATGGGGCTCTGATATCTAAATTTTGAATATGCCTGCAGCTGGATATATATATTAGTAGACATGTGCGAAGATATCACGATGCCCAGACTCTTTATGTTTGTACGGGAGGTGATATATGCAAATTTGGTGACTTACCATATATGGTACAAATTATATAATCATCCCACATCCAGGGGTGCATGCAGGCGGGGCATTGTGTACAAGTACAATGGTGTTAAAATCAAGAGAAAAGACTAAGAATTGAGGGAGTTATGAGTGTTATACTGAAATCATCATTTTTTCAAAAAAATTGATCCGCGCCCTAAGTTCCGCAAATAGCAGTAAGCACCCGATGCATTTAAAAACCTCAATTAGTGAGCATATTTCAGTTTTGAAGGTGTTAAACTGTGCCGGCAAGCTTCGGCAGGCATGATCCGATCAATTCTGACAACCCGTGGACAACCCGTAGACCCGCGGGTTTGGGTCCGGGTTTTCCGGGTTTGGGTCCGGGTTGACTGTTTCATACCCGGACCCTGCCTCCCTTTGCCTTCGAACGCATGAGAGGTGCCATGAGCTCATGGAATGGCCAACCAGTTTTTCCGAAACGCGCAGCGGCTGGGAAAACCTTGACATACTCCATCCAAGTCCCCTCATTGCAGGACTCACATTCACCCCGGTGTCATCGTTCCACGCATAGCCAGAGGTGTTCTTGATATGGTCAATGATATGCCATTCTTTCTGAAGCTGAATGGGCCAGCGATCAGAAGAGAAAAAAGAGATGTATCGCCAAACACACCGCTGCATAGTCTGGATCCTGGCCGAAGTGAGTCGTTACTCCTTGGCTCTTGTGCTACTGCTTACCGATCCCCGAGAACTGTACTTCTCATCCCACAGGCTGGTAGTGATGGTACTCAGCGCGGGAACTTGACTCATGACACGTCCTCTGACAAAGCACTGGAAGTCATCTACGAAACTGTAGGCTGTTCAGATGTCCACCTGAAGCCTAAGCTCTTGTATAAGCTGTCGCATCTTCCTGCCAAGGCAGATGCGATTAACCTCACCTCGGAGGCGGCTGGGAAGGCTGTCTCGGATGTCCACCTGAAGCCTAAGCTCTCCTATCAGCTGTCGCATCTTCCTGCCAAGGCAGATGTGATCAACCTCACCTCGGAGGCAGACAGGGAAGGCTGTCTCGAGGAGGTTACAGAGGCCGAGGCCAAGAAGAAAGGTACCATTGGGGTTCGTATCCTTGTTACTGAGCAGGTGAGTCCTGTGGTAGCATTTATCTAGTCAATCACTCAGCGGCTCTTTGGGCAGTTTAAGTGCAATTTCCTGTCGTGTCAACGAAAGAGTGCCGCAGCGCTCCATCACAAAGGAGGAGACGCGAACGATTCGGCCTCGGCTCTTCTGGCGCAACGGCTGTTCTCCCTCGCACATCCACTCGTGATTCACCTGGTCATTTGCATGCACACAACATTCATCGTGGGCAATTGGATAATGAATCTTGTCGCCAGTAGGGCTGCACGCCGTGCCTGTGATGGGCACGGCCGTCGTTTCGACGGGTGAGTAACGGGCACGGACCTTCACACAACGGTCCGTCATGTGGGCCAAGAAATTCTCTACGGTACGGGACGGGCGACGGAACGGCCATCGACGGGGGTTCAGAAATCACCGGCGGGCGTGCGAGCTTGTATTTCCACTCAAAATATATTTCTATTCTAATTCTCAAGTCGGAACACGCTCTACGAAGGTATTCAACAGGAAAATTGGGTTGTATTGATTTTGCGCAAGATACAAAAGAGTAGTACGCGAGTTTTTTTTGATGACAAACAGAGTGTAAACGAAACAATCGGTGCTACAGTAATTCACGCATCTCCTAGAATTTCCTTGACTGCGTTCCGTGCGAGGCGAAGGCGCTGTTTCACCATCATCAAGGTTCTGATGGTGTCTGGCTTCAGGCTCGCTCGTCAGAGAGAAATGGTGTCGCACCCTCCTGAGAAAATGTGTTCAACAGCGACAGCAGATCCTGAACACGTTTGGACAGCGGGCAGGGCGCTGTCAGCGTCCGAGAGTCATAGTTCGATTCCTCTTGATTAAATTCTTAGATCAGGGGAAATAAAATCCCCGGTGTTTGTCATGGCTATTAGCCAAGCTTCCGGCCGGTCTCGGTAACCTCCCGCCGTGGTCTTGAGCATTCCTGGCCCTCCCCTCCTCGAATTTCCTGGTCACACCCTCTGTCTAGTGATGTTCGTAGCTTGGCTTGAAGCCAAAAAGTCAAGAAGCCAAAGCCGTGGCTTGACCAAGCCAGGCCAAGCCAAATCTTTGGCTTCGGGTTGGCTTTGGCTTTGGCTTGAAGTCCTGAAAGCCAAAGCCATGGCTTCAAGCCCCGGCTTGGAGGGCAAAAAAGTTTTGTTTCTGCAAGCGTCGATTGAAACCAAATTTAGATCCATCTGATCGCAGCTGCTCGGCTCAAGCTCGGGCCGCATCAAGTTTGTCTCTGTTATCCAGTAACCGGTACCCCACTACAATCTCCATGATCTTGCTCATGATATTCGCTCTGCTTGCGGCTCGTTGGTACCCGGGGTACACGGACCATCTCGGGCGGCATAAAAGGTGACAGATTGTGACTGGACGCGTCAAGTTCTTCTCTCTCCCACCATGTCTCGCACGCGCGACAATCCAGATCCCTCCCTTATTCTCAACACCACGCGTGACCGTGTCTCATCGAGCAAAATCACCGACCCCGCCAACGATGAACCTCTGGATGTGGCTCACCAGGCGCAGGTCAAGAAATCGAGTGAGCACTTTATATCGACGCGTCCATCATGTCTTCTCACATCGCGTCGCGTCCCAGTTGCCACCATCCTGGGCCTGATTGACCAATTGAGGCCTTGTGACGCACTCTCTCGAAATCAGTTCCCAAAGCGCGCATAGACGGCGTCGGTATCCAGCGAACGGGCATTCTCCTCGGCTGGTATTATGATCAGCAAACGACGCAACCGTTTGAAGTCCGACATCGTCGAGGCATTGCAAGTCCTCAAATGTATGATACGCGGTCAGATCTACAGGACGAGGCGGACGAGGCGGAGCTGGATGATAGCGGGAAGGAAGGCAGTGGTCAATGGTCAATGTGTGAAAGGAACAAATCCATACTTCAACAGTTGGAACTCAGAGCCCTAAATATCAATATTTAACATTGTGCTCCTTGTGAGACCTTATATCTTGGGTTCAAGTAGCGTCAAATTTATTAAGCATTGAGAATCCAACAAACTGATCGGAAGTTTGATTTCATTCACGCTCAAACCGAATTTCCGGTTACTTTCCGACAGAGCGAGGAGGTGGAAAATAGAAAAACTTTCTATGTTTTGGACAATGGCCGATACTAATTTTAACGCAAAGATCCCAAATCTGCACTAAATTTAACTGGAACTGGACAGCGCTCGAGCTTCTCTAATGGCGCCTGCTACAAAAAGCAAGAAAAAACACTGTGCAAAGTCCATGAGGTTCAGAGTGAAAACGGAAGGGAAGGCTGGTTGAACTAACCTTAGGTATAGATATCGGGGGAGCGGGACACATGCTTAAGTGGGACACAAGGTATATATATTGGCAGAGCGGGACACATATATGCTTAAGTGGGACATACTGTAGAGATATCGGCGGAGCGGGACACATGTATGTTTTAAGCGGGACATAAGGTAGAGATATTGGTGGAGCGGGACACATATATTTAAGCGGGACATAAGGTATAAATATTATCTGCGGGAGCGGGACACATTATATGCTTGAGCGGACACAGGATGTAGATATCAGCAGAGCGGGACACGTATATGCTTAAGCAGGACGCCAGGTGTAGATATTGGTGGAGCGGGCGCAAACAGTGTTCCCAGCCGAAGTGGTGGCTGTGATTCTGGTGCATCAATTGAATCGCGCAAATTGGACTTCTGGGCACTGTGCAAGCAGTTTTGCTTCAATCTGGCCTGGCCCAAGTGCATCAGAACAGCGGGATTTTTCTGAATTGATTCGCCACTCAGGCTTGGAGATTCAAGAGGCGCTCGATCTCTGGATCATGGAATAATTCCACGACCCCCCTCCCCAAAAAAGGCAGGTATGTGTCAGCGGCATCAATTCGGCCATCACCACTGACAAGCACTTCCAGTTAACTGCAGCATTTTTGAGCACTATTGGGTGTACAATGTGGATGCCTAGCACATATATTTGGGCAACACACTGCTCAACATATTTGGGCAACACACGCTCAACAATCTACTGGCAAAATGAGAGGAAGTCGCTTCATCAGTGGCTGTGCAGCGCCACCTCGCGTGGCCACATCAAATTCCGCGATCCAGAGATCACTCACCTCTTGTGGAGATTGGACCAGTATTGAGCGAGATATGGCCCAAACAGTGTTCCCAGCCGAAATGGTGGCTGTGATTCTGGCGTTGGAGACCTCTCAGGGTCTCTGGGCCGGAGATGAGCCAACGGGGCTCGCAGCGGGGATGGAGAAGCGGAGGAAAACCCAATATATGACTAAGCTAAGGACATCTGAGCCTAACAACTACAAAGCAAGGAAGAAGCTGCTGCACCAACCACAGTTGCCCCCCACCAAAAAACGTACAAGCAAAGCGAGGTACGTGGCGCGACCCCGCGCCTCACTCTAACCAAACTGACCCTCTCGGTATTCCACCCAATCATGCACGAAGCTCATGACAGGGCTGAAAAACCGGCGCGAGCACCAGAATTTCCAGAAGTGTCGAGATGAAGACGAGTTGGTCAGGTGGAAGATCTCTGAAGTGCTGCTGGCTATCCGCTAGTGGCGGAGCCCAAGCAAGCTCGGAGATGCGGCCCGAGTCGGGCCAGACCCTGCTCGTAATCAACCTCTCGTGCACAACCAAGGGCGAGGGACGAGTTGACAGGTCCGAAGGTCGTGGCAAAGGGCTTGAGGGGTGGTGGCATGGCCAGAAAAGGAATCTCCGGTGGATGAATGGGATCGATGCTGACGAGGTGGATGTTGGCGGGCAGAGGAGTAGTATACCGGGGGTATTTTTGGGAAGGGACCGGGGAAAAGGTCGATGTGCGTTACGTTGGGTAGCACTCGGTGGTTGCGGCGACGGATGTTGCCCAGGGATGAGCCGAATCGTTGCGGAGCGCAGACAAGTCGCGTGGGGGTTTGGCGGGCAGTGCCTCGGACACCAGGCTGCCATGAGCAGACAGCCCGTCGCATGCCGGATGATCGACGTCGTCCTCGGTGAAGGTGATAGTCGACACATCAAAAAGATGTGGCGACGACGCGGACAGGAACTGGCCGGTGCTTACACATTGTGTTCTTTCAACCTCCTCTCTCAGCCTTTGTGTCTCCTCTTCCTTCCTCTTTTCCCTCCTCCTCTTTTTTTCCGTCGTGTCTGCTTTCGGCATACGTGTCACGTGTCACGTGAACGAAAACGGGTCCAGGAATGTGCGCCGAAACGCGTCCGATGCGAGTGTGCCGGTGCCAGTAGTTGTCAAGAGTAATGAAGGTGAGAGGGATGTCGAAAAAAAAAGGGTCCAGGAAATATGCTAGCAGCAGGTGCGAGGGAATCTGAGTCGCTGCTCAGGGAGAATGCTGGAGAGCTGGAGGAGCCCTTCTTGTCGCAGAATGGGCGTGGGAAGAGCGAAGCACACTCTTGTCACCAAGATGGAGACCTCTCAGGGTCTCTGGGCCGGAGATGAGCCAACAGGGCTCGCAGCGGGGATGGGAGAAGCGGAGGAAAACCCAATATATGACTAAGCTAAGGGTCAAGTCCATTCGCAAGCACCTGTGTTGAAACCGAAAAGGTTCAGAACAGAGACAAAAAATTAGGTAAAACAAAATACCTGGTCAATCAAGTGCTCTGCCTCAGGGAACTATTAGGCAGTAAGAAAAAAGTGAGAGGATAAAATCTGGAAACTCACATGAACATCATCATCGCTCTCTGAATCAAGATCTCTCAAAGGACGTGTGAGGCTGTTGTATTCTTCAACAGGAATGAGGGTCGTGTGGACGGGGAGAGCTCCGTCCACACGATGGGCCACACACAGGGGTATCATTGTCGCTCAGCGAAGTCAGTATAGGGTGAAGAACACGCCGCGCAAAACAAGGGTGAGTTAAAACATGAGTCGGACGTCGGGTGGGAGGTTGAAAAAGGCAGTCGATGGGTGAATACAAGTTCCGCAATCACGGAGCTTGACACAAAATAACCGTAAGGCAGGGACAGCTGCGGCGGAAAGAAGAGGCTCACCAATGAATATAAATAGCCCCTCAGCCAAATAGTTCGGCGTAGTATTGTAAGGACTCGCTCGCAGCGCTTGGAGAGTGAATGTGAAAGCGGTGAGAAACTTTGGGTCCTCAACCCAGCTCCGATTGGCACGACCCTTCGGTCCGAGGCATGGTGTTTGGGGTTGTGTACACTGCACCACTGATCGGAGCTGGTACGACAAAGTCTATCTTGTTCTTGGCACAGTGGGTGAGAAAAGTGATGTTACTGCTATTTGCAGAACTTGGGGCGCGCGTGATGTTTTTTTTTCAAAAAATGATTGTTTTCGTATATCACCCGTAACTCCCTCAATTCTTTGTCTTTTCTCTTGATTTTACTGCTGTTGTACTTGTATAGGATTTCCCCACACGCATGCACCCATAGATGTAGGATGATTATATAATCTGTACCAAATATGGTAAGTCACAAAATTTCACGTATATCACCTTGCATATGAACACAAACGGTGCTCTGCATGCTGCCTTTCCTTGTCGGGATCTCAACAGTCTTTCTCCTGGGTTCTCTGCAGGGCATCCACAATGACGAATCTCCCCTGGAACTGACCTGCTGCCGATGGTAGCGTGCTTGGGGCCTGCATGTCAATCTCGGGTATGTATCTTGATTGTTCACTGGGTCTTTGATGTTTGATACAAAATGAAATAGGTTCATCTCTGCTGCATCGGAATCAAGGCTAAACCCAACACACTTCCAGAAGAGTGGTTTTGCGATGATGAGTGCCGTGAAAATGCAGGAGGAAGCAGAAAGAGGACACGTAGAGGGTAACGGGTCGGAACTGGGTCATATAAACATGAATGATTTGATGTCAGAACCTGTACAATGTTTTTTTCGCCCATCCTGGCCTTGTGAACAGAGAATACGTGAAACGGAAGTTCAACAGCAAGTTGGAAGTAACTGTGAGATTCGGACAAGCTTAGTCAGCCAGAAGGTTTGATTGGGCTTGCTCTGCTGCAATCCCGACGACGTAGCTAGAACAAAGTAGGCTACTTAAATACTAAAATAGTATCTACAGAAACCTAGGAAGGCAATGCGTAGGCTAAGATACCCGAAGTTGGCATAGCGTAACTGTAACCGTAACGTACTTGGAGTTTGCCATGACGGCGTCACTCCAGAATCCAACAGTAACAATTACCGCTTTGGGCAATGATGTGATGCTTACTAAGCTCGGCTAATAGGTAGGTAGGTCCTGGACGCCCTTAATTCACTTTTCCGACCCTGTGTGGGAAAATTTAATGGTGAATACCCCTTGGATCAATCACCTCTTGCGGGCTGGGGCTGCGCGCTTCCAATCTCCTTAGTTGCCACGTCGTCATCTGTGACTGACAGCAAGCCTTTCAATCCGGTGGCCCTCAACATCACATCCTTGTCGACAACAAATACGGTGTCAGATCTGATGATCTTCTTCGTGTTTTTCTTGTGCCTGTGTTTCATGCGTGATATCTTGGCCCTGAGAGCATCGAATATCTTCTCAAGCTCCTCGTTGTCTTCTTCCTTAATTTCCGTTGAGCTGGCATCAGAGTCGGCATCAGAATCGGATGCCTTGGAATCGTCCTCTCGCTGTTTTAGCTTATCTTGTCAATCACGGACTGGTCAAGGCGGCAGAAGGCAACCGTTGGACGACATGGAGGGCGGCCGCCGGCATGGACCTTCTGCACCCTGAAACCATTGTCAGTCTACTTTCTTGTAATATGTGAAGAGTAGTAGACCGACCGGAGCATGATATCTGTACCATTGACCAACCATTCTCACATCCAATAGACCCTCCTGTTTTTGATTTCCCTGTTGAAGTGGGTTTGGTAGTGTTTGGTTCAGACGGGTCCGCCTTCCTTATTTGTACTCTGTCACAGAGCTTTTCGCCTTCCATCTGGTGCTATATCTGCCTTTTCGGCTTCCATCTGGTGATCTCATTACAATAGGTTACAGGCCCTGTCTCAGAGTCTTCTGTACCTCATATCCTCTCTTCTTTCAAAAATCTATCTGTCTTTGGGTGGATTCATCCTTTACCTTCTGGATAACCTCCTCTTGCGCTTTTCTGTCACATCACACATCACGCATCACAGATCACATGTCCCCTCCCTACATCACCTCTGCTCTTACGTCTCACGGCGGACAAGTTGATGTCATCTTCCCTTTTGTCATGTGCAGTCACTGTGACTGTCATCCTGATTGTCACCCAGCCGGGACTGTCATCTCGCCAACTGGGTTGGTCGTGAGAAAATGTCAAACTTGTATTGCTTTTATTTTCCATCTGCCTCATCCTTGCTTCAGAAAAATACAGAAAAAATGCAGGGGAGTCGAAATTCTCCCAGGAAGAGGACACCGAATTTTTCATTTTTTCCTGTGGGCTGTGTTGTCCCCGCTCGTGGGAAACACCCCGGGAGGCTCCCCCTAAGGCAACATTTGGTCAACCCAAGCACCCTCTTTCCTCTGGTGAAGTCAAGACCTCAGACTTGCAGTGCAATTTAAAGCTTCAAGCCTGTGTTCAGTCTTTCCTACTAAATGCTGTGCTCGGAAAATTGTTGCCTTCATCGCCGTGCAAAGAACGGAAACCTGGAGGAAGGCTCAACTATATGTACTTTTATGTGTGTCAAACTGTGTGTGTTACTCAAGACCACTCGTAGTCATCTCACAGCTGTAGATTTGCATACTTGTTCATTGCTTGGTCATGCATAGGGTAAATAGGAGACTCTTACCCTTTCTGGAGACATATCAATTATAGCATTGAACTGGAAAAAATCGCGTCGCGTCGGTGCAGCGCTGCCGTATTTTCTTTACCAATTTCTGGTAATGTCCAACCTTGGCCCGACCATCGAAACGCGCAAGCGAAACAGGCAAGCATGACAGTCGGCGTGTCGGTCCGGGTGCCGGCAACACTTTGCGAGATGACAGTCCGCATGACAGTCACAGTGACTGCACATGACAAAAGGGAAGATGACATCAACTTGTCCGCCGTGTCTGTACTCACTGTCACTCTCGACTCATCCAACTGGGTGAAGTTTGGGAAGAATGTGAAAGTCTTCTTGCTGGGACTAGATGCTCTTTGGGTCCAGGATGGTACTGGGCCTGGCACAGATGCAGACAACATCGTCCTTGATCGCATGCTTGTTCCGTGCCTGTATGGAAAGGTCAGTGCTGCCTACGGGTTGTCCACGGGTCGTCGGAATTGATCGGATCATGCCTGCCGAAGTTGCCGGCACAGTTTAACACCTTCAAAACTGAAATATGCTCACTAATTGAGGTTTTTAAATGCATCGGGTGCTTAACAAAACTTTGGAGTACCTCTCATAGCTGTGAGCCATGTCAAACTGCCTTTAAATGACCTAAATTGCACAATAAATTCAATGTTCGCAGACCCGTGGTGTACCCGAAGGGTTTCGGGTCTACTAAAATTGGAACCCATACCTGTACCGGGGCCGACCCAACCCGGAAACCCGGCGGGTTGACCTGTACCCGTGCTCAACACTATCAATATGTAAATCACGGATTCGTAACGAGCTCAGCACCCATGATATGGCACATGCAAGGATCAAAGTGTCTACCCGCCGAAGGTGAGAGTTTTATTGTCCCCAATTTATTCCGCCCAGCTGACGGTTTGCACAGATACCACTCCTATTTTGTCGCGAAGACGACACAGATGCAGATTTTATTCCATAGTTCAAAAAGAATACATGGGTTTTCCATTGGTTTTACATCTAGTTTTTTGTTTGAGAGCGAGCTCTAAGAATTATCGAGGAGTTGTAGAGTCGGCTTGGAGTCGGCTGGCAGCATTGCCATATTGATCTGATCATGGAAGGAGGATATACAAGATATGGCCGCACCACACATTGGAAAGCACGGCACATTGAAATCAAACCTGGCACATTCATGCTGATGTGCCACCTTTCCCCCAATAGATGGCACATTCCATTTTGAGAATGTGCCGCCCGTCGGTTGCCCTGCCGTCGGGAAATCGGATTCGCCACCTTCTCAGTGGTGGTCTCTTTCTCCTCGCATCTAACCCGTCCATTGTACCTGCTACTGAATCGGCACAGCCCATCACGTCCACCTCCACTGCATCAACTCAACCATCCACCGCAACTCAAACCTGTTTCGTCTGCAACCAAACCTGACCCAATTCCTCGCCCATTCTCCAAGGACCCTGATGCCTGGAAAAGCATCGGTCCGGGTCCAAAATATCATCCATCCCCCATGCATTGCGACAATCAGGCTGCGATATCCGTTGCAGAAAATCCAGCCATGCACGATAAAGCGAAGCATATTGCATTAAAATATCATTACCTCCGCGACCTGATCGACAACAAAGACATCACAATCCACTACTGCCAATCTGGGGGGAATCCGGCGGACCTCCTCACAAAAATCCTCCCACGTGATACAACGATGCGGTGTCGTCAAATGATTGGTTTGAGCAGCGGAACTGGATAGCGAGGTCAGGGGGAGTGTTCCAGTATAGACCTCGAATCCAGTCCCGCTGTAAGGCCGGAGGGCTCGGGGACCGGATAAGGGGAGTTAGGGCATTAACATAGGCTGGACAGCTATATAGAATAGGTTGACCACAGAACCCGCACGGTTCAACTCCGACCTAAAACAGTTGATGGCCAAATTTATTTGAGAATAAAATCGACGCACTCTTGCAATAAGCAGGCCTGCCTCCTCAACGCCTCTAACGAGAGAAGAATATGGCCCCCTACATGCTCTCGCATCTTGTGTAAACTTTGCTTTATACCACATATCAAGCACTGAACAATGGTCTTTCCAGGAAGCTTGGGCTTCGGAGTTAAATGAGGGGGAATATTGCGTATGAAAGATGATTGTTGGCCTATTGCATGACAGTGTAAGATTTTGGGTCCCCTCTAACACCAGAACTCACCAATTGAGTCGGAATATGGCAATGCTTGTGGATTGTTAATATATGGAAGTAACTGCAGATTCTCAAGCATTTCTGGGCTTTCTGGATCCAGTGATTGCCAGATTCCCTTCATAACCTCATCTAATTGTTCTGAATTGATACACCATGTTGGTTTATTACTAGATTCTGGAAAGACATTTGAATGTTGGATATATTCAGACTTGAATAAACAAACCGTCAACACGCCTGCACGGACTCCCTCATTAAACGAAGTTCGTGTGGCCACAGAGGGGCCCAGTGGATGCACTACAACTGATGGGACTGCGATAATTAGTTGGTGGTGTGTCAAGCGCAAATGTGTTGCATCAACATCCAGCATCATGAAATTTCCAGTCCATTCCCAGAAATCCTCGCCAGGACTGGTACAGGAAAATCTCAAGGTTGCTCAGACGGCTATCCCAACGCTCAAACTTCGCTTCGCTGGGCAGCCCTCGGAGGTCCCGGCACCAGCGCGCCCGAAGATAGTTATCCATCTCAATGGTCACCGCCAGAGTGCATCAGAGCTCTTGGGCGACAGTGATGAAGCGTTGCAGAGCTATGTGGACTCACTGGATGATGACGAGGAAGATCTCGACGAGGATCTCGATGCAGTTGACAGGTGGGATGGTCCTGCTTCGATATTTGAGCCTGGGGAGACCGCTTTTGCAACTACCTCATCTATGAAAAGATAGTCAACTCCTTCCCACATTGTCATTAAATCTCGGCGGGCCTTGCTCCGAATTTTAATTTCTGTCCCAGGTTCAAGGCTGCATGTAAAGTCATCCCCGAAACATTCCGTGCCGCCACTCCGGCTCCGGTGTATGACGCCAAGCGGAACCGACGTTCCTGGGACCTCCTTGTGAAAAAGTTGGTGAGTGCATTTAGAACTCTGGACTTCCCGGTACCTCCTGGTCCGCCCAGGAACATCCGCAGAGGTTGGTCCCGCTTTTCTAAACTGTGATCTGCAATTAATCGGAAACCCCTTGCTTGCTCTGTGTTCAGAGTATACAGGGAAATCGGACGCACTTCAATGTCCGATGGAAGAGTTTCCAGGGCTCTGAAATACATCGGGGATGCGTGGCGTAGGTGGAACGACAGGGGAGGGGAGGGTGGGATGTGATGTGAGGCGTAGATCAGGGTTAGGGCAAGTTTCGCATGGAGGGCAGTGAGATGCTATACGCGGAGGGGTCTAGGTAGATCCTCTGTCGTGTTCGCTGATACCAAAAGCTGAGGGCCGGCTGCAGTGCGACGACTGTCCCGAATATCTCGCAAAGCATGGAGTTTGGGGGGGGGGGTTTGGGGGGGGGGGGTGTAGGAGGCTCCCCCAAATGCGACACTACGACACACCTGTCAAGCTTCAGAAAGGCGGACACATATCTTAAAGCCCGACACATTGCCTTGCCGCTCACCGGTTTCGACACATCACCAACCCGATCGTTCTCAAGCTTAGCATCTCCGACACAGTATGCAAAACCACTGCCGGGGCACGGCATGGTGCCGCACAGAGCCGCGTCGCGCCGCTAAGTAGGATGTCCTCACCACTCGACCCGAGCCTTCGACGTGTCGTTCCCCAGCGCACACCAAGGCCACGGGACAGCACCTCACGTTGGAATATTGGGTGGGGGGGGGGGGGGAGAATGGGAAGGAAAATGGTGTAGGGAGATGAGAAATATGATATAAATGTAAGTACTCGCCAGCCACCCATCCAACACGAGAATAACGCGGTTGCGCGCTCGAAACGAAATCGAACACTCGGTCACATGACCCTTTGATGTGCGTCGATGAACATGACCCCCAGGCGGCGTGGTGCTTCACAGTACTCATATGGTGAGATTTGGATAGCAGAAGTTGATTTGATCGAATAATAATTGTCAGAGGGAGAGTATAAGAAAGAGTGGTTGTTAACACTGGATAAGAACTTGCATGCAGGGTACAATGTGCTCCAATTTGTTACGAGGTTATCTCAACAACTTCTGACCCCAGCTTTTGTACAAACAACAGCTGGAACAGATCCTTCCGCCACATACAATCGCGATCTTCGTGGTGTTGAGCTCACCATGCAGGACTGGGATGCCATCGAATTGGTGGCGGACTGGCTCCTCCATTTTCGTTCAGCTACGAGCCAGATGTCAACGACGTCACGTCCCATGCTTTCATCATCCGGGCGAGTCCAAAGAAGTGCTCGATGAATTCGGTGCCAAGAAAACATGGACAGAACAGCTGGTTGGCACTTGGTGTGACGCTGGAGTCGATTCAACATCTCATAGGTCACACAGTTGTCATAATGTTCACGGGGTAAATTTCAAAGAAGACTCCTAAGGCATGGTTGGCAGTTGTCTGGTGCCAGGGGACTCACAAGGCATTGTAAACATGTCTTCGGATGATAGAACTTGATTGGGACACTTTTCACACTTCTTTGGGCATGGCTGAAAATTTCACCGAAAAGCCATGGCTCAGGCCAAGATAAGGTAGACTAGTTGAGAGGACTCTAGAAATGTGAGGCCATTTGTCGGCCGCGCCCGAAATTGTATTTGAATGGGGTTGACACCAAGGCGGACAGTACGGAAATAAAGCTACAAACATAACCCGAGCCTGGCAAACATGGGACGGAGTCCTCTGTCTGCGGGCCCATCCAGGTGGGCAGAACCAGTCATTCCAAGCGAGCAGTTCACAATCTGGAGATTGGAAGGCACATTTCCAATCTATTTCAAAATCAGAACATGGGAAGCATTTATAATTGGTGCGCACTTGTACGTTCAACCCATAATTTGCCTTGCGGGTGTAGTATGCCTCCCCATTCATCCCTGGTTTGGCATACAGGACAACAATTGTCCCCGGCTGACGACCAATAACAAGTGCAGCGTATCCAGTGGATTGTAGTAAAAAGTTGAAATATGTCATGCTGTATGTTCTGAAATGTCCGATACAATGAAAACAAGTACATAAGTGCGAGTTCCTGCCAGGCCGACCCACGGCCCTACATCCGAAGTCTTGCTATTCACATATTATGTGGATGGGGAGAGCAAAAAACCTCCGCCTCTGAGTTGACTGTAAGGGCGTGGGAATTCCGGGCAGGTCCGGCTGATCCGACAGCCGCTTTTATCATAATCATGGCCCATCTGAGGCTCCTCAAACTTCATGCCTGCCGTCACTCTGCCTGCTGCACCTCGCACCTGCTGCTTCGTCTGCAAGTCCTTTGGCAATCCTCGCCTTCGCTCGTGTTCTGGATGCCGTGTCGCCCTCTATTGTTGTCCAGAATGTCAGCGCACTGATTGGCCTCAGCATCGTCGCGTGTGCCGCGATCGCCGGTCCACTGTACGAGAACAAGGACAGCTTCGAGAGTCGGATGCCAACGAACTCATTTTGATATCCCGGTGGCTCGATCATTGGAACCGTTCCCTGTTCTGTTGGGGAGCGTTTGCTGCCAATCTCGCTCATCAATCCCCAAAGTACCTCGAAGAAAACTGGTTAGTTAAGCCCTTTGCTTTGCTTTACGGCGCTGATTGTTCAACGGGGCCAGCTTCATGGTCCGCATTCAGCGCCGCGACTCTCCAGGTGCAGGTTCGACGAGATCGACGAGATCAATGTTTATGGTTGGTGCTTACGGCCCATGTATTGTCTCAGCCACCAACTTTCTCCAGGTAGTGCATTATGAAATGTGTTCTAATGCCGATGTAGACAAGATGATTTTCGATCTCGTTGGAGAGGACGAGATGGACAATGGTCTTCGTAGCTTCAAACGCCACGTAGCGACCCATGACACTCTTCGGATCGTCATCGTGTGTGGCAACTCCTTCAACTGCGATAGCATCGCTCTGGATGCACTTTTCCCACATGGCATGGCCTCTTGCATCACGGATGCATCTATCCCTGGTGCTCAGCATGCTTCGGCGTCTTTGCACTCTATTTTTCGAGCAGAATTTACGACTTCTATTGCAAACGGGGATGGTAAGAATTATAAAATCTTGTTATAACCTGCGCTCACGTCTGACATTACAGTTGATAAATGCTGGCACGTTTTTCTACAGTACACCTTCAATATGTTGCATTAAATCGCCGCTTTCATATCTCGTATCTCGTCCCATGCAGATTTTATTTTACTGAAAAAGAATTTCACTGGACTGGTTAGCAGGTTCGGACATTCAAAAAACTCGAAAGTCCAAAACCACTTTTGGCTGCATCAGCCAAAATCACGACCAGAAGTTCCTAGGCTCGTGACCATCCGCTTCTTCACGTGGCTGCGCTAATCACGTTGCGAAGCGGCTGGGATCTTTCGTTGCCATTTTGGGTGATCCCGCGAAACGAGGTTTCGTACTTAGAATTTTGCAGCGCTAAACCTTCAAAAAAAGTGCAAAAAGTTATATAGAGAAAGATGAATATTTTTTAATTCTGCGTTGAATGAAACCAACTTGTTTTTTGGGGTGATTTGAGCATTTGCGGGTCAACAAGGGTTTGCGACGCCAAGGAGAGGCCACGAAAAATAATATAGTATGGTTGCAGACGGAACTTTGTGACAAACTTTTGTCCCGATTTGGGAATGGCTACTGTTCCTCTAGTTTTAACTCAGGCATCATGTTATTGTGTAAATAGCACTATAAGAAGGCCCTCTACAGATCCCCCGGAGCAAATGTGAAAAAATGTGAAAAAATGTTTTTTTCCCACCGAGATTTTGCGTTTTCGGTTCGGGCCGGTCATAACCGGTGGCTGTGCTGCGCCATCAATCGCGCCCGACGGCTCCCTCTCGTTCCACATCATGCCGCGAGTCACTCAAACCGCCTCTCACCAGCACAGGGGCACCGGGGGAATGTTTGCCCCATCTCAGCCTATCCCCAGGAATGCCGAAACTGAACCAGACGACAACGGGGACAATCAGTGGGAGAGTGATACGGAATCTGACACGGATGCAACGGCGGAGTGAAAGGCCAAGGCAGAGGCAATGTTATGAGGGGTGGTGGGCAAGGGCAAGCAGAAGGCTAAATAGGTACACTGAATTTCGAAAATTTCGCTCCAGATTTTGCGTTTTTTTTTCCCACGCTATGAGACCCCCCAATTTTTTGAAACGAAAATTTTACATACAAACTATACCTACTTTCATGCCTAATCCTGAATCTAAAAGGCCCTGGGTCAAAACTTCGCCTTGTCATGAAGTTTTGGCTGCAATCATACATGCTAATCATCTATGTAGTCGTCGTCTGAATTATCTATAGCGCCGTCATCTACATAAAAGTCCTCCTCATCCTCTGGGAACAAGAACCCGTCATCACCGCCGTCCATATCGAGTGCTACATCGGCCGCGGTATCCCGCGTTAATGTGGGTTCGTCCTATTCATTCATGATCTGCTCAAGAGCCGACGGTTGTTCGTTGTCTTCTGTGTCTTCCTCGTCATCGGAGTTTTCGGGGGTATCAGCAGCAGCGTGCGGCACGGTTGGAATAGGACGGGGAATAGGGGCAGTAGAGAGTTGAGACGAGTCCCCCGAAAGCAGTGGTTCCGATTCGGAGTCCCCACCAACGAGAGGTTTGAGTCGAAGCCGGAATTGGAGACGAGAAAACATGGTGTTGTACTCGGTCAGCGGATTTGAAGAGCTGTCTGTCAGCTGTTGCGCTCCGACCGAAATAATATCCGGCGTCAGAGAGCCATCTCCCTCCGCAAAAACTCGACCCTTTACCTGGTATACCTCATGTTCTGCAAGGCTCTCCATAAGCAGGGTGATGTCCTCCTTGAGATCCGCAGGTTCGTGCTTGGTTCCTTGGTCGGAGCCAAGCACCTGCCGAATTGTAGTGGAAAGCCGCCGAAGCACACATCGATCTCCATCTTCTCTCCGCTCGAGGATTTCTCGGGTACAGGTTCGGCGATTGGTGCCGGTGCGTCCAGTCGGAGTAAACCTTTCTTTCCAACGAGCTCAGTCTGAGAGATTGGATCCAAGTCGGAATACAGAGTCATCATTGTGTTTGCAGGGTGGCCATGGTTGTGAGGGGCTTGGGAAAGGGCGCGTGCAAGTGGTCCGCGAGTGGTGTAATCGATGTTCATGCGCGGTTCTTGGTATGGAATCACGGAGTATTTGTGAGTAGGTTAGAGAGGCGGATGAAGGGGGTGGATGTGGATAGGCCGGGGAGGCGACCTGGGTGGTAGGACGGGGACTGAGGACGTGGAGGCAGTTGCAAATCGACTGAAAACAGCTGAAACAAGATTTAAATTAAGCATACTCTGTGTCCGAGCTGCATGTGGACTTACCAGTGAAAAGGGCAGTGTCCGCATGAGATTGACTAGGCATAGCGTCTCGAAGTGTTTTGAAGTCGCTCTTCATCACGGTGTCGACTCTTGTGGCAACACACGTAGCCTTGATCAGACTGAACAGAATATGTTCCATATATATTAGTGCTTCGCCGCTCCGGCTCGAAAGGAGTCCGCGCATCTGACATGCAGTCAATAAGGTGAGAGACATTCTGCGTACGAGCAAAATGGAAGGAAAAACCTGGAGCTGTGTATTGAGATCGATATGCAGGTTCTGCAAGTCCTTCTCTGCCGTAAATGCGAGCAGAGGCGAGAAGTTGAGCGCATATGACAAAGGACGGAGTATTTGCTCAATGGTGGTACTACCTAGAGCCTTCTGCTGATTCTCGGAGAGGCTAAAGCCGGATGACGGTTAAAGCCTTGATCAGGCTGGGTGGATAAATGGTAACCCACCCATTGTAGCGCAGAGCAGCCTTATTCTTCGGGTTTATTGCCAGCTTGCCTGCACTTGTGGTAACTGGCGCAATACTGGTCCCAAGCTGCACCTCAAAGCATTAGTAGGGCGCTTCTGGACCCACTACTAAAGATAGTGGGCATGTAATATATTGGTTAGTCTGAGACAGAAATATATCTAAATTTGTATTTAAAACAGTAATATATTAAGTATCGGGTGACGTGTTATGTATGGGTGCTGTTGTTGATGTCACGGTTGTCCACATATCTGATGTGAGGTTATAATGTTATATTCACAGCGCCGGTTCATGAATTAAGCGGGCATTTTAGTTAGCTACGCTTCTTTAAATATCTTAAAACAAAATGCCCACTTAATTGATTAGCAGCCAATCAAAGTGGCTGCTAATCAATTAAGTGGGCATTTTAGTTAGCTACACTTCTCTAAGTATTGTAAAACAAATATTATTAGATTTTGTTGAATCCCAAATCAGATATATCAAATCGAGTTTCGGGCCTAATTATTTGTTTTACAGCTCTTTGCGGAACTTAGGGCGCGGCCGATTTTTTTTCCTTTTTGAGCTGTTTTTGATCATTTCAGCCAGAACAGCTGTTCTGACCTCAATTCTCAGCGTACGTTTCTGAAAACTATATGAGCAGAATCACACGACAATTTCGCAGGGCATGACGTCCTCAGAATCTTTTCCTACCGCCAGTAGTAATTATAATATATTATTTTGCATGTTTTGCGGAGATCATCTCTTGTGTCGTGATTTGAAGGTTGTGAGGGATGTTGTATGGCTCTAAAAACAATTATTTGTATGGCGGAGGGCACACCGTCCTCGTAATTGAGGCATGGCACCCGGAGCACGTGAACAGTGGACTTGAACAAGCAGAATATAGGTACAGCTCAGGCTAGTTGACAGCGACAATTGAACAAGTGTACCTCCATGAGAACGATTCTCAGCGTAAAAACCGATATTCCAGCCTGGTCGCCGAAACGAGAAATCCGCTCGTAGGGATTTAGTACCATCGCGATGACAAAGAAGTCTTGATCCATGGCGGCCCATCGTTTCTCGAGACGCTTCGTCATTCCATCGGCGACACGGGAGTCTGCGTGCCGTCTAAAATGCAGAAAGACGCCTGCAAAGCCGAGAAGCACCTGGTCGGCCCACGTTTTTTCGCCCTGGTTAATATTCGTAATATAACAAATCGGCTCGATGTCGTCTGCAACAGTCTGGAGGTTTTTCCAGAACGTTGGATCATCCAGAAGATCACAGAACTTGTTCGCCTCCACCTCCATTTTCATCCGCTTCTTCTTGTTCTTTTCTGCACCAACTTGGCCGGCAATGATGTCGGCGCGACGGACAATCGCCGCTTTACGCATTGGGCTCTTGATCCGAAGAAGACGGTTGAACGACAGGTTTGTCGTGTATCACTGTATGTCCGGGTGGATTTGGGATGACCAGCTTACTAAGCGGCGTAATCGGCACGATGGGAAAAAAGATAAGTACGAGATCCTGCCGGGCGCAGCCACGGCCCTCTACCCCAAGTTAAAGGTTGGGGTCCCGCGCCAAGAGAATCTCACGCCCTTCAAAGCTCCAAATACGTCTCCGAGACGTGTTGGCGGGGCGAGAGACTCTGAGGCCGGGAGTACACAAAACTGCGGGTGCTGGTTGGTGGATGCAATAGAAATGTGTCGAAGAGAGCTGAGACGGATTGGGAGGTACATGAGCTGGATGCAGTGAAAAGAGACAGATGTCGTCCAGTTGCGGCGCGGCACGGAATCTGGGCCGAAAGGTGAATCGAATCGTGCTGTTGTCACCAGATGGAGACGTCAGATCTGGCAAGGGCCAGACCGTCGTCCAGACGGACACGCTGAGAGCTGCGCGATGGTCAAGAGCAAGCAATGGTTCTGTCTGCCTGTGCAACAACTGTCTACACTATGGCACTGCCACAACCCGGATGCACTAGTGCACCGGGAACATCTCGGGGCGGCTGGTCTCGCGGAGGGCGATGGAGATGGACGCGGCGGCGACGAGGCGGGCCATGCGCCCCAGCGGTACTGGCCCGATGCCATGGCCTGCTGGAAGAGATTTTAGGCGCGGTCGGCCGTGCCGGAAGCGAATACGGCGCTTGCGTAGT
Organism: Mycena sp. CBHHK59/15; assembly: GCA_029204085.1. Classification (NCBI taxonomy): domain Eukaryota; kingdom Fungi; phylum Basidiomycota; class Agaricomycetes; order Agaricales; family Mycenaceae; genus Mycena; species Mycena sp. CBHHK59/15. The sequence goes on along the minus strand of JARGXW010000047.1, from coordinate 232,167 downwards.
CTCCCTAGTCAGCCCAAACGATCAGAGTAGTTTTTCTGAAAAAAAAGAAAAAAAAAAAAAAAAAAAAAAAAAAAAAAAAAAAAACCCTGATATATGGCGCTTGCGAGCGACTTGATGAACCAGCGCACTGCAAAGGGGGTTAGAAGACGGGCAGAAGTGATGAAGATTAATAGGAGATATCGTACAAGGTTCTTGTTGTCTCTGGCTTCTTTCCCATGGCCCGAGATGTAGTGGTTGTGGCCGGTCTTGAGGGCCTTGGGGGCGAGCGGTGCCCAGGTGTCGTACTGGAGGACATAGGTGGTCGGGTCGACGAGGGAGCCACAGGCGGTGCAGACTGTCGAAGGTAGTGGCGGCGCCGCAGGGCGCAAAGCAAGACACGTGCTGTGCTGTGCCGGCAGAGCATCCTGTGTTCCTGCGGTGATAGCAGACTATAGCGTGGCTTACTGGGTGATGGCCGCTGAAAGCCCGGCCTTTTTTGTATATAAAAAGTTGTAATGACCCCACACTTTTCTCCATGCCCCATACCAGCAACCACCAGTTCGAGTCTGTCCCGTCCGCCGCGGTTCGGCGCCGCCTCAGCAGCGTCGCCTGCTTCTCTAGCCTCACTGTAAGTCTATTCGACTCCACGAGGCTGCCTTTGATCGGCCGTCCTTCCGCCAATGTGGGTCGGCATCGTGACTTTAACAATAAGTACTTCTTGTGAAAACACAACACCGGGTGACAGAAATTCGCTTCTGAGGTCTTCGCATTCCAACCATCTGGAATTCCTTTCCCAAGCCAAGTAAGCTTATTTTAAGTCTCGATGACAGCGGGAGCCCGGGCTGCCCGCAATCTCCTGCAATTTCTCGCTTGGGATTGGGCATGTATGGCCACTGTTTGTTGTTTCAGCTGGAAAAGCTTTGAGCAACATTCACAGAGACAGCATAGTTGCACACGGCTTGGATTATCTGATCAATCTTCTTTGCCCTTTCACACCATTTCCGGTTCATGTGCCCAAGACCTCTTCCCCTCAAATCTAATTCGGGATGTGTGGATCGTCACATAACTCACCCCATTTGATTGTGTCTGGTTCGCAGTCACCTCTCGAGTATTTAAACGACCTGGTGTCAAATCCTTGTTAACGATGTGTTGTGAGGCCCAGTACGTTTGGGAATATACGCAATGCGCCCATCAATGGGGCAAAAATCGTGCCTTGGTATGTGCTCAAAGCTGCTAATTTTCTTTCCTGCTCAACTTGAACACTAGGTTGATTGTTGTCGACCAACATGTGCCGTAAGCTGCCAGCACAATCCATCTCCGCATAACTGTCAAGCAACATGTGCCCATCAGTACGCCCTAGTATACTTTGCATTGTTCGTTCGGAATTCCTGAGTGATTTTTGCAGATTAAGCCCGCCTATCAGAGTTGTTCAAGAGCGATTCGACAGGCGGTGCAATAAATGCATCCTCGGATGAAGCAAATCGCCAGTGGAGGTCTGATGTGCTGCAAAACCAGTCGTGAAAGTTCTGGCTGTCGAAATTTATCTTTAACGTTCCCTCTTATGTCCATAAAGTCACTTTTCAATCGTTCCTATCGCTACGGGGTTTAGGTCTCTCGTTATTTGCGTCTTTACTTGATTTGTTTGGTGTCACTTTCAGAAATAAGGTTATGGGTCATGACGTACTCAGCCATTTGACAAAAAACTTGTGGAACTTATGTGAAAAGACTGAGCTATCCAAGAGACGTTGGAGTGATTTCCAGTGTTCACCCTGAAGGCCTTCATTTGGCCTCGCCAGATCCTGAAGGCCTTCGGAACCCTGAAGGCCTTCGTGCGAAGGGCAGCTGAAGGCCTTCATAATTCTTTCCCACGCTGTCCGCTGCCTAATTTCGCAAGACAGATTACATTAGTCAAGCGTGGAATTTGTCCTCAGAATCTATTTCTATCGCGCCGTCGGCCGGGACCTGGTCCTCCAGCTCATCTGCCAGCTCCTGCATCAACTGTTCCTCCTCCTGCAACACCTGCGCCGATGGCTTGCACGCATGGGGCTTCTCAGCGCCTCCAAATAAGACCGCAAGCGTCATCGATTTCGAAGCAGGAAGCCGATTCGGTAGGCGAGGCGTAGGACTGTCGTTCATGTCGTCGTCTGAATCTGAGTCAACAAGTTCTGCTCGCTCTGCCATTTGAGCGTCAGCAACCCATTTTGCTGTTTGGATCCGCCAGTCTATGGCACTCGACACGAGATCCCGCCCTCGCTCGCTGGGATCCTCGTCATTCTGGTCGTCGAGAAGATCACGGTAGCGGGGAACACTTAGCAACGTAGCTATGGACTTGTGGTTCTTCTGTCCTTTACGCTCCTTGTAGATCCCTTGTTTTTTGTGCTCGGAAAGGATGTCGGCCTTGATCTGAATGGGCGTGAATGTTAGTGAGAGCTTCTCGTCGCATACATGGCATACCTTGGTCCGCTTTTCGATCTTGTCGAGGCCCAATCCGTTGCGGTGGTCGGATTGTTCGATTTTGGTCCTAGAAAATGTATGCTTGCAGCCCGCTTGATTTGCGATGACGACGAGTATCATGATCGCAAATTCTGCGAGCTCGGTGAGGTGACTCAAGCCAGAAAAGGCTTCCCAAACTCTAATTGGGTTGACGTTCTCCTGGAAGTACTCCGAGTGAGCCCAGGTCAACAGGTGAAATAAGGCTTACATGAGTTTCTTCCCAAGATGTGGTGTTGAAATCATCGAAATCACCCGTTCTGGAAAGGTACTGCAGGAAGGCTTTCGCAACTTGAGCTTCCTTGACTTTCCTTGCTCTGCAGTGTCCAAGTTATCTGGACGGTTTTTCATCCACCGGCACAACTATTAAACCAGAGTTAGCAGCAGCCAATTTGGCTTAAAAATGAAAGGCGCACCGCGACGACAATATTGAGAGATTTGAATTGATTCAAGTTGGTGTTGGGTCCGAAGCACGATAGCTTCTCAAACGGGTTCAGAATCAATGCCGCCAGGAAGACAGGCTGGTCGCAATCCTTCCAGCGCTTCTCAAGTCGGACAAGCATCAGCAGTTTGACTTCTGGCTCCGGATGGTCAGAGAAACGTAAGAAAATGCCCACAATCGTAAGCAGGACTTGGTCAAGTCGGGTGGAATCCTTCTGATTGATGTTCGTACCCAAGCAGATCGGCTCGAGATCTCCGAGGACAGTCTCGTGATGCATCCCCAATGAGGGCACAGAACCGTTCAGCATCGGCCTTTAGGCCGACACTGTCCATCTGGTGTTTGACGTAGTGCCGGATCTGCATTGTATTATACGTTTCATACGGGGAGAGGTTCTGGGAGAGCAGCTCGAGAAGAAGTATAACATTGAGGGGTCCAACGTCCTGTGTTTTCTTTGGAATCACAATCCTTTCCTGTTTCTTCGTGTTCCACAATGCCCGCAATTTCTCGAGCTGATCCTGAAGTTTGTCCCGGGTCATACCTCTCGAATAGATGTCCTCGACACGAGAAATCAGGACCGTGGCGTCCAACCGGTCCCGAACTTCTGCTGCCTTCGCTGCAGCATCAGCAACCTTCTGGGCTCTCTCGGCAAGAACACGCTGGTTGTGCTCCATCTGCAACTGTTTTCTCTTACGTTCCATCCCGGAAGCGTCAAGATTGCGTGGCGCACGCATCGTGTACTGGTGATCCTCGGGCGAGAACCACATGTCCATAAAGCCCTGGGTCTGGTTGCGTTTGAACATGGCCAGCCCGTTGTGTGTCGCAAGAGCCGCTGTCGGGTTACCTCGCATGTAAACAATGAAGGATCCGAGGGCCCCTTCATTCTGGTCATTTGTCGCAGGGAGCCAGATACGGCCCTTCTCGGCATCATTCAACCCGTCAATCACCCCGCCAGGCGCGAATTCCGAGGAGAACCGAATCCAGGTTGCTTTGGCCCCTTCGAGAAAGCGGATAAACATCTCACGTAGGTACGGCAGTTTCCCACTGTGAGACAGGTTCTTGATCTCTGCCAGCACCTCCCCCCGAGCGACTGGCTGTCCGTCGAACGTCGCAAGCTGGTACTGCTCCTCGTCAAAGTCCAGCACAAGCTCTGGGTTTGCGAAAAGCATCGCGCAGTGGTCTTGCATCTCAGCATGGAGTGGACCGAGGGATATGGCATTGAGTGCGATTTCTTCGGGCTTCCGAACTTGACGCATGTAGGGGATGGCGATGAAGAGATGGTAGATGGAAAGGACAGCAAGCTCGGTGAGTGTTGGGCCGTCGTTCAATGCGTCGTACACGTTCTTTTCGATGTTGGTCCAGCGCGGGCGCGATTTTAGGTCCCTGATGGCCTGGAGGAATTCACGGTAGATTTCATGACGCGCAATGAGCTCGCAAGCAGCTTCTCCGTGGCTGCCAAATCGTGTCTGGTTCGTCTTGGGGAACCGTTTTATCGGCTCGCCTGCATCCAGTTTTGATTGCAAGAAAAGCTCCACCATGTCGCCTTGGCCCCGCTTCTCAATGGCGTTCTCGAAGATAGCACCAGCCAGTGCAACTGCTTTGGCACCTCCAAACGACGCGTTCTCGACGTGTTCAAGGTCGTCCTCGGATGCAGGCTTGTCACCATCTTCGGGGTGAAGAACACGTCGAACTGCGGCAGCCGACTCCTTGTTTGCCAGCGGATGGGTCCCACAATTCCCAGCTCCTTCCAGTGCGTCGTCATGTGAGTAGTGCCTCTCCCTCTTCTTTTTAAGTCGTAATCACAACCGTGTAATATCAGTGTTCGACTTGAGGGTTAAGCCTTAAGTTGACTTAAGCCTTAATAAGGCCTTAATATTAAGCTTAACAAGCGGCAAGGTTGGCGGAAATGGAGACCGACGAGTTGGAGCGCAATTCGGATGATGAGTCCGATACCAGGCCCTCTCAGTCTGTCCCTGAACCGCTGGCACCCACACGCGCGGGGCGGTGGCTTCCCTGCCCATTCTCACGCCTTTTTGGCGGCGCGATTCCGCAACTGCCTGCGCGCGCACCTCGCAAGGCCTTCACACAGCAGCAGTTATTGATGCAGTTGTTGGGAGCGGAGCACAGCGACGAAGAACCGGATGACGGAGAGTTGGAGGGCTCGGGGGATGACTACGACGATTAGAACTAGTTTTTTTATGCCGCCGCTGCCCAAAATTGCACCCCCGAGAAAATTAAGGCCTTAATTTGGGGGCCTTAATTAAGGGTTATGAAGGTTTAAGGCCTTAACCAAAAACCTGACCCTTAATAAGGCCTTAAGATCGAACACTGCCGTGTATTGTATGTATAGCTACCTGTGACCTCTATATGTTTCGGAGATACATGACCAGGACCCTAGTTTATGCCTTTTTGGTCCGAACCGGACCTAGCACGACGGATAATCCGCTGTCATGTTGCATATGGGAAGCATCAGTCACTGTGCGCGTCAGGCTCCAATTCAGAAGTAAGTACCAGTGAGATGATTACATGGCTCAGGGCCACTTTCATTGATTTTATATAGACCTACAGCTCAATCTTCAAAGGTGATGTCGAGCATATTAAATAACCACCATGTGTGGAGTGCACTTGGTAACAGTATGCTCTGTGTAGCATTCAGTATTTCGATTTATATGGGTAGTATTGTGTGCCTCCGTGTATTTATCTTCAGGTTCATACCTCATCTGTGGTTCAGTCCGAATGGCTGATCTTGAAATAGTCACCGCTTCTTCAATTGATCCTGGATTCCTTGCTTCATGCATGAATGAACATGTTCTGGCCATGCTACACATCATTTACATGTCCGAAGGCCCAGAACACCAAATAACCCACTGTGGAATATCATTGCAATTTTTTTTCTATCACCAGTTGCAGCTGTCTCGGTAACCCAGACGTTCTGAGTGCGATCCTTTATCTTATCACTCCTTGATGTTTTCCCCATGCCATCGGTCATGCATGGATTGTATTTGTTACTCAATCCGGAGGTCATCTTTGCACAATTATAGCAGGTATCATTGAGGACAACTTGAATCTTCTCAGAGGCCGCAAATGAACGAATCTGGGTGAAATTCTCAGCAGAGGACTTACAGAAGACCCTCCACCAGACATTTAAAAACAGTGCATTTCCCAGAATGATTAAAAACTGGGTTTATAAACAGCGGTTTATAAACGTGTTTACAAACCAGGATAATATACAAGACCCTACACCATAGCGGATAATGATACGCAGAATTGTGTGGATCATGTTCTTGCGAAAGAACACAGCCTCCTCATCTGTGAGCTCGAGGTTCTCGATTGTGAGCGGAGTGGCTTTAGCGATGCATTTGTCGAGGTCTGCCGTTAAGAGCGCTTCCAGTTTGGTGTCATGCAGTGGTACCTCTGTTGCGCAGGTACCATTCTCTTGTGTATCTGGATGGGATGCATCAGTGAGTCAACGGAGGATATGGATGCAAGAGAACGGACTACTCGATAATGTGTTCGCGGGACTCAGGACTTTAGACAGTAGATGGTGGGGGAAAGAAGGAGGAAGAGATCCCTCCTGAGTAAATTGACAGATTAATAAACTACGATTGGGATGGCTGCATGTGTGCTCTCGCATCACCAGGGCCCAGGAACGATGGCAGCTGCCAATTACAAACAGAGAGGAGCGAAAAGTCCATAAAAATAGATATACCTCGAGCTAATTGCACCTTTCGAACGACTAACCAACCGGTAGTGCCGGGTATTAAATGGACCTGTAATTTACAACCCAAAAATTACATGTAAATTACATGTAATTTACATTTCTTACCAGGGACCTCCAGTTTGGGCTGTAATTTTTGTAATTTTCTTGAAATTTCTCTGAGATCTTCCAGCCAACTTCCGGCGCACTCGCACGGGCTAGTCGTTGCTTCTGGAGTGCTATATATGTTCAAAAAGCTCTCAGCGGGTCTTTCCAGCGGCGGAACTGCCATCTATGATCTGAGCGATGATCGGGCGGCTGTGCATCAATGACTCCGCTGAAAATTTGAAATTTAAGTGGTCCACTCGCAACCTTTCCCCCGCACTAGGATTCCACCCATGGACAAGGAGCAGTATTATCTCCTACTTGGCTTGGCCAACGACTTCCTTGACTCGTCAGAGGGACTTGGAACTGCTGCACTCAGTGAAGGCCTCGAGGACCTCTTTGGAGCAATGTATTGGGACAATGCAGAAGCCGTGCCCTTCAGGAGCTACTTCAGTGATATCGAGAACTATGAGCTTGCACTCCGCGATGGAAACCCTGCAAAAATAGATAAACCGATGGTATGACCTCCTCGTTCGTCTTCGATGACTGCTTACATTTCTACAGCCGCCGCCATTCTCTGGAGATGATTCAATGGATGTTGATGGGCAGCCCGAGTCTGCACAGCTATCCAATGCTACGCTCCAGGCCTCGACCCTCAGCATAGAGGCTGAGCATACTGAACGACTCATTCGCAATGTATCTCCCCGCCAGAATCAGAAGCAGGGTCGCAAGCTCAATGACTTGAGTGCACGTCTTGTCATCGAACGCAAACAGGGGGCGAAAACGGTCACCTTGTACTGCATTGGCTGTCTCAAAAAGTCCGCCAACAAAGCCACAGACCGTTTGCACAAGCATGCAATCACTTGCAATGTTCGTTCTTTTCTTTAAACCCACAATAGCGAGCCTAATGAATCTCTCCGTAGGAGCTTGCACGCGACTTCCCAGATGAACTTGAGGAGGTTCAAAACGAACTGGAGAATAAGTCTACTCCGGTTGTCCTGGAAAATGACGGCAAGGGAGCGCCGCGTATATGCAGCAATCCGCTCGCCCGTAAAGCAGCTGATCCGTACTATAAACGTACCCCCGTCGACGGCATTTCTCCGTTTGGGCCCGGAACCTCATCCACTTCGACTCCCGAACACTCTTCATCTTTCAAATCCACTCCTGAACCGCCCTCGTCCTCTGCAACCCCCGCTCCATCGAATAGCACCTCTCAACGAACTCTACAAGACAACTGGGGGGCCAGCAGAATTACCTCGACCCGGCAGGCCACAATCGACTATTTTTTGCTGCGCTTGATTATCTGTTGCGCTCTCGCCTTTAGCCTTCTTGACAACGGATTTTTTATCGATTTTTGTCTTGCCATGTACTGTGAATCCACCTTCAAGTTCAATCTGTTTCTAATAGTTCTCTAGGTGCCCCAGTTACGCCGTTCCCGACCGGTCCTCCTTTTTCATCAAGCATATTGCCGCGGAAACTGCCTACGTCCTCAAACTGCTCAAAGTTTTCCTTGCACAGCTTATACACCTTACTCTGTCGTTTGACGGCTGGTCTAGTAAAAAGGGCGACGAAATCTACACAGTTCACATCACCACACCGAATCGAATGTCTTTTCTGGTCGAAGGGCTTGTTTTAACGGGAATTTCAACCAGTGCAGAGAATATTTTTAACCGTCTGCTCGCTGTGAGCTGCTTTCATTCATCGAATATTATTCCCTGACTCGTCGCAGGTTTTGGCGCTTTACATTGCAACGAACTTTTCTCTCGTTGTTTCGGACACCACCAAGAATGTGAAGAAATGTCGCGCTCTCATCTGCGTAAAATTTCCCTGGATACTTAACTGCCCGGATCCCTGTCATCAGTTGAATCTTCTGGCGAAGGATTTGGTTCTTGGCTCGCAGACCTGGCTGAAAATCAAGGCATTCAGCAAGGTCCGTCTGAATCCCGCAGTCGGCATGATCTAAATCCGCACTTTTCAGGTCATGGTCATTGTGAATGCCCTCACAAATTACTTTTCTCATAGCAACTACGGCAAGCATCACCTCAAAAACGCCATGAAAGAGTCAAAAGATCGGCGCGGTATTGAAGCGGGGGGTGCAACACGTTTTTCCACATTCGCAACTCATTCTAGCAGTGTTTTGCGTTGCCTTCCATTCATGGAACAGTGCTATTCCGCCGGGTCAATTGCCTTTGATACCCAAATAGTGCTCAATCTCTGCATCAGCCAATAATTCCCACGATGGCTGGGTATCACTGCCATCAGCGGCTTGAGCATAGATCAAGCCATCAGCTGACATGATTCTATTCACTGATCCAGAGATCAAGCACTTCCTACACCGTATTAGGTGCGCTCAAAGTAGAATTCTGCGGCCGGTCGCAGACGCAGATGATCATGTGGCCAGTGACCGGCCGTCACTTATTTGTTCCATGACCATTTCCGGCCTAATTGATCATTTCGCGTACTTTTACATCGATAAGAGCCGCTCGAGCACGATAAAATCAGCAAAATAATCACGGACCTCCCAGCCATCTGTTCCCCCTCTTCTGCCTCGGAAATGGGCCGGGAAACTGTCCCAAGTCTCGAGGTCCTATCTCAAACACATGATCCTTCGCGACATACTCGTTCCTCCTGACGACGATGATCTGGATCTGGATGACGACGACGCAGAGGGGGATCTTGCTGCAAAGATTGCCCAGCTCAAGCTTGACATGACGATCCTGGAGGCTATCAAGTCGACGCGATACTTGCACGCTCATAGACGGTAATCTTACGGTCACCGGAGGTATTCTTGATTGAAGGGTGTCAGATTTTACGTAGGTAATAGGCTGTGGCGTACGCACCTCCTTGGGGTCCTGTTTTCTGAAGAGAACAACGAAATTCTCCTTTTTTTGAAGCTTCTCGAGGAGAATCCAAGTCAGAGCTCCCTCGTCCGCGGCCCACGCGATTTGGGCGAGTTTCGGGAGATTTTTGTGGCCAGACATGGATGGGCTAGTATTAAGTCGATATTATGAGTTTCCGAGGTAGATAAGGTGGTATAAAGCCCGGGGGCGATGAAGAGACAAGAGACGAGAAATTTCCGATTCACGGAGGGCTTAGGCACACACGACTAAACATCTACCAACGGTGACGGCCGGTCACTGGCCACATGATCATCTGCGTCTGCGACCGGCCGCAGAATTCTACTTTGAGCGCACCTAATTTGGTCGGAGCTCCCACGGACGTCCCGGCTACCATATCGGGACTTGTGCGTGGGGAGATCCGAGAGAACCTCCCCGGGATACCAAAAACTGTGTATCCCCTGACCATTCTGAAATTCCATATCCCCTGGAGCTCCGTCCTGGCCTCTGCTGAATATTACATGGGCCATCCAATTAATGAATAAGGATCAATTTTTAATAATAATAATAATGTATTATCATGCAATGACTACGGTACAAGGGATGGCTACGAGGCGAGATGGGAGTAGTCTCAGTTCCACCAGCTAAAACTAAGATGGGAGAGAGAATGGCCACACCCCACAACAGAATAGAGGTAAAATTATAAGGGAAAATTGACAGGCGACAGAGACAGCACTTGGTGGAGAACGCGCGCAAGTTTGTGATAAACCCAGAACCCCAATGGCGCCAGATGACTTGCAATATCCAGATAGTCTTGAGAGGATTCAGGCTTGAGAAAGAGAAACTGGCCACCAGTCGACTTGCGGAAGTCTTGGAGGTGCGTACAGAGTAGATGACTGGGATTGGGTCCGCTGTGCAGTTCTTGAAGCGGGGAATACATATAGTTGAAGCCTTGAGTATTGTATGGGGTCCTCTTGTCGGCAATCGGCCATCGAGCGATGAGGGAGGAGGGCGGCGAAGTGGGCGAAAGCAAGAGACAGCGGCAAAAACGTTGGCCAACGTTGGGCCTTGTTTGTTGATCACATCAACCCGCACGGACCATCTCGCACGTGTCGCACGACCAAGACGCAACGAGGGCAAATCGGCAACTTGAACCTCAATTGTTGGATGAATGGGGTCACACATGCGCAGAGAACATTGAGGCGGGGTAAATTTTGAGAACTGTGCAGAGACAGCTTGGCTGTCAAAATCCTCCCTGGACCTCCCAGAGCTGAGATCACAGAATGATTCTTGCGGTGTTCCGCTGATCTTTCGTCAGATCTCCTCCGATATCGGGCGCCTGACCTTTCGAAAATATCAGGCAAATTGGGGGTGTAGTACAGTGCCCGTCACCACATCACGGTTCCGGATTTGGCAGTGATCGATCCCAAATATAGAAGTTGTAACTACATTTTGCCCGAATGAAGAGTCACATTAAAAACACCTCAGAACACCATAAGAGCTGCTAAAGAGGCTATGGTGTGCTTCCCAGAACAATTGAACAAAATTTTGTTTTTGGACCCCGAGAAAAATGAAACGTAACCCTATTACGTAAGGTAAATTTCCCTTTTGGGACGGATCAGTGGCAGTGTTAGCCTCGGAATGGCGGGCCGGAGGTTGCCCTACGAGTAATCACGTGCCGTATGACGTGGCATCGTCTACTATGTCGCATCGACGGACAGACTCCGTGGAGTCGACTTGTACCGTCTTGACATGCACATCCGACGAATTTTGGGAATTCTTTGATAATGGCAGTCTCTCCACTGTCGAGCTCGCCGAAGACTTGCTTAGAAACGTCATACGTCCCAACAAAGCTCGTCTACGCGAATCCGATGCAAGATATCATCTGGACGAACTGCTTGCTGGTATGCTACAAGAAGCGCCAGACCCATCTGGAAAACGATATGCGGCCGTTGCTCTACATATTGCACACGGAAAAGGGCCAGAGGCCGTCGTAGACGTTGCGAAGGCATGGTTGGACAACCTTTTCCTTCCTAGTCCGTTATCTTCTTCTCTCGTATTCCGTATCCACTTACTTCTTGTCCAGTGCTCACGATTGCCCGGTCTCCAAGAGCTGAGCCTGCCAGTAGCCAGACCCCGACCATCGACACAACTGTTCAGCGCATCGAGGGAGCCGATAGATCTGAGCAAAGCAAACTCAGAGATACAGTAAGCAGCCGAGTCCCTCCCAGATCGTTTGGCCCACCTTGTCCCCCGTACAGGTCGCCGGACGAGAGCAAAACCGCTGCGCGATCACCGGCGCATTTGACCGAAGCTTCGTGACAGAACTGTTGCAACAAGGCCGAGGACAGGAAATCCCTACGGGGGTGCCGCAACTTCGGATGGCGGCAGCACACATCATCCCGTTCCTACTAAACGACTTCAGCAACGATACGGGTATCACCTCCGAAATCGTGCGTTCTAATAGTATTCGTTTGTTTCTTTCGACATCTCTTTATAGAAGGATGCTGCTCGTACCTGGGATATGCTTCAGTCGTGGACAAACCTTGACTTGCGGAAACTCGTTGGATCAGATATTAACTCGCCTACGAACGCCATCTTCATGTCGGCGGATGAGCACTATTCTTTCGGACGTTTCCACTTTTATTTGGATGAGCGAGCGGTATGTCTTCTTCGTCGCAATCATGGTTTCCGAAGCTTACGGTCTCAGTACTTAAACTCCCCAAATAAGTACAGGGCGCAAATGGTCCAGAATGGCAGGACATTCACTAATGGGCAAGATTCGTTGGATGTAGAGTTCAGGGCAAAGGAAGATTCAGGCGTTGAGCCGCCCGACCCGCAGTTTCTCCGAATTCACGCAGCGTTTGCCAAGGTCCTGAACCTTTGTGGTGCTGCAGAGTATTTTGAGAATGTCGAGCGGGATGCCGAAAGTGCCACGACCCTGCGCATGGACGGCACCACAGACTTCGGATCCTTGTTGATGGCCCGATTACCGATTGCGGTCTATTAGTTATTTGCTCAATTCTGCATCTCCTTTTCGCGATCGGCCAACTTTTTGGACCTTTTTCAGTGTCTTTTTGAGTGCTTCTTTGCATGTTTCAAGTATCCTACCTTCCGGAGCGGCAATATCACAAGCATTATCCCATATTGCACGATCAGTTTGTCGTTTGACGATCATGAGGGATTCGGGTATGCAGTTCTCATACCGTTATCGTTTAGCTCTTTTCTGTTCGTTCCTGTCACCCACTTTGATATTATAGACCAGCAGTAGGATAAGAGGGGGAGGAAGTGGTCCGGAGGAAGTGGTCCGGAGGAAGTGGTCCGGGCTCATTTAGGCCTCACTCGTCTCTCCTTTTACGATGATCTGACCTCCCGAGAGATCAATATAGGTGCTCTCACCGATTGTAAACTCCTCTAGGTGCTCGCTATCGCCTGTCCAATACATCACTACCCCATATCGACATCTCACCAGCGTTGGAGGCCGAAACCCTATCCGTGTTGGTCGCCGTCGATCAATTCATGGACGATTGGGAGCGTGTTTACCGGCAATGATCATTTCTCTGTTGCGGATTCGGATGTAACACGAAGGCTGGTAGGAGAGACCAATCGTCAGAATACGACTCTGGAGCTGCGATGGCGTGCGCAACTTGTGCGAACTCCTCTGGGATGTCATATATTCTCTGCAATATATGGTGGTCTAAATTATACTCTTAATATCGCAACTCACGCCCCTGTTCTGTTTCACCCGCACCCGGGAACGTTCTCTGGGATTGATACACCGCGCAACGGAATTCGCTGTGCCTTCGCTGCGGGCTCAGTTATTCAGGACTGCCCAGCGCCGCGGGGCAGGCCGCGCAGCGTCTGGCCGAGGTCGCATCGCGCACGTACATACCAGACGCGACGATATACAATTTTTGCAATACAATGGTTTTACATTGATTCGAAGTTAGCGCTAGTTAGCGATGATAAAAAGTCTCGTATACGGTGTAAAGCGAATATGAAGATAGATGGCCTGGAACAAGGACAAGGGTATAAGTATAAACAGACGCGGGGGGAAGGGTAACGACTGTACGCGTATGTGGCAGGTATGTATCGTAGGCTTCTTGAGTGTCAAACGGCGCAAGAGGCTTTGTGTGCCTCGGGTTTGACTCAAACCCGAGGCACACAAAGCCTCTTGCGCCGGCGCAGTGGCACCACGGCATTGAGGGCGCGTCGAGGCATCGACGTATGTGCACTCGCCACGGCCGTCACCCCTGGCGCCGTATCGTACGAGTCGACCCAGCCATTTCCGACGCTCGCCTTCGGCGTTACCGCGCCGCCCCGCTCGCACTCCCGCTCGGCGTAGGTGTGAGTGTCGCCACGCTCCCCGACTGCGTGTACGTCGGCATCACCGTCAGCGCCGCGGCCGTGACATTCGAGATCATCGCGGGCGGCCACGTCCCGAAGGACGCGATGGTGGTGGGGCAATAGTGCCCGCTCCTTTGCCGCCCATCTGTCACGCGCCTAAGGCCCCGTTGAAGGGTGCGCTGTCGACGCCGAGTGCGGCGCACGTCCCGACAAAGGTACGCGGGTCTGTCAGCATCCAGCCCCTCCGCGAAACCCCAGCTGGTACGACCAGAAGGGCGAGCTCACAACGCCGCGGCGTTACGGATTTTCTATGTCCAGGAGAAACTGCAAGGGCAAATCGTTAGCGAGAGCGCGGTGGGGAAGGGAGAGGTGGAGGACTCACCAATCCTGCATCGTGCGCACGCCCGCGAGCGCAGACCGCATCAAGCCGGCCTTTACCGTCGCATTCCCCGTCGACGAGTCGAGTCAGAGCGAGCAGTCCCCGCCATAGTGCCAGAGTGCCATTGAAGCCGAGGATGTATAACCCGCAGTCGATGTATCCATTGCTGAAGTCGCCCGCGACCGTCACTCCAAACGCCGTAAGACTAGACAGCAAGGAAAAAGAGACATGTGATTAGTAAGCATCCCAAAGCGGAAAACCCAAAATAGAAGCCCTCCTCCTCGTACCGCAAGAAAAGAGGCAAAAAACCCACCTAGCGTAAATAGGAGGCCGCCAAGTGTTGCACGCTGCGGAATCCAGATACCGCCCGCGGTAGCGGGGCCCGTGCTCGTTGCGATGGGCGCGTCGTTCGGCTGCGGGTCGAAGGCAAAGTACGGGTGCGTGTCGAGGATGGTGCGGTCCGAGGCGGGGAGGAAGCCCGCCTACGCCGCGACGCCGTCGATGCTGATAAGGGCCCGTTTCCCGCGCCGTAGCCCGTTATGCTGGGGATCGAGTTGTGCGCTTCAACGTAACTGGCGAAATGACATCGTGAGTTACCACGGAAGAGGGGAGGAAGGGAGGGAAGGGGGACGCACGAAGATGTGAGCTGGTCCTTCCCGATCGTGCTCGCCGAGCGCTCCGTTCATGATTCTGAACATTGGGATGCCGTCGATGTACTCGGGCTGCGGAATGAATTCGACGACGATGCGGATGCATTACAGTGCGGGCGTGACGCCCATGATGACGTTGAGGACGTTGACTTGTCCGAGAGTCCCAGAGTGGTTGTAGCCTGCGGGGTGTGGAGTTAAGCGTGGGCGGAGATGGAGAGGAAGAGGAAAAGACACACCACTCTGTGAGCCTGGGACAAGTTCATATGTACCCAGTCTCGCAATGCTGTCGAGCTCAATTTCCATCGCGCTGTCCCACTCGGAACGTTCCGGGGATTCCATCGCTTCTTTGAAGTGACGAGGAACTTCACCCGGAGAAATGACATGGGCGAACTCAAATTCATCCCAAGCCTTCGCAAATGCGGAGTCTTCCGCTGCGATGGGCAAATCCTGTGAACCCGGCGCGTCAGCTCCCCCTAAATCGGAATTTTCTGCCGCTGGGGCAGCCTCAGCTGCGCGCTTTGCAATAAGGCGAGCCGAAGGAGGACAAGGTGGAGGGAGAGGTTTAGGAACACGAGGAGCCCGGGGTTTTGGATTTTGCGGCGCATCTGCTGGTCTCGGATCACCAAATGCGACACTGGAATTCATCAATTCCAAGTCCCAATACAAGCACAATGGGACCGGAGATTTTATCGCAGAAAAACTCGACACTCCAGAAGCACAGAAATTCTTGCGGCGGACTGCTCAAGCAATTGGGGTGCAAGGGCGCGAGAAAAAGAGGAAAATCGTGCAGGCAGAGCATGACACAAGGACAGTGGCAGAACACCGGGCCAACAAACAAAAATCCGACATGAAGAAAGCTGCAGATATCAAGGCCATCAACAAGTGTACACCGATCTTCGATATCTTGCAGTTCACGGACTCCGCGGGGTTGAAGGACATCCACATGCCCCAAATCGACCTCCAGTTGAAATGGCACCGTCTCCGAGAGCTTGAGACCGACAAAAAGACCCAGATTCCGGCACTATCCAAGCTTAACAAGACACAGAAGGCCGAAGTTATAGTGGCCGCTTTGGGACGTTGGTTGCCTCGAGTGGAGAGCGGAGAGGTTCCTCAGCTAGGACATCAAGTTCCCGAACCATTAGAACTCGAGGAAAAAATCGTTGAGCCGGAAGAGGAGGAGGATGATGCAGGTTATGGAGATCAAGATTAATCGGAATTTTCTATAGCTGTTTAATCACTAATACATTCTTAGCTACTGTAGATACCTTACTATACATATGGATAATGATTTGGGTGGTTCGGATTGTGTCTGGGTGCATTGTGACCAGCGGGGCGGACGCGACGAGTGGATTTGCCGTCGAAATCAGTCATTTGGCAGGAGGACCAAACATAGATTTAAAGTTTAAATTTATTGTTTTTGATACCGCCTGGATGCGTGGGAAAAAATCAGCCAAGGCCTTGGAGGCGCCCTTGGCCAAGGCCTTACCCTTAACCAAGGCCTTGGAGATCCTGAGACCTCCACCCAAGGCCTTATGGGCGATCACTGCTTGCCACACGTTCAGAGACACTCTTGATGACTTCCGGGGACACAGAGGCAAACTGCGAGGCCACAGACTCAAAATTTGCGTGTTTGACTTTTAAGCTGGTGTGTAAAAGCATCTCATGACGCTGTAGGATATTGAATGCAGTGAATGAAAAGGATGGATGCTCTTGGAATCTCCGGTCCGATAGGTTCAGAAGATGTTTGACGTGACGTTTCAAGGATACTGGTACAGATCGTTTTGAGTCATTAGGACCACTGTGTTGCATTCGCTGTTACGGCTGCGGTGATTCCACCAGCCTTCCACAACGCCGGTGTTGTCACCGAATACTTTGAAGTGCGTCGATTGTGGGGCGTTGGTTGCACTGACAATGGCGTAGACGAGAAGTTCGAAGCCAATGGCCTCGGCCCACCCGATGTCACGGTTTGCACCGTCCCAACCGGGGAGGAGCCGCCACGCACGCCAGCGCCCATTGAGGATGATAGCAATTCCGGTGCCTGAGCTGGCATCCGAGAACGTGCCGCAATCGAAGACTTCGCAGGGGCCAGGGATGGAACGGGCAAGGATGGGGCGCGAGAGGACTGATATCCACCATTCCAAGTCGTCTGCGGTTCCGGTAGGAGGGGTCCGCGGTTTATGAGGACTATCATGGAAGATCCCCAGCATGGCCTCCAAGTTGGTGAGGTAAGCGCGTCCCATTGCAATAATGAGGCAAGTGTGTAGGAGCTTCCCATAGAGCTTTTGAACAGCGTCGAGGGCATGCGATGGCGAAGATTTCCACTCGGCGATTGCGAGGAGGTATTTTGCCTTCTTCTTCGCCCCGAGAGCCACGGTGCGAAGCTCCACATTCCACACGAGGCCCGTGAAAGGGACCTCGCTGCCGAACTGGTGATCCTTGGATAATTCCCATGGAATACCAAGTGCCCCCGAGACTGTGTCAATGTCGGAGAAATTGTAGGAGAACAGGGAGTCGTGGGTGGAACGCGGGGATTGATGCGACAAATCCAAGATGGGGAACACCATATCTTCGTCGAATTCTTCGAGACGGCCATCTGGTAGCGCATCGCCGCCAAACCAGAAACGACCACCGGTGTGATGACGACCGCCCTGCGCCGCAACCCTACGCTGGCACGCGACGCGAAGGTCGTTGAACTCGTTGATGTACTTGCGTCGAATGCGCAGGAAGACGTGATCGTCCACCCATTTGCCCAGAGGGCCCAGCCCTTTAGAGCGAAATATGTCGGTCCCAGCGTCTGCGACGGATCCGTACGCCCCGCACCCGGATTTTGCCCCGAAAGAAACAGCCAAGTCGAGGTCAAAAGTTGTTTCGGATGAGCGGACGACGGCAGCGGGCCATTGAGTGAAATGCAGGGGTATTCGGCGGTATGCTTCAGATACGTCACGACAGGCGCCTTCGGATCCGGGAGGGAGGCACGAGATAGAGAGGGAGAAAGCAGTAAATGTGCCCCAGGTGCAGGGAAAGAGGTCAGAGTCGATAGATGAATTGATAGATGAAAGAGTGGCGGAGGGAGTACGTGGGAAGGAAAAGTTCTGGATGAGGCGGAGACGGTCAATCTGTTTCGGAACAAGAGAAAGTGGAGAGGTCTGGAAAGGCCCAATGAGCGTCTCGACCTCCTCACGAGAAAGAGGCCCAATGTAGCGGCCTGAATTGCGCTCATGCTGGATGATGCGATCAAACTCGTCTGGATGACACGGCGGACAAGTTGATGTCATCTTCCCTTTTGTCATGTGCAGTCACTGTGACTGTCATGCGGACTGTCATCGAGACTGTCATCTTGCAAAGTGTTGCCGGCACCCGGACCGACACGCCGACTGTCATGCTTGCCTGTTTCGCTTGCGCGTTTCGCTGGTCGGGCCAAGGTTGGACATTACCAGAAATTGGTAAAGAAAATACGGCAGCGCTGCACCGACGCGACACGATTTTTTTCAGTTCAATGCTATAATTGATATGTCTCCAGAAAGGGTAAGAGTCTCCTATTTACCCTATGTATGACCAAGCAATGAACAAGTATGCAAATCTACAGCTGTGAGATGACTACGAGTGGTCTTGAGTAACACACACAGTTTAACACACGTAAAAGTACATATAGTTGAGCCTTCCTCCAGGTTTCCGTTCTTTGCACGGTGATGAAGGCAACAATTTTCCGAGCACAGCATTTAGTAGGAAAGACTGAACACAGGCTTGAAGCTTTAAATTGCACTGCAAGTCTGAGGTCTTGACTTCACCAGAGGAAAGAGGGTGCTTGGGTTGACCAGATGTTGCCTTAGGGGGAGCCTCCCGGGGTGTTTCCCACGAGCGGGGACAACACAGCCCACAGGAAAAAATGAAAAATTCGGTGTCCTCTTCCTGGGAGAATTTAGACTCCCCTGCATTTTTTCTGTATTTTTCTGAAGCAAGGATGAGGCAGATGGAAAATAAAAGCAATACAAGTTTGACATTTTCTCACGACCAACCCAGTTGGCGAGATGACAGTCCCGATGACAGTCTGGGTGACAATCAGGATGACAGTCACAGTGACTGCACATGACAAAAGGGAAGATGACATCAACTTGTCCGCCGTGTGAGCAAGCATCGTTGGGCTATTACGAGGAGTGTTGGTGAGATGAATGGAACGGAAGCCGATATTAAAGCCGAAGCGAATAGAGGAGGGTATGGTAGGGGACGCGACTTCATGTCAAGCCGCAATTTTGCAAATTTTGGGCCGAAAGTAGGCGCAAACGACAGGAAAATAACATGTTTCTATTCAAATGTCACGTTTCGGACTTTGGGTATATAGTCACGTGACCAACCCGCCAAATCTCGGCAGGTGCAAAATTTTTCAAGTATGTGTTTTGAGCCCGTTTAAAATACGAGAAAAAAAAATGCGGCTGCTCGGCGGGCTCAATATCCCGGGAGGTAACTCCTCGGTGCTCTTTGTACATCTTGGCAGCAAACTCAGCTACAGCTCCTGTTGTGCCGTGGTGATAAATATCAAGATATTGATGTACTCGTCGGAAGAAGCAACAGATGGATATCAGTGGGCACATGTCAAGTGCTTCCTGGAGAATCCGCTTCCTATGCTCGAACTTGCCGTTGCTTTGCTCGTGGAAATAATTCTTGCACCACCCCCCAAAATACTCAATGGGATTGAGCTCTGGGTGGGAGGAAATGACACTCGTCGCCCACCTCCTTGATAATCTGCAGCCAATCTGCGGCGCAACTGTGGCGGATTGAGCAGGTAGTTCAGCAATCTGTGATCTAATCCACGCACCTTTTCGAGCAGATACGGCTCGTTCTTGAAGTCACAATGAAGCTGTTGAAACGTTTGGGGCGTGCCATAGTCCTGTTCACGAGGTCGAGGGCTGGAAGTTGTGCTTGTTTGGCTTACACGTGACCCACCACGTGACCCAAACCCGCCAAATCGGCTCTCAAAAAATCGATTTACGATTTTAAATTTTTGACCCATACAATGTCTTCTAGCTACCAATAGCTGCTCAAATATGCATTAACAGAGTTTTCGAACAATATCTGACCTCGCTATTAGGGTTGCAAGTTCGATGCATCAAAGTTGTCACGAAGTCACGTCCCCTACCATATGTGGGGATAATACTTGTTGAGGAGTCCGGAATCTGTGAGTAGATCTCGCCAGACGGACCAATTGAATGGAGTGACAGTGTTAGAGCTTCTGTGCGAGATGACACTTCTGAGCGCCATGATTCGGGCTCCCGCATCCGGAGCACTCGTGGAGGGAAATGTGATTGAGGTCGCAACCAGCAAGTTGCCAAGCGAGGCAAATGAGCTCCCGGCGGCTGTTGGTGAGCTCCCCTCGGCGTTCCGCTTGGATCGCGCCTGCGTTGAGACGTTCCAGAGCGTGGATGAATTGCACGACCGAACTTCGTGGCGGTGACGGCCGACGCATACGGCACAAGCAGATAGGCCGTCGGAGGTCCGGCTCGTGCCCTGCTGAAAAAACGTGTGTATTTGTGTGATCTATGATTGAATGAGCTGAGAAACTGACCATTATCATTCTATTGAGTGTCCTGGAGGAGTCCCACGGCTCGGATTTGCTCTTGTACTCCCTGTACAGCCCGCGAGACAACTCGATCACAACGATTCCGGGCACGTGACCGCGCTTGTGATCACATTGGGACATGTCGCGTCGCCGGACGGGGATGCACAGAGTTGATCTGAGGCGTGTAATCTCTCGAAAACACTTCAAAGTCAGAATATTTGAACTGGTTCACTCGCTGGAGGATAGAGCACACAGATATATAAGGCCTAGACTGTAGGAATATTTCACAGCTTCAAGTCCACTGTTCACGTGCTCCGGGTGCCATACCTCAATTAAGAGGACGATGTGCCCTCCACCATCCAAATAAGTGTTTTTAGAGCCATACAACATCCCACACAACCTTCAAATCACGACACAAGAGATGATCTCTGCAAAACATGCAAAATAATATATTATAATTACTACCAGCGGTATGGAAAGATTCTGAGGACATCATGCCCTGCGGAATTGTCATGTGATTCTGCTCATATAGTTTTCAGAAATGTACGCCGAGAATTGAGGTCAGAACAGCTGTTCTGGCTGAAATGATCAAAAACAGCTCAAAAAGGAAAAAAAAATCGGCCGCGCCCTAAGTTCCGCAAAGAGCTGTAATGCAGCATACAACATCCTAAACAAATTCGAGGAGTGTCGAGGTCATTCTCTGACCCAGACAAAATCACTGTTGTTCGTCCAGGACCTGTGGGAACGGATTCAAGAAGGTCTGAAAAATGCGAACCATCCTCCTACACAGGTTTTATACACGGATTCGCCACAGGGTAAGCATTTTGCTGTAGTCTTTGACGTGATATTCATTGTCCTTCAGCCGAGCGCTTGTTCCACGAGTCAATCAACAGTTCTTTGACAAAAAATGTGGTACCAGTGACAGAGTGGACCGATTTACCCTTGTTGACGCGTAGCCTGGTCGCTCCGGTTACTATTGCCTCCAATTCCATGGACATCGAAGCGGCAGCCAATGCCCTCCTCGAGGATTTGGTGAACATTCCATCCTCGTCCTCCCAATTCAATGTTGTTGCCCTCGCGATCAAAATGGAGCAACGCGCCGGAGAATCGTGTCTCGACATCATTCAGCTTCAAACGGCCAATCATGTTTGTGTTTTCAAGGTGCGATATTTATTTGGTGTGCGCAATCACTATTTTCTAATGTCCCGCTAGGTTACAGATCTCACCTCACGCAGTGATATGCTGCCCTCGCTCCGAGCCATTCTCACCAATCCCACCATTATAAAAATCGGCCATTCAATACGCCAGACACTGCAAACAATTTCCCAGGCACTCTCCCAGCCCGATATTGACACAGTTTTGAAGACTCGCAGTCCACCACTCCTCGATCTAGGGAAGTACGCAAAGCTGAAAGGCGTACTCGACGATCCGTCAGTCTCGCTTACCGCACTGGCCGGAGTCGTTCTCAAGAAATCTTTCGCCGCACCGCAATTTTTGCCCTACCCCTGGTCCGGTAATACATCATCACAGCAAAACGAGTTCCTTTTCTTGGAAATAGACTGCATTTGGCAAGTTTATGTTTCACTCTCCGAGCGGAACTCAGTCGGGCTCCCACTCCAACCAACGCAAGCCACAACTCACGGCCAGCTGGTAACCCTCGTGCAGGGCTGTAAACCGATCGCCGAGGGCTCAATAGGAGCTTGAAGTAGCGGATGTAAAATCCTCATGAAAGGATTCTGGCGGTCTGAAGTCGAGTCTGCCAGTAAAAGTTCGCGTGCATACTTCATCCTTTCATTAACCTTTGTTGCAAATTCAGTATGGATCCATCAGGGTTATTCTCGGTCACATACAAGTTCAAATCTTGAGGAATGGGCATCAACTGTTCTATTACAGCTCTTTGCAGAACTTAGGGCGCAGCTGTTTTTTTTCTGATTTCCACCAGGTCCGCTGCCCTGAGCGCAATTTTGATCGGATTGGCTCGGGAGTAGGTGCGTTGGAATCGCATTGAAAATTCGCAGTCAACCTAACACCGGTATTTTTTGATGCCATCAGAAAATGCAACTTCTGCCGAAAAATCTCGGCTTTCAGCAAGTCACCTGTAGCATTTGGAGTACTGCTCGGATTGACCTAGTTTTTGGATATGCTGATTGTATACATACACTCTAGTCAACCATTACGTTTTTACATGTTTAAATTCCCAAATCCACTTTGAGTGTTCTATTTTCTCAAGGAGGAAAATGACAATTTCAACAAAGTGCACCATGAATTACAATTACTTCCAATATTGTCCGTCCAAAGTTCAGGTTGACTAGGATATATGTATAGGTATAACATATCCAGAAACTAGGTCAATCAGAGCAGTACTCCAAGTGCTACAGGTGACTTGCTGAAAGCCGAGATTTTCGGCAGAAGTTGCATTTTCTGATGGCATCAAAAATACCGGTATTAGGTTGACTGCGGATTTTCAATGCAATTCCAACGCACCTAATTCCGAGCCAATCCGATCAAAATTGCGCTCAGGGCAGCGGACCTGGTGGAAATCACCGAAATCAGAAAAAAAACAGCTGCGCCCTAAGTTCTGCAAAGAGCTGTAATAGAACAGTTGATGCCCATTCCTCAAGATTTGAACTTGTATGTGACCGAGAATAACCCTGATGGATCCATACTGAATTTGCAACAAAGGTTAATGAAAGGATGAAGTATGCACGCGAACTTTTACTGGCAGACTCGACTTCAGACCGCCAGAATCCTTTCATGAGGATTTTACATCCGCTACTTCAAGCTCCTCCTGAATAGAAGGCGATTGTGCAGTTGTCTGAGGATCCAGAGTGCGCAACTCGATATCTAGCAAGGGAGAAAGACAAGTGGAGCTAGTCTCGGCAGGCTCAGCCATAGACTCGTTATTAAGGCCGCTGATGAACCTAGAGAAAGGGGGAAATCAGACAAGTGGGGGTCGAGCAGGAGATGAGGATGGAATATTAGAATACAATCAGTAGACACTCAGCCGTGGAGTAAACGACTCGGATTAGAGCTACCTATTAGAATACAATCAGTAGACACTAGTAGGAGCCCGTAAGTAATTGTAAGGATAGTATACGATGGGAGCACATACCTCAGCCGTGGAGTAAACGACTGAGGGATGTGACTCCGTGAGTTACGCTAATGTAATGAGCGTGACGCCGACGATCGGCACGAGGATCGCGAGTTGGAAGTAAGTCCGAATGTATATGTACAGACCAAATTCAACACTCCCCCTCAACGAGCATCCATACGAGGGGCCATTCCCAACATTTCGACCAGTTTCTGATGCCGCGGAGTCGGTAACGGCTTTGTAAACAAGTCGGCGATGTTTTCCTCGGTAGGAATGTAACTCGGTGCAATGCAACCGGCGGTGACGGCTTCGCGAATCCACCAGATGGCGATGTGGATGTGCTTCGTTCGCGCGGTGACTTCATCGACATTCAGGATCATCCGGATCGTGGAGGTGTTGTCGATGAGAAGGGAAGTCGGACCGTGCTGGAGAAGTCCCAACTCGGAAAGGAGCGAATGTAGCCACATAATTTCGCGGCCTGCGTGAGTGCCGGCGTAAAGCTCTGCTTCGCCAGTCGACAGCGCCGTAGATGTTTGCTTTTTCGCAGACCAAGCGAATAAGCTGGAGCCGAAGAAGACAGCGTACCCGGAAATGGAGCGGGCGTGGTCTTTAGAGTTAGCCCAGTCCGAATCGCTGTAGGCGCGGATGTCCATGTCGTCGTCGCCGCCTAGAACGAGCACGTAATCACGGGTAGTCTTCAAATATTGAAGAATCCGTTTACGGCAGACCAGTGAGCTTCCCCAGGGTCGGAGCAGAATTGTGCAACTGCCTTGCCGAGATATTCTTTGGCGCCCGCCCCGTCGAGAGGGACTGTACCCCGGGCAAAACTAACCTGCTCCTCGGTCGGGGTGTGTGTCTGTGTGTGAAGGGCACAATACAGGCGGTACATGACCGGGAAACTATTCTTCAAGTGCCGGATGAGCTCTGTTGACATGATGTTGAAGTTGAGAATAAAGGAAGTAAAGGACCGCTTACTTCCGAGGTTTGAGCGCGCAGCTTTGGAAATAGTGATGATTTGACGGTTCCCGTGGAAGCACTTATAGTGCTTGTCGCCTGGAGTACCGCTGCTCGCAGAACATGAAACATAGCTAATAATTCAAATATTAAATCAAACTATATCTGAGATTTTTTCGCAGGCGTAGGAAAACACCCCCCGTTAGTTCTGGCCTTAAGGAAATGGCTGTGAGTGACACTTGTCACACATGGCCGTAACTCAAGTCTCACAAAAACTGAAGGGAAAGCTTACGTAAGATGGTCCGTGCTTTCCAACAACGACTTTCATGCTCAAGCTTGCTCGCAACCCATTCCGGTCCAGTCCAGAAAAATTCCACAGGCGAAACATCCCCCTAAAGTTGTGACCTTCAGGAAGCGGCGGCCACAGAGTGTCACATGTCACATTTGTAACAGTACACATTTGCTTCCGCGGAACCTGATTCTGTCGCATCTGACTTCCCTACAACTCGACTCTCTACAGTCTGGACTGTTGGTATCGGTCTTATGGAAGCTCTCTGGGCCTAACAAATTTCAAACTCGGAGCGAGGAATCGAGGACTCGACACCTCAAACTCAGGCATCATGATGCAACCTTGGCTGAACGAACTTTCTATGATAGTATCCCAAGGCCCTGCGGAATGATACTCCCTTCTGGATCTGTTCTCTAGATGTATGCAAGTTCCATTTGACCTTGTTGTCTGGAAACCGAATTGCCGAGGCCAATTCCAATATTGTCATTTATCCTGTTATCTAGGATCTGGGGATTCTCTGCCATCTGGTTAATGGACAATGGTGATCATTGATGTCAAAAAAACCTGGTTTCAAACACCAAAGCCTCAACGATAAATTAATAATTTATTGCAGATTGCACGGTTCTGGTACTCCCCGTGTTTACCCTCAAATTTCTTAGATTTCGAGTGTAAGACGGGGAGTTCCATCAGGCCCGTCAATATGATGTTCATTCATCCCTTCCACTGATGGAACTTCTGAACCTATGATCGGTGCACAGCATTTAAAGGTAGGCAAGTCTGTTTGATTCAGTCCACCTGCTAATGTATCGGCCAGGACGTAAATAGGATAGTGTTATTGCTGGCTGCGTATGGACAGCGTATGAGCTAAGACTAACACACCGTGTTTGCCGTCTGGACTTGCACCCTGCCGTGGACACGATTTACACGTGCCTGCAAATGTCACCAACCAGAGTGGATGCACGACTCGACCCAACCTGCAATTACTACTGACAATGAACCACGAGTGCCCAGCCGACTCAGGTTCATTTCAGTCTCGTGTGCTTTGGCGCTCCTGCTCGGGAACTGACTGCATGCAGCCCTAGACCCGAGCGCTGTCCTCGGTGCAGTGCGGCGGTGGCATCATCCCAAGTGCATTCCAGCATGGTTTGGACGGCAGACTTGATGCGGAAGGGCTAGAATTGGACTCACTGGAAAGTGCAAACTCGTTGTCTTGTGCGCTCAGTTGTGCTTCCGCGATCGACGTGTTCAGCCTGTAGCCTTGCAGGGCAGTTCGGACTCCCGAGACCTAACCTGTCCTACCGCAGGCATGAGGACCTTCGACTCAGCTGTGCTCAGGCTCTCCCGCGCTGCAGTGTCGGTGGATATTATTGACCATTGTTGACTGACAGCTTCGGAGTCAACGACCTCCACTATGGCTCAAGAGCCCGATTTCTATAAGGTGGTCGAGCAGGAAGACGACACCCTTACCTGTAACTGTCCAACTTTTCGACAGACTGGCAAAACGTGTGAGCACACATTCGCCGTAAGAGTGGAGATCGACTATGGAAATGTAGAACGATACAACGGTGCTACCTCATTTGAATTTCCTATGCACTAAGCTAAATGATAACTCTACAGACCTAGAAGCTATTCGTAAAACACGTGGAGTAGCAGCTCGGGGAGAGAAGAACAATCCTGTCAAAGAAGACAACTCTGGCCGACAGGTGCAGAGACGGACAGATCGTGCTGTCATGACTGACCTCGAGCGCTATATGGATCAGGTTGAGAATGGCTTCGATCCTTGGGGTGTTGACGGGGACGGGGATGGAGATAGTCCATCTAACACTAGCCAAGAATCGGACTCAGATGGCAATGAGGATGCTGTTGAAATTGATGATCCGCTGGGTAGGAACAGTAGCCAGTGTGAGTCTCAGCCAAATGTGAGGTGCTGGCGTGGTGTCTCATTTATTTTTATAGTAAGTAGGGGACGGAGACCGGCGACCAGCCCGCTGCATCCGGGTCGCACTGCAAGGTCGAAATCTAGCAAATCAGGTCATTCTGGGGACAAAGGTGGTAAAAGTGGACCTGTCCGATTCTCGAAAGTTCCAGGAGCGAAACGTCTCAACAAAAATAGTCTGCTGACTGGCAGCCCAACTAAAGAAGCCACCGATGAAGCGAAGAGGCAGAAGGTCAGTAATCTATCATGTATACACAAGCAGCACTCATGCATGCAACTTAACAGAGAGAGGAGAATGAGAGGAAAAAAGAAGAGAAAAGACAAGTTCAAGAAGATAGACGCCGTGCGAAAGAGGAAAGACGACGTGAGAAAGAGGAAAGCAAGCATCGGGCAGAACAAGCAAAGCAGGTGGCACTAATTGAACTTCGTCGGGTTTGGACCACATTGCCCTAAATATTGGCCACCACTTACATTTGCTTCCAGGTACGACTTGCTGCACGTGAGGCTGAGGATCGTGAGCTCGAGATGGAGATGTTCGCTGGCATGGATGAGCTCAAACGGTGGGATGATACCAACTACCAAATGCGCGAAGATGAGGCCCAGGGATTCGCCGACATTGCGAATGCATTAAGTTCTTGTCTAGGATCCGGGGCACTTGTCTTGCCCAGTTACTACCGCCAACTGGCCAGCCATTTAAAGTTAATGGACTGGAACACTTCGGCTGAAGAACACATTGCACGTGCGAACGCAGAAGCACTGGTACTACCAGTGCTTACATTTGCCTTGGTGAGATCTACCAGTGGTAGATCTCACCAAGGCAAATGTAAGTGTCGTTAATGAAAAAAACAATGAGTATACCTTCTGAAAACAATATATTAGGGGCCGTTCATTGATGGATCACTTTTCCAGCACCTGCATTACTATACCAAGCAGATCGATGTGCAGCAAGTACTTTTCTTGCATCGAACTGAAACTAAGATTGGCGGTGAACACTGGCTGCTGTTCAGATCTGGCGAAGACTTGGAGTGTTTCGATTCGCTTTCCGATCACCAAGAAATTCCTCCGGAAATGACAAATGACATGGAGCTGGTTTCTGCATACTTTCGGGGAAAAGATGTGCACTATAATTTAACTTTGCACCTGAATTTCTGAAGACCAATCCTTTCAGCGTCCTGCTTCACCTGTTCAATGTGAAAATGATTACACCGCACATACTCTTAATCTGCAGTTAGACGGTTCCACCTGTGGATTTTGGGCGACAGTGCTCTGTCTTCTCAATGTGTCTGGTGTCGAGATCACGTCTTCGAGTGTGGTGCACACATTGAGAAAGGTGAAAGCTAATGGGGTCAAACAGCATTTGAAAGAAATCTGGACTTCGTGGCAAATCGCTGAAGATGGCCTCGAAGAAGAAGCCTTGAATTCGCTTCTGCGCACGTTCAAAGCCAAAGCGGAGGGACTACACAGTTCATGCGTGTGTTTTGCCCACCTATCATCCCACTATCTTTGTCCAACCTCCGAGTCTCCGCAGATTGCTACACGGCCGCCTTGGATTGCCCGTGTTGAAGAAGTTGAAGCTGCACAAATCCCCGTAAGTCAAGATCCGTGTAAAATGATTTCACTACTTACCTGAAAGCAGGACGCCAAAACTTCTGGGTCCATTCCAGAGAGTCATGGTGGCCATCAAAATCCCGCAGAGATTTGGAAGCACATTCCCGATGATAAGAGGCTCGAAATTATGAAGAAATTGGTATTTCCCTCTCCCTCTCCACTTTCAAAAGTCTGTCTCAAGCAATGCTGTTTTCAGGCGGATGATTTCTGCCTCAGACTTGTGGCAAATCGGCAGAAATTAGTGAGCGGTGAAGGGCAGCTCTTTGTGCAAGACTTGTACCAGCTGTCTTCTCTCAATGGATGGCTCCCCGGCTCTGTTATCAGTGTTTGGGTAAAGTTCCTTGATGACGAGTCAGCACCGAGCACAAAATTCTTACCAACTGGGCATTACGTCCAATTATTACGAACTACTAAGAAGCTGACTGAAGCGGAGAAGGAATCCGACTGGCAGGGGGTCCTTCGTGGCTCACTCAAAGTGAGTGCATTTTGTTTTTCCTTAGATTGCCCCTTAATTATTCCAGTGGTTTAATGAGCACGAAACGCAATGCATAATCATCCCTATCCACCTGAGGGATCATTGGGTATGCTGTTTTGTGGATTTCCTCCGCAACTACCTCGCCATCTATGACTCTCTGGAGTCAAGAGTTCCAGACAACGACTGGCGGCGAAGCCCCCATGTCCGTGTTTTTGAGGTACGACTTGAGCTTACATTGGTATGTGGTAATATCATCTGACATTGGTGGTCCTAGATAATTAAAGAATGGCTGCAGCGACTGTTCCTCAGCGGCAACAGTGCTATTGATTGGCATGAGTGGGACATTGATCCGTGCCCTAAGGTACGGTAATTTAATAGCAGACTTATCAGCACTGAACTGCGGGAGTAGAACCAACCATACCAGATCAATACATTTGACTGTGGGGTCTATGTTTGCTTCGTAATGCATTGCCTGCACAACCGATCAACCATAGACATCAAGCACTTGAATTCAATAATCACTCCACAAGAAGTCCAAAAGTTTAGGTTCATTCTATTTCGAAAAATGATGGAACTGGACAAAGTGACCATTGCGGATGACGACTTGGAGGATGTTCGTAGTGAACACATCCTTGAGATTTCGTGAGTAAAGTTTCTCCAAGGAGGTTGTTTTTCGCTCAAAAAAATCACAATTTCAAGAAGGCCGACAACACCCCAGAAACAATCATCAAGTTTGATACCCAGGTCGGTTCATTTCTTACATTACAGATCTGTACAAAGAGTGCTGAGGGTCACCTCTCAGCCTAGAATCTCCTCTGACTCCCATTGCGACCTCAGAAATGACGCCCCCCATATTACTAATGCAATCAATCCATTAATATTTTAATGCATACAGTACATTATGAGTGACGCCATGATGAAGCCACGAAAACATAGCAGCTTTGTAAACAAGAAGATAGCATGGATGGTGATTCTACCAAGAGGGCCAGAAAGATATCAAAGAGGGTACATGCGGGATGGAGGGAAGGAAGGGAAAATATGTGGAAGAAGAAGAGGTGCGGTGCTCACCGACAGAAGGACTCGGACCGAAACAGCATCGACAACGAAGCACATTGGTGCCAATGATGTTCTGTTGTGATGGCTGTGGACAACATTTGTTGGACTTGGTGATCATCAATCTTGCCTGGTTTCAGAGTAGTACCCATCTTCGTCACTTCGTTACTTCGCTTAGGAATGGGAAAGTTCGTCACTTTGATGGAAAACTGTGAAAGTTTGTCATTTCATCAAATATCTGAGAAAGCTCGTCACCTCGGCTAAATTTTTGAGAAAGCTCGTCACTTCCGGGTGCGCGTGTGGGAAGCGCATTGTTTGATCACCGGAATTACGGAACGACACGAACAGAACATTCCTCTCTTCTACCACCACCACCATCAACCCCCGCGACGTTCCCGACGCGCTCCCGACCCAGTGAGTGACTGTTTGTAGGGAAAACAGCACCTAGGGCACGGTCGTTAAACCAGAACTCATCGCAGGCAGGCAGTGTAAGCCTGTTGTCCCCGGCGGTGGTATGTACCTAATTTGTTTTATTTTATTTCTATCCATGCACTAACCTAGAGCTTTCCGTGCTCAGCAGAGGCATCCACACCAGCGCTCAACACCCAGTCACTTCAAATGTGAGCATATTCGAGCTGCCAAAGGAATGTATCCCGCAGGCCACGGCATCGCCGGTGTACTTCCCCCTGCGTCACCGCCGCCCATCCCACATTCGGCTCGTAATCAACGGACTTGACCCGCAGAGCCATTTCGAAGACGGCGGAGATCCGAACAAATAGAGCGATGGTAAGTTTTTCATTTGTTTGTTTTGAACATACGGGACAATGTAAATCATTTTTAGCCCCCGACAGCAACATCATGAATTCCCGAGCTACTGCGCCATTTAACAAGATGTGCTCCGTCCACTCAAAACGGTAAGCATTGATTTGACTGCTTCCCAACCTCGATATATTCGGCAGGGGTTTACAATGAACATCGGCCTGTTTTGCCCTCGGTCCCAGCCGAGTCCCCCGAGCCACCAACCATCTTCGACAGCTCTGGAACTCATGCGGCAAATTCCTAAAAATGTGTCGTGTTCCAAGCAAAGCTCAAGACATGTGGAGATTTTATGTATTAGCCTGGGGGAATGTATCATGCACTGTAACAAATGTCTCTGCAATCAAATAAATATATCTCCCGGGGTTTGTCGATCTGAACAATACACCTGCAACTGACGACGCACTCTTCACGTGGTTGGACACGGTCACATGTTCACTGTCGGCAGCCCAAGTAATGAGTTTTCACGGTATCCAGAGGAAGTGAC
This sequence comes from Mycena sp. CBHHK59/15, assembly GCA_029204085.1. Classification (NCBI taxonomy): domain Eukaryota; kingdom Fungi; phylum Basidiomycota; class Agaricomycetes; order Agaricales; family Mycenaceae; genus Mycena; species Mycena sp. CBHHK59/15. Next base: position 200,981 of record JARGXW010000047.1, on the reverse strand, counting down.
GAAGTTTCACTAAATCCGGCTGAAGTCACGAACTTTCACGGAAAGCGATCAAACTCACGAACTTTCACAACGCTAAGCGAAGTTAAGCGAAGCTAAGCGAAGTAACGAAGTGACGAAGATGGCGCGGACTCTTTTTTTCCCCCATTACTTGGTTTTTCCTCCGACCCCCGCCACGGCGAGTGTGCTGAAAATGAAGGTAACTAATCCAAAGTTGCACATCATATTTCATCATCACAGAACTGAGGAAGAAAGGACAGACAAACAGCACTTACTGCTTACTTATAGTGAACTTTCGATGGAAAATCAATTAGGTTCTAGAGATACAGTGAGCAAGAGAATGAAATTCAGAAGGATTTTACAGGGCTTTTACAGGAAAAGGTGGGGAAATGATGCCGAGGCTCAAGAGAGTTTTTAAAAAAGAAATTAGATAGGCTCTTCGAAAAAGGGGTATCTATCGACGGCCTCGATTCAGCGCCCAACAAACTCTTAAAACAGGCTTGTCTGTCTGATAAATTGTTGCAGGCCGCTTCCATGTAGTCAAATGTGTGATAACATGGTGTGGTTCAATGACTATCCCATCAGCTTCTGGCTCAGAATCCACGACTGCAGTCTTTAATTCTGGGTGGTCTGCATAGAACTGGATGGGCAGAGGTCTATGTCTGCGAACAACAACAAATGTTCTGAGAACATTGTCAAGTGGGATTTGGAGAATGGCCATGATAACCCCTGTAGAGGTCTGTTTTGGGTTGGTCCCTGGCTCGTAAAATTGAATCAAGCTATTTGATGTATGTGAAGAGAAGCAGCTGTATGTGCGCTTGTCCACATGGAATTTTAGGCATCGTTTGCCTCAGGATGGTAGTATCATAGACTGATGATCAGGAGAAGTCCTCGTCAAAACGGCCAAAAACGGAAAAAAAAACGTCCGTGCCCTAAGTTCCGCAAAGAGCTGTAAAGGGCCTCATAAGGTGCGTAATGCCATATAAGGCCCAAAATGCCCTACAAGACCCTTTGAGGACATATATTATCTAGTTGTACCTATTTGAACCTTATAAGGCACCTTTTACCCAACAGCCTTATAGGAACTTATATCGCCTAGGCAGACATAATAACTTGGTTGAGATTTTTCCGACACAGGCAGAGATAAACCAGCGCAAATCGGGCCATCGAAGCACGCTCCGAGACGTTGCGCGGTATGCGTCAAGAATTATTGTGTGCACCGGCTCGTTTGTCCAGGCAGGGGCGCGCAGAGATTTTGTAGGTGTCTTGGACATACCCCGCTGGATCCTGGTGAGAAGCCCGAGGCCGAAATATTAGCGTACTTGGCGCAGCAAGCCCATGAGTGCCCAGTGCCCGTGTTACTGGGGCTTTGGAAAGTTATTCCCCATTTCTTCGGTCTACCAAAATATCAGAGCTTCAACCATTCTGATCTTGCATGCGACAAATGAGGTGTTCCGTCAAAGACTGAAATACATTGGGTGGCTTATGTCCACCTCACAAAAACTAGCGCCAATGCCGCTGCGATAATAGTCAAGAACCACAAACGTGAAATGACTTCTTCCCTGACCGCAATCTTGATGTGCTTGTCAATCTCCATTTCCAGAATATCTAATGAAAGCCCTTGATCTATGCATTTATTTATCCATGGTTTCACCACTGGCCCAACTCGTATCTGGAGTGAAGCATCTACCTTCAAGCTCTACTTGAAGATTTTGTGCATCCCAGTTCAACGAGTACGGAGGGGGCGGAGATGGAAGCCTCCGAGGGATTGATCGCTCATGAGTGTGGGACCCAAGAAATTGAACACGTCTCCGATTGCGATCTGAAATTTGAGTTTGTTGGAATTCAGGGCTGGGGGGGGGGGGGATTGAAAAAAACCTTCAGGTTGCAGTTGGAAGTTATCAGTTATCAAGTCCAGCCATGATGGAGAAAGCCCAGCCTTATGCAAACCATTCTTCAAATATACATATGGGCTTATATGCTAACTCCGGCTGGCTGCATTTTTTCCCCTCCGGCTTGGACTGACGGGAGTGTAGATTAAGATGCCCGAAGTGAGTCTCAATGATCTTCAATCCCGGTTCAAATCGGTCGGCCACCCTACCCCATTTGCTTACTTCATTCACCCAAAACCCAGACCGGGTATCAGTCGCAGGATGAAGAAATAGACTCCGATGCACCAACGGAGGACGCCGATGGCGACAACGCGGTCCTCTGCGCGCGGGCACGGAGGGCACGTTAAAACGCCGCAGAGGTGAGCTGAAACCATGCGGTGTACGTTGGAGAGCCGAGGTTGGGGGATGTGCAGGACTACATATGATTCGTAGACAATCAACCACCATCACAGGCTACAGTCCATAATGTATAAATGGTACCCAACGTTTGAAGGTCATCCCTGGCTCCTTCCGGAGCTTAGACACCGCAAGGTGGAGTGCCTCTGCTGCTTTGGTAAGGTCTGGGACAACAGGAGGGCAAGAGTTTGCGTCACAATCTCTGAATATGTGTTCATAGAATGTGCCCGCAATCTTGGGGCCATCATTATCGTTCATTGTCCTGCATGAATTATAGTTTTTGTGAGAACAATACACATTGTTGACTTACCACATTGTCGCGACAATTCCGCTGAATCCCGCAAAGAGCAGAGTTGCGGCAAGATGCATGGCCTCATCTGGCATACTAGTATCACCCTTCGCTGTCTCACAGGCACTGAGAAAGGCGAAGGACATGACTTTTGCGTTGGTTTTTAGGCTGTCAGTGTCTTGCTGCATGATGTGGGACACCTTGAGGCGGCCATCAGAGAGCATGAGACCACTGTCAAGAGGATCATTTGAATCTTGAATTCCATGGCAGGCAAAATGGACTATTGATGACTCTTGTAAAATTTGGATGACTTCGGGGCCTGTAGGACTCAGAACAGAAGTCAACCATTGGTCAGGGACCTTGTCCACAATGGCGGCCAACTCGGCAGCCGTGCCTGGCAGAGGTGAGAGCTTTGGGGCATTTGGTTCGATTACAGCCGTCATTTTGAATGATGCTCTTGTCGCAGTGGGAGGATCCAGCAGTGCAGCAAGGGTGGGTGTGTAGGATGAGAGAACATAATCTGAAACACAGTCCGTTTGATCCGTGTCATAAATTCCGGCAGCATGGACCGGAACAAAGGCAAATGCCCCAGTCGGACACCACCATAAGCGGGAAAGATTTTCTGACTTCTGCACACAAGGGCAGCTTAGATCACCCCAACATAAAATCCAAAGAACTTGGCCTTACCTTCAAATTTAGGACGTCAAATACTGGTTTCACGATTGTTTGCCACATGTCTGCTAAAACTCTGCGGAAGATGATATCTGGGCTCATGTTGACACGCCCCTCTTGTGCCCCATAAAGCCGAGCATACAATTCAGTTTGTTGCGCAGAATCTTCTGTGTGCCCACGAGCTTCCAAAAAGCCATTGACATCGAAACTTCTCTCTGATAATGCATGCGGGAGATCAGCATAGTGTTCAACTGTCTTGACATCGAGTGTGAGGAGTTGTACGTGATGAACGTCCGCAAAAGACTTTACAATCAGAGCCGAACAAGACGATCTACTAGCAAGCAATATGATGATTGGACCAGATATTGCTGCTTGACGGAGGGAAGCGATAGTTTTGGGCTGGAGGAAATCTCCAAACCCTGGCACCATTCGAACACTATTGATGGTCTTGTCCCACTCCTCATTGAGCTGGCGGCATCGAGCTCCTATGGCGTCAATTGACCTAAGTTGGCGCTGACTGTCTATGGAGATATTCTGAGAGACATCTCGAAAAGATGCCTGCTCCAATTGCCAAGATAGGTTTCTTAGCGTACTGGCAAGCTCTGGTTCTATATTTTGTAGCTTGTCGACCGGAGTTCGGAGATGCAGTGCCTGTGCCCAGAAAATTGAGCGGCTGGCCTCTAGAAATTCCACAGCTCGGTTATTCTGATTCATGCCTATAGCACAAATTGCGGAAGCAGGAGCCAGAGATACAATTTCTTTTCGGGCCAACATTTGTTGGCGGGACTTGAGATCCAAAGAAAATGCGGCCAATTGTGGTAGAAGGTTGATGGTGGTTTGATAGGCATCCAAGGAGGATGGATGGCGATGTCTAGTTGCACTCCTGACCCATTCACTTGAAGCAAATAAGCGAATGAGTGGTGAAGAATGAATGTATGTTGAAGCTTCTATGTGCAAGCTGATAGCCTCATCAATATCCTTGGGGTCACCCCACAACTCAAACCTTCTGTGCATTGCATGAGCCAGATTGTTGAGTGAGCCACCTCGATCCGGATGAGGCATAGCACGGATCTCCAGTGCTTCTCTGTTCAACATGATAGCCTCATCAATATCCTTTGGATCTCTCTGCCGCTCAAATCGTCGTTGAACCGCTGCTCCTAGATTGTGGAGGGAGGAAACCCGTTCATGAGAGGCAGCACAGATCTTCAGTGCCTCTCTGTTCAAGGCAATAGCTTCATCAATATCCTTAGGATCACCCCATCGCTCGAACCGTGTTTTGATTGAATTGGCCAGACTGCTTAACAACAAAGCCCGGTTAGCATGAGGTGCTGCACGAATCTTCAGTGCTTCTCTGAGCAAGCAAATCGCTTCACCAATATCCTTGGTATCCCCCCACTGCTTGACCCGCATCTGTAGAGCAATAGCCAGATTGTTGAGGGAGCTGGCACGGTCAGGATGAGGTGCAGGCCATATTTTCAGTGCTTCTCTGTGCAAGATGATGGCCTCATCCACATCTCTGGGGTCACCCCGGTACATAAACCGTCTTTGGAGTACTGCCCTTCAGGGACCACGCCTTGCGCTCCTCGTCTAAGGAGGTCATCAATTCATACACGAGTAGCGACCCGGTCGCGCCTCAACGGTCCAAGATCAGTTGGCTCGCAGCACGGAACAAAGAGGTTGAATGGCAAATACCATAGACGTAATTATAAGCCCTAATGGCCGTAGGATCGTCGAGGGTAGCCACCATCTGTCGGAAGGAGCGTCGCATCGCAGATGTGTTGAAACGAAGACTAGAAAGCCTGTCTGGAACGAAGCACAGAGGAAGTGGTGACGATTTAGGTATGTTTGTTTCTCCTCCGAGTCGGTTTTAAAAACACCTGCGGCGATCATTTCCTTACATCACTTAGTCATATAAATGTGGGAGTGTTGGTGGGCATTACTGCGCGGTTCGCCGCCATTGGCAAGAGGTGATTGATCTCTGGATCTTGGACAGTGGCTGCAGCAGGAAGCCGACAAATCAGACAAACTCCACATGTTGCACGGAAGGCGCGAACTTCAAAAGGACAAACCTTCCGCTTAAAAAACCCTTTATATGAGGCACTCTCTCCATGGTTACGACAGCAAGTCATCGTGAAGCTTTGACTTCCGTTATGCTGTCGACCCATCTACTTGCCTTAGAAAGGTTACGGTATGTTGACATGCTCACCTACCAGTGCCCCGCGATGCGCGCCTCTGCCGTTTCGGTACAACCGCGGTTGAAATTCCGGAACATGCCTTGTTGGAGTGCCAGGCGTCACCATGGCCAGCGGTCCTCAACTTGCGCACGGTGCTCTTGGAAAAGTAATTCCGCACTGTACCGAAAGTGCAGAGTAAAGTGGTTGAACTCACCAGTGTTGAGTTTCTGAAGGCCATTATACACGAGCACGCAACTATTGTTCTGGTTGGAAAATATGTGCATGATGTCCTACAAGAGTTTTACGCTTTTCCGCTGCGACGTCCGTAGGGTAAATACTGTCTGAATCGGAGCTGACTGATTCTAGGTCACCGGAATTGCTGCTTTCTGTTGTCTGGGGTCTACCGTGGGGCACGGGGAAACCTGTGGGATCTGCGTTCTGGGGCTTGGATGGCAGAGAGTGGTCCAGGGGCGATGGTGTATTTTTACTTGCTTTGTCCACCGGGATAATTCCTGGAAACTGGCGTTCGTTGTTCGGACCGTGCCGTGTAATGCTACCTACCTACCTACCACACAAGAGACAAACGTCGATCGCATATCGGAGTCGAAGCAGTTAAACGGGAAATTCGTGTTATTGAATACCAAACGACAGGGAGGACGAGCATCTATGTACGAGCCACAAGGAAACAAATTATCGATCACGATCGAAGCGCAAAGAAATACACTCAGGACGGATGGATCTGTGCAGGGTAAAGCGCTTCCTACGTGTCAAAGACGAAGGTCCGATACGGGATATGTAAGCATTCGTCGCCGACGTGTTACCGGGCAAAGAGTACAGCCAAAGGTACCCCTGTCGACTGCGACTCGTGCAGCCCCCGCGCTAATCTTTCTTTTACTCTCGTTTAGTAATAAATCATGCCAAGCGCCAACACAGCTCGGAACCTCTCACTGCGTCCGGTCTCGATGATGAGGACACCAATAAGCCCTCCGCCGTAAATTTCTTTCACCGTTAGTTGGTTAATTAACGAGCTTGGACCAGACTCGGAACCCGATTTACCTCTTTTACGAGACGGTTTTGAAGAATGCACTCGGCTCCACCTCACAGCTTATTTCTCGCGGCGAAACCGCTCCAGTGCCGGCTCGCATTGTTTCCCGTGTATTTTCTGTGCCCGCTCCGCCCGACAACTCCCAACATATCCCAGAGTTTACCCCTTCAATTTCTCCTTCCATCGAGTTCGAAAATTTGACCGAGAAGGACATGGAGGATACATTCGCATGCGAGGATTCAGACCAAGATGACGATGATTTTGACTTTGACTTTGATGAAGACACCGAGTTCGAGGGCAATCCGGTATTTAACACTGCTTCCAGGTGTTACATTTTAACAGTTTAACCAGGACAACGAGATGCCTGGAATTGATAGCAGCTTTTTCAACAATACATTCTTTGATGACAGCGTCAACGAGGTGCGCAACATGGTGTTATTTTCGACCCAGATTCATTATATATTATAGGATACTTCCGTGGCTGCACTGATGGAAGGCATCGAGCGTACCTTTACCCTCATGCAGCAGTCGGAGAAGCTTCCCAGTCGTGTTCTCGATGACGTGTTCCATTACATGGACCGACTGCTCCGCCTCTTGTCAAAAAAACATTCGGCATTCAAAGCATTTGCCCACGACTTCAGCGAGGCCATCTTTGTCCGGGATCATTCGGACGAATGTGCTGTCCGAGCTGTCATCGAGAAGAACGGAGGTGACTGGGAGTATTACAAGCGCGCAAAGTCTTCGACTCTTAACCGCCGTATCCGCCGCTATATTCCGGAACGCACCGTGCTATTGGGCCGACTCGATAAATTGTTCAACGCATACCAGGACATCCAGTGCTCAACGAAGAAAAGCAACGGCCCCTTCTTCTCAGATGAAGCCAAAGAAATGGTCCAACATCTCCTTCAAACCGCGCGAGAGGGGTACCTCTCGGATCCTCCTGGTATCCCCCTTTACTATCTAATGGGAAAGGACCGTGATGGGCTCAACGTCTACCGCACCGTGCGAGGAACGAACTCGCTCGAGGGTGGATTCCATATGGTCGTTCGTCGCATTTTGGCTCCCTGCGAGCTTCTCCAGAATTGGCAGAGTGCATTTTAATTAACTGGATTTTGCGTCGAAACATGAGGGTATTCTGTTCATTTTTTTCGATCCTGTTCAGTCTTCTGACGCTTGCCAGGTCGGGTTTCATAACCGCACGGGCAAAAAGTATCGCGGCCATTATGCACTTTGGATCAGGGACGAGATCGTCGAACTTGCTATTGAAGTCGGCTGCAAGCCCTCCTTCCCTCTTCCCCATGTGCTCCCGACTCGGATCGCCACTTCCGAAACCATTGGCATCCTCCCTATCGCCAAATCACTTGCTGAAAATCTCAAAATCACTACACTTCCTCGCCCACACATCACTGGTCTACCTCACCATCGTGATACACCAGTGCATGTCATGACGCGCCTCTGTACCAAGTCCATAAACCGGTACCGCTACCTCCAACTTCGTCGGCGGACTCTTGCGGCGGTGGTTCCAGTGCATACGCACCAGGAATACATCACTTTCAAGGCACATATTAACCACGCAAAATTCAGAAAGGGTGCCAAGGTTTATCCACCCCACGAGCACTGGAAGAACATCGACTTCCTCAAGCTTGCACAATTTTGGAACGAACTCGTGGACGCCCAATCACGCTCAGTAACCGACTCCAACCTCCGAATTTACTACAAACTACCTCAACAACTTGAAGCGCACCATAAAAAGACCATTCTCTGGAAATCGGAACGTTCCACACTGTCCACCGGTATCAATTTCACTGCGCGGAAGCCGCTTCTCGACATTCTCAATTCGGACGATAATTATACTAATGCTCTACCTGCGATTCCGTTACCCGAAGCTGTTCCCGACGGCGAAGTGGACCTCTCTATTGCAGGTTTGACTCGTCTTCTTTTCTTCCAAAATCTGCGCTGATTTTATCTGTCGCAGGCGACAATGTTCCAACTTCTTTCAATCCGATGGCCGAGGAAGAAGATGGAGAAGATGTTGGTGACTCCCAGATCCCTGAATTGGAATCTGGCGAGTCGTCCATGCAGAGCGATGAGGTAAACGAGACTGCGGAGTCAATGTTGCCCTCTGTGCAATTTACTCCACAGCCGGCCCCACAGCCTGCGCAGTTGGCTGCACCTCAATTCATCCGGCCTGTCGTCGTGCAACAGACATTGCTGCCTGGTGCCTCCACACCTACACCAGGTCCTGCAACTCAGAAGGCAAAAGTAACGAGACGCTGTGCCCTGTGTGTGGAGGCTGTTTGTCCGAAGCGGCACAACTGTCGGGGTTCGGGCGGCAAAAAGTGGTGTATATGCGGGCATCCCCCTTTGAAGAAGAACCGGGCACGCGAGAGGAGGAACGCACTTTGCAACGGGAGAATGCAGCGCAGACCCGCGGAAGCTGATCGTGTTCACGCTAGTAGTTTCAGAGCAATTTATTTACTTCATATTGTACCTGGTTTTGAAGCTCAGACGGCGAACTAAGCGGGCGGGAGCGAGTGCGATAGAAAAGCGGTGCCTTCCATACAAGTACAGAAATAGAGAGCACCAGAGAGCGCAGAAATCGAGAAGCGACGAGACAGCGCTTGTTGCGGCAACAGCGGGCTGAAACAGGCGCCCGCTGACAACACAAACATCTTGAATTTGATTGGCTGAGACTTAGGCCATCCGGGCCGGTGGCACTTAGTACTTGAATTCTCGGAACAATCCACGCGGAGCCGAGATTCAAGTTAATTCAAGTTTTGTGATTTGTCTAGGGCAGACTACGGACGGTTGGGACTCCGATTTCGCGGTCAGGTGAGCTCTTTGATTTTCTGATACTCCCTCCCTTTTTCTCTCATTTTTCGCTTTTTTTTGCAACTTGAAAAACTTGAATTTCACGTTCTCTCCCCGACATAGTACATAAGCCGATGATCTTGAAAGCCACGGCTGGTTCCGTCGGTTCCTCGGTGGGCTGCCAAGATCACTTCGTCACCGAAAGAACAGCCCAGACAAAGAATTTGTTTGCTTACCTTGCTTGGAATGGGTGCAGGTTTTAGCGGGACGGGAAGTTGACTTGGACAAAATTTTTCATGCAATTGAGAACACAAAGAATGAACCAAGTATTCACGCGAAGACAATGGCCGAGAATCCGGTGGCTGGTGGGAGTTTTTCCACTTGATGATAACCAAATTTTTGGACATAATTTTGGGCGCAAAGAGGGCTTCGAAAATTGGTATTCTTGGGAAGGTCACGGGGTGGTACGCCGTTGTGGAAGCTCAAGTGCGCAGTTCGCTTCATCTGCATATTTTGATATGGATTGAGGGAGCACCTTCCTCACCGTTGGATATGAAAGAGCGAATGAATTCTGATCCCGATTTCAAGCAGAAACTCGCGGAATGGTACGACGATATCATTTGCCAGAGCTTCCCAAAGGATTCTGTTCCGTATGTTGCAGCTGAAAGCGCCCCAAAACAGCTCCCCGTTCTGAGTTGTCCATTGATCCTGCTTCGCCAAATTACGACGAGAGGAGGGACCAACAGCACCGAGATTTGTGTGAGACTACTGGATTGGTTCACGAACATAATGCAACATGCTTTAAGCATATTCCTCGTCGAATACACTCTCTGGTTGACCCTGACAGTGATTGTCGGTTTGAACTCCCTCTACCTCTTGCTTCAGAGACACATTTTGACGACGACGGTGATCTCATAATACGGTGTGAAACTGGACACTTAAATGGCCACAATCCAACCGCAACTGTTTGTCTCGGGTGCAACACTGATCTCAAGCAAACTGCATCTTGCTCTGTCGCGATGGCCATGGTTGAATATATGGCAAATTATACGATAAAATTGCAGTTAGACACTTCAATTGTCTTTTCGGCGCTTTGTGCTTCAATCAAGGCTCTGCAAATAAACCTCTGGAGGATGTTGACGGCAAGATTGACAACGCTGAATGGCCGATTAATGATGGTCAAAACAACTAATACATTAGTTGGGAAGCGAGAACACACTGGTCAACAAACTGCTAGCTCTTACTTGGCGGAAAGAATAATTATACATCAGATGTTTATCAAGAATATTGGTGGTCTTCCATGCTTAGCGACATTGCACGGGACATATTCACACTTGATTTGGATCAGGATCGTTCGCAATCCACAGCAGAATTGAATGAGGAGAGCAAGCTGGAAATTCAAGACTCGGAAAAGCCCGAACGCATGGTTATCCCAGACGACGAGGATCACAGTTTGATTCTGCTCACAGCGGAGAATGTCAATGAAGAACCCGCAAGTACGATCCCTGACGGCGAGGTTCAAGAGAAAAATATTCAACCATGTTCAATGACATTTTCTACAGGCCGCCGAAGCTTGATTCAATGTACGTCTGGGATATATCAAGACAGTTCGTCAAGGAGAAGAGGCCAAAGTCGAAAACTCAACGAAAGACATACCTACGGTTCAAACCAGGGCATCCCCAGTACACTACACACTGCTCAAAAATTGGACAGTCCTGTAAGACCTGTTCTCATGGATATCGGGTGCCTCGGAATGACTCGGAGAGTGTCGAATTGAAATATGCGGTGGTAATCCTGTCATTGTTTAAACCTTGGTCAAATATCAATCATCCCCTCTCAAGGATTCGAATACCTCCTGGCTCGATGCTTTAAATGACTTCAGGCCGTCAATGTCCCCAGAGCATTCTAGAATCGTACTCAACATGCAACTCCTGTATCAGACTCGAGACACCAAGTTTGATTTTGCTACAAACGTAGCAAACGGCTCGCTGAGTTAAAGAGAATGGCGAAAAATACAGGGATAACTGAGGATGAAGCCGATGAATATGACCCAGTATGGGAAAATGCAATGCAGACTGATATCGATTCAGACGAAATCGATTCAGAGAACCCAGTATTGGTTAAGGATACGAGAGCCACCCGGGATGCGAAGCAAATCATCTCCGAGGCGAATAGTGCTGGCTTCTATTCTGTAAAAAACCTCCTAAGCCCCGATATCTGTGAAACGTTCAGCTGCAGATCCATGCTAGGAGAGGAGACTGATGTAGTCAGAGCAAGCCTGGTCGTGGCCAGCGATATCGGTGGATGTACAATCCATTCAGAGGCGAGTTTGCGAGTTCTTCCCGCCAAAATGAAATCTACCCCGAGTTTGCGAACAAATCTTGAGGAACGTATCTCACCGCTTGAGACTCTGATCTTGGATGAGTTTATTTCCTGAGTGCCCAGGATCTGGCCCGACTTTCTGAATATCTCTGCATGGGGAAAGGAATCACTGACTCAATGTGCAGGGGTTTGAATTGGGCGACATGCGGTGATCCTTGTCAGCTACCGCCACCTGGAGGTAACTCATTATTTGACCGTGAACTGGTGCAGTGCCATACCAACGATAATCTGAATGATTTACACGAAAAAGTTCGCCAAGAGGTCAAGGGTATTCAGATTTGGCATCAGGTCGAGCATGTTGTCGTATTGGAAGAGATAATGCGGCAAAAGGGCGACCCGTTACTGGTCAGCATCCTCAAACGACTGCGGAAGGGAACATGTTCCGCGCAGGACAAAGCAATTCTGGACACATGTGTGTTATCGAGCTCGGAGTGTAGCACAGAAACAAAAGATCTCACCGATATCAGAAGATGGATCGATGATCCAGAACGTGCATGTCCGTTGATAGTATATACCAATGCTGCACAAGATCGGCATAATAACAACATGGCTGAGGCCTTTCGCAACTGTGACAGGCCAACAATGCCATGCTTACCACTCCAGGGACACCAGGGGGCGGGGGCGAAAGCAGCGGCAGCTTACTGGCCTCGCTGCTGAGGCGGCCTGGTCGGTGCCTGTCAAAGAGGCGAACGACCTGGGCGGCAAGGTAGCATCAGTTTAATTCGATCGGTGCATTACTCACCCTTCTTGAGCCTGGGCATGCTTCCTGCGAAGCGGGAGGAATGGGTGCAGGGAGAAATGCAGCGCGTAGTGCAGCACAGCCACCGGACCGGTGATCCGCAATCAAAAACGCGAAATCGCCCCGAGAAAAACATGAAATGTACTTTCTCAAGTTCTACTCCGACAGGATGATAGGGGGGTCTATTGCGGCCCTAATTCCACGTTTGCGGAATACTGGGTTGAAACCTCAAGGAGTAGTTACAATTGCCAAATCAGGACTGAAACTTGTCACGAAGTTCCGCCCGCCACCATAACGCCCGGCCGACTTGCAGCCGGAAGTTTCCTCGCGGAGGCCATGCAAGGCACTGAAGGTGACCCGTCACCGTCCGACTCATCGAGTAGCTCCTCGAGCTTGAGTCCCAGTTCTCGCGACTCCAGCTCATCAAGCGACGATGAGTCCAGTGGCTCAGAACGGAGCACCGCCGCCGTATATCCTCTAGGCTCAGGCGTGGGTGGGAGCGCAAGCAGGCAAAGATTCTGCTTAAGCCCATACCTTCGTCACGGTACAACGGCGAACCCAACGCGAACTTGCTCACCGCCTCGTTAGAGAGGAAACGACCTATGTGAAAATGGGTCGCGTACCGGTGAAGGACCAAGTCTTCATCTCGTATTTCCTGGATGATAAAGCCTTGGATTTTTATAACCAGGTTGTCGTTCCAGACGAAGGCGAGTGGGAGTTACAGAGGTGCTTCATTGAACTCTTTGGGTTCTGCTTCCCCATCGACTTCCGCAACACGCAGCGGAAGAGACTGAACCGCTGCTTCCAAAACGACAAGTCAGTCGCCGCTCACATCGCCGAATGGTCGCAAATTTACAATACCATTGGCATTGACGACGGCCAGGCGAAGGTCGTGAAGCTCTTCAATGGCTTGAACTTCAACATTCAGATGGAGTTGTATCGCAAAGATCTTGATCCTGAGGTAGCGACTTGGGACGAGGCTGTGAAAGGCGCAGAAGCAGCCGAGATTTTGGTGAACAGCCGCAGCCGCGGCGCTTGCGCAGCAGCAGTCAGCGCCGGGTAATACCTCTCAAAAGAATGACGAGACTCACCACCCGCGCCGGGGGCACCGCGGCCTAGGGCAAGGCGCCGGAGGGCACGAGAATTCGCGTTCAGCTAGCACTTCGGTGCAGACATCTTCTGTTGAAGTGCCGACAGGAGAATCTAACTCTTCTGGTTCGAGTCTAACCCCTTGCCTACTGCTGAACACTCTCAGCTGGCGACTTATTTCCTCCCCAAGTTTAACCCGTCCGCGTTGCGTTCCCTTCGGCGCCGATCTCGGCACTGTGGGTGGCGCTGAACACTCGACCGCTGTCACCGTCGGATCGTTCGGGATGCTCGCTGTCGTTTTCCTCCTCTCGGTGTTCGGGTCGTCTGCGATGTTTGCGCTCCATCGCGTCATGTTTTGCTCTTTATCGACGTCTCATCTAGCTGCCCTTGCTTCTGTACTGTATAAACCTTCCGGCCTGCGTGCACTGTGTTTCACTGGGATTGTTATCATGTTTCTTGATCTAGGATACTGTCGTGCTGTGCTGCTGTTTCGAAATCAGTTCTTGCTCTGGGAGGAAGGGATCATCTGTTAGCTGTGGACCTTCTTCGGAAGTTGAACACGCTGATGGTGATTGTCTTGCTCTTGGACCCAATATTTGTCAGCTGTGGACCTTCCTCGGAAGTTGAACACATTGACTCGTGGTTGTGTCGTGCATGCATTCTGCAAAGGGACAGCCATACGACAGCTTTCTGTGGGCTGGTGGACACTGGGGATTTTTTACCTGGGAGGAGGGACCTCTTCCCGTACACTTGCGCATACTGCTTGTGGTCAGGTCCCACAGGGTTCTATCCAGATGTCCTGCCATTCAAACGGCCGGCCAGTCCACGGTTTGCCAGCGTCTTGTATGTACGACCCCCTGGAATGGTGTGTGCTCCGTTGGCATCCTGTAGCTACATGTAAGGATAACCACCCATACATTACTACTTGTTTGTCTTCGGTAAACTCGTTGTTCAGACATTTGGACCATGCGAGTATAATAAATCCCCCCCCTCCCCTTACGGAATTAGGCGCTCGATGTCAGCCTGTAGGCTTCCGCTCTAGATTGCCTCGAGACCTTATTCTGTTTTTTAGTCCGTACCTATTAGCGGAAACCAAAACAAATGAGCAAAATGGATGTTTTGTCATACAGTGCCCGTCACCACTTCTCCAGCACGTGCTCCTCGGGCCGAGGAGATTTTTGTGAATTATTTGTGATTTTTCTAGCCAGGAAACTGGCCAAAAGAATGCGTTTCGCACAAAGATCTCATTTTTTCCCACGGTGTTTCACTTTTCCGGGGCTCGGCGATTTTTTTTGTGTGTACCTAAGTGGGGCTCTTGTCAAACAAGACCATCACGTCAGACGTCGTGTCCTTCCTTCCAGTCCACGGGCGAGATGCCGAAGAAGACGAACGGAAAACAACGGGCCGCAATCAATCGTGAAGCTGCCAAACGCAATGAAGCACCTGTCGTCCCTCGCCTGCCTGTAGATCCGTCACTGACGGTGGACCCCACATTTGTGGATTCTGATCCTGAGTCGGAAGCCGGACAGCCAGAAATCTCGGTGCCAGTGGAAGTAGATATTTTTACCAATGCTCGATCTTAAAATCTGCCGAAGTTCCATTGCGAACTGAACCCTATCGAAATGGTTTGGAGCCAATTGAAGCGCCGTGAGTCTCTCAGTTTTATTTGGTTCATCCATCTGATTATTGCCAGGTTTCCGTGAATTGACCGACGGAACTGCCAAAACCCTTGTCCCGGAATCACTCGACCTCATCTCAAATGATAACATCCGTCGCTACTTCGGTCATTGCTATCGATACATGGATGCCTACAGGTGTGCTTGCAGTGAAATTCTTCAGTATCTCGTTGACTTTCTTGCAGGGTGGGTTTAAACTTGCGCCAAGCTGCATATGCAGTAAAGGAGTTCAAGTCTCATCACCGGATCCCGGCGAACGTACACGAGCACGTCGGCATCGTCGAGCGCGCGTCCAGGCCCTAAAAATCCTAACCCTAATCCGTCCCAAAAGGGAAATTACCTTACGTAATAGGGTTACGTTTCATTTTTGTCGGGGTCGAAAAACAAAATTTTGTTCAATCGTTCTGGGAAGCACACCATAGCTTCTTTAGCATCTCTTATGGTGTTCTGAGGTGTTTTTAATGTGACTCTTCCTTCGGGCAAAATGTAGTTACAACTTCTATATTTGGGATCGATCACTGCCAAATCCGGAACCGTGATGTGGTGACAGGCACTGTACTGTGCGAGAACCGGCTGGACCGGCCCGCGTCAGGGGTGGGAAACCCCTTCCCGATATGGAAGGAGGGAGGGGGGAGGGGTCGACCTGGCCTCGAAAAAAAAGTTTTGTAGGTGATATCTTTTTCTCTTATCGTTGGACCCCCTTGGCTGGATGGTAATATCATCCTTCTTCCTGCGGCCAGCGGTGAACAATCGTGCGCGATAAATGTATTGGTGTTTTGGCCTTTCAGGAAACACACCTCTCCAAAACTGAAACAGATAATGTGAATTATATCTTTGAGAGGAATCTTGCCGTATTTTCGACTATAGACCCAGCAAACCCTGCAGCGAAGGGAGTCGCAATCGTCCTGAATAACAAATGACAAATGTTGGGAATGTGAAAAAGGATCTTATCATCGAGTGGCGCGCTTTAATGCTCACAGTTCTGTGGCATGGAGAATTGGACCTCGGGTTCCTAGCCGTCTACGTGCCGAACAATTCAGCAGACAACGCAAAATTTCTGGATACCCTGCAGGAAAAAATGGATAATTTACCAGGTCCCGACTTTGTCTGCTGAGACTTCAACATGGTTGAGGAAGCTTTGGACCGCCTACCACATCATAAAGATCCCCTCAATTATGTTTGCATTCAAAAATGCACTCAACCTGTGTGACAGATGGTGTCAGACCTACCCAGACTTACTAGACTATACCTTCCTACAAAAACCATCGGGCTCGAAGTCCCGCATTGGCCGAATCTATGTTCCCTATGGATCACTCGTAGGCCTATCGGACTGGGAGACAGACGTCTACATGGTCCAGACTCCAAGGAGCGCTTCAAACTCACATGTACTCACGAGCTTGCTCGCTTCATGGTGGACAGTGGTTGTGCCCGGGAGAAAGTGGGGCCTTTGATGAGCCACGTCGGAGAGATCTTTGGGATTCAAGTGTCCAGAGAAATGAGCCGGGTTAAATTCTCTACAACTTTCCTGGAACACGAATTCCCTCAATCACCAGCAGCTCCTTTTCGTTCTCGGACGAGTCGGATATGATGCCGCGTCTCCCGCCTTTTAACTCTGATTCATCATACGACTTTCAATAAACTCTACCGTATTCACCGTATTCGAATGCTTTGATCAATGACATTTGTTACCCGCCTGCATTCAAAGGCTACATAGTCTAGTTATGTGAGATCTAATTCAGCTGCACACATTGTAGCGCGCTGCTGGCGCCTCTTCTCCTTCCCCCGAAATAGCTTAGCCTTCAAGGCTTCTCTGAACTGCTTCCCTCTGCTGTCACGGCCGCGTGCGGGGCCGCCTGGCATGTCGATGTCGCTGTCCGACTCTGAAAGGCCTTCCGCAATAAACGGATCGGGGTCATCAGAGTCGGGATCCTCTCCGCCGCGCTCTGCTTCCTCGCACTCCATTGCAAATGCATGGATCCCCACACATGCGGAAACCCAATAAGTCGCGAGCTTATGGCTTGACTCATCTGCAATATTGACACGGAGATGCTTCAGCGAGTGAAAACGCCCCTTCAAAAAGCCGATTGCGTGCTCGGACCGAATGCGCAGCATCGAGACATGATTATTGAAGGTCTCGTTGTCGTCCTCGAGGCTTGCGGGTTTCTTATATGGCGCTGTTACCCAGCCGTCAAGCTGTAACGTCATAACATGGTAAGCAAGCGAGCTTAGGCCGATTAGATGGACGAACTGACCGTGTACGCAGAGTCGGCCCAGATCCATTCGCCCGCGGGGAACAGCTGAGTGTGTTCTCGAAACGTTCTGGTGTCCTTGAAAGCCAATGAGTCGTGCGTACTTCCAGTGCGGCCATAGCTGAAATCAACTATTCTAAGATTTGGAAGATTGACAACCTGTTAACGACGTTAGTCAAGTTTGTACATGACAGATTGCACACATACCTGAATATTGAGGGAATAGTTACACTTCCTGTCGAAGTAGTTCTCCCTGTACCATGTCGGACGTTGGTCTAGAGGCACCAAGGTACCATCGACAAAGCACCATCCGCCCCTCCAAGCTTTACACGAATGATTTTGCACCCAGCGCTTCGCCCGATCCTTCTCCGCGTTGGTCGGCATGTGAACAGCCTTCTGCATGAATCCAGGTCGAAGTACCGCGGTCATCACTCGCCGTGTGATGAGATGAATTGTGCCCTTCCCGAGTCCTGCCCAGTTAGCCACTGACTGGACACTCGTAGCATTTCCATCGTGTCCGAATCGATAGAGAGCTACCGCGACCTGCTGTTCAACGGGGAGCTGAGCATTGTTGGAGTTGTTGGAGAAAATGGGGTCGTCTTCCAACGCAGTGACGAGCTTGTCAAAAGTCAAAGGGCTGACTCGCAGATTTTGACGAAAATGATCTGCGCGTCCAGTTTTGAGTGCCATCAGGATGTGGTGGAGGAAGGAGGGTCCGCGGGGGAGTGTATCTCGAGCCTGTTGATAGCGGTGCTCGTACATGCCGTCTATCTCATCCCGAATCCACCGACGAAGGAGCGGCGGCCGAGCCTCCAAGTCCTCCGAATCCTCTGAGCCCTCGTCGTCTCCTTTATCCCCAGAGGACCAATCCCAGTCAGACTCTGAGTCCGAGTCCGAGAAATCCGAACCAAGGGAGAGGAGATCCGGCATGTCCTCACTCCGCGATGTGTCCGATGTAGAGAGTCCAGTGACCGAGAATTGGCCGACGTCCATGGAGGTGAAGCGCCAGTTTGGGCCCAGGATATCACTCCATTCCGATTCCTGGCTCGAAGTAGTGCTGCTCGAGGAAGAGGAGTCACTCGAAGTGTCCGAGTCAGAGGACAGATTCAAATCGAAGTCCACGTCAAAATGCCGTGGCTGTGGGTCAAACTACGGGGGGTGTTTACAAGACTGATCCTCTGAATGGCGTTCATCCGGATTCCATTAATCGCTATTATGGTGTTGCGGGCCCGAGGAAGCGTCGTGGTCCAAATCAGACAGGCGCAGGCCATGCCGATGATGACGACTCGGAAGAAGAGGATTCCGACGGCGAATCTGACGGCGATGTCGAGGCCGAGATTGAGAACAGAGTCGGCAGAGACCAGGAGCATAATATTCGCCATACACCCATCAAAGTGGCTCGGCATCAAAGTCCTTTCGAGAATGTAGACCAAGACATCAGTAAAACAACACATTTGTCTTTGGCGTCTTATGTCTTTGAGAGGCATCTTTAGGTGTCTTTGTCTTGAGGCGACGTCTTACGTCTTTGAATGCCCGTCTTAGAGCATCTTTGTCTTGGGAACGGGGATCCTAGTCTTTGTGACATGACCTTGCGACTTCCGAGTCGACATAACATATTACAATTCAATAAGTAATTACACATCATACCAGTTGAGCATCATTCGGTACAGACGGGCCCAGAGGGACTCTGAGAAAAAAGGCACCTTCATTTGCGCTTTCCGCAGTGTCTCCGAGGAGAATAGGGGTCCCATCTGGTACGGCATCGAGGATTTCACAACCCTCTGAATGGGCTGCTCGGTTTTTACTCGGTTGGGATCAAGACCCTGTGAGGCCTGACACGCTGCCACTCGCAGTACCCGTGTGAGTCACTGCACCTTGGGGTGTCCTATCGTGTGGAATCGGCCCAGGCTTCTCCTTTGCCTCGGTGCCTTGTGGCCCCAGTTTGCCTGTCAGTGCTGAGGAGCAGGCTTGAGGCATTTTTTGAGATCGGGGAAACAAAGCAGAGACAACGGAAGTGGTGTTGTTTGATTATGATAGTCAAAGTTTTTGTTTTCTTCGAACCATTATTGATAGTGCTGTGATAGGAGGTTTGGTTGTGCTTGTCAGGAATGAATCGCACCAATTGGATTTCTCAGCACTATGCATGCGCAAAAGTTGACAATGCAAGCGGCAGATCATGCGAAGATAGATGGTAGTGAGGCAGTTTTGCCTCGATCTCAACCAGCTTAGTGGACTGGACAGGCGTGATTTTCTGAATCGATTTGCCACCAGGAACCTGGGAATTGGGCAAGTATGGAACGAGATATGGCTCAAACAGTGTTCCCAGCCGAAATTGTGGCTGTAAGCCTGGCGCATCAATTGACCGCGTGAATTGGATTTATTGACACTGTGCACGCAGCTTGCACCGATCTCGGTCAGGCCAAGTGCAATGGATAGTGGCCATTTTTGTGAATTGATTTGCCACCGGGAATCTGGGAATTGGGCAAGTATTGAACTAGATAAGGCTCAAACAGTGTTCCCAGCCGAAATTGTGGCTGTGATCCCAGCGCATCAATTGAATCGCACAAATTGGATTTCTCAGCACTGTTCTGTCCAATCCATTGAACAATCAGAAAATTACATTGGACCGAACTTGCGGTGTTTGGTCTGTACAAACAATGCGTCAGCTGGCGTCGCGCCTATGGCAACCTCTTTCTTGTCTCTGTGCAGGTTCGCGCACTCTCTCTTGTCTGTGTTTCCCTGTACCATATGTATTTTTTCGACTCTTCCTCTTCCAACACCTTTTCTCTCCTCATTACAAATCCAAGGTTTTCTTTCTGGTGCGAGCGGTGGCTCGAGATTCGAGAACTTCGAGCTCAGGGATATAAAACCGTTTGATATTGTGTCTTAGCTCCTGTGTATGTATTCCTAGCTGAGTTGGAGTTGTATCTGAGCAGCATCCTTTATTGGGGGGCTTGCCCCCCTTTTGATCGTCTGGGGCTCCCAAATGCTTAGTGGCTGTACATACCGCGACGACAGCTGCCAACACTTCCCCCAAAGGCGATTGATGGTCTCGCCGTGGGAAGACGGTTTAGATGTTCAAAAGAAGGATTCACTTATGACCTAGATTAGGCCTCTCCGAGGCGGTAGCTGAACCTTTAGGGATTCACTAGCAGTTACCCATGCTACGCCACGGTGATAACAGAGCAGCAATTCAATAGACACCTGTTCTGAATTGAAAATGCTGCTCGTCACCGACCTTCGGTCGACTCCTCGCGGCTCGTGTGCAGTTCCAGAAAAAATTTGCTCGAGATGGCACAACATATTCTAACGCAGAAATACTTGGTATGAATACAGTGCCCCAGGTATTTTTCTGTGAGAACAACCAATTGACAATGTTCAACTGAAACCTCTCTGGGTAAGCTACCGCATTAGTACTATGTATTGTTGGCCTGTAATTCAGAACTAAAAACCATTTCCTCTCAGCGTGCCGTCAGAAGTGTCTTCTCCCTGTCTCGACGGTTGGAGTTTTACAAATGCATTTCGCACCAATAATCCAATTCCAAAACTCTGCCTCACATTCACCGGCTATTTCCCTTCTATATTTGAATTCCTGATGCACGTTCACAAGGTACGTTCGGTGCGCCTACATCCTGAATCGATTGGTATTTAACATTTCTATATTCAAAATCCAGTTCATCTTTCATTGTTTTTGTCAAAATTTCCTTGACCCGGTCGCCGAGCCTCTATCCTGTGGCTGCTCTCTCTGAGTGTGCCATAATGTCGAAATCATTTCAAACGCCTTGGGCTTTCTTACATGGTTTGGAATTGCTCATCGTGCCAATTTTTCTTGTGCAACAGCCTATGCTTTCAACACCATGACTCCAGTGAGCCAATCTTGTTTCATTCATGCAAGAATTAAAGTTCCCGGCACGAAATGGCCTATGTTGCTGGCAACTCCATTTAACACTCACCTATGAGTCCCAGTTGAAGTACTTACATGGTCGCGCTCAGGGTTGTGCTCAATGCGGCAAGAGTTCAACATCTCAACAGTTTAAAAATAACAATTTATTGGCCGATAACTCAACATCTGTACAGTTTTCAGTGGGACAGTGCAGCACAGACGTAGGTGCGATGCGACATTCCGCTGAGTTGACAGTTCCGGCCCAAATGAATTGGGAGGCTGACTATTATGCTTCTGGCGCCCAGAGGTTTATCGAGCTGGTTCCCATTGCCCCAACTCCTTCCTTCTCCATGGACATGTTCACAAGAAGATATAGCAGCCAGAAGCGCCGAGAGAAACGACTTCAGAAACGGGTCGGTCAAAGTTAGAAGGCGTTTCTGGTCGTTTCTCTCACGATTCTATTTAAAAACAAATCACAGAAACGCCTCGAGAAACGCCTCGAGAAACGCCTCGAGAAACGCCTCGAAACGCCTACTCTGACTGCCCCTAATAAACACTTAGAGGGAGGCTTGGAGATATGCACTATATATGAGCGTCATCGGGCATGGAATCGTTGTTGAATAAGTGACTTGGGAGGAGCGGATTGAACTGAACTAATATTCCGTTTGTACTACTGCTTAAATACAACTCAAAGTAAATATAACTGGAAGGAGGCATAAGTAGCTATAAAACCATATAAGTCGGTAAGTGCAATCATAGGTAATTATTAGGGATACAAATGCAATAAGTGCATAGATGAAGGCGCGCTCATGGAAACGAGCACGCACTATGTCCATAAATGTGCCGCATGAGGAGATGCCGGCACACATCGGTTTGCCATTCCAACACTCCCCCTCAAACCGAACAGAGTCCGAGCGCGGTTGCGAAGTGTTTGGCCTTGGTGCTCGGGAGGGCCTTGGTGAGAGTGTCAGCAACCATGTCGCCAGTGGGGCAGTAGACAAGTCGGATAGACTTGTTCTCGATCACATAGCGAATGAAGTGATAGCGCACGTCGATGTGCTTTGTGCGCGCGTGAAACTGGCCTATGTCGGAATAGGCGAGGGCGATGGCGGACTGGTTGTCGCCATGGAGCGTGATGGGGTGCTCAAGCGGGCGGAACAGCTCGGCAATAAGTTGGCGGAGCCAGATGGCCTCCTTTGCGGCATGGGTCATCGCGACATACTCGGCTTCCGTCGTGGAGAGCGAAACGAGTTCCTGTTTCTTGGAACTCCAAGATACCGCACCACCATCAATAATGAATGCGTATCCTGAAATAGCTCGCCTGTGTTCCTGGGACATCCCATCCGCATCTGTATATCCTTCCAACCCCCGCTTCCCTGCACCGTACGTGAGGCGCCAATCCTTTGTACCTTGAAGGTAGCGGAAGACGCGTTTGACTGCCTCCCAATGAGCCAGCCCGGGGTTGTCAAGGAATTTTGACAGGATTCCGACGGGGAACGCAATGTCGTGGCGCGTCCCAACGGCTGCCCACATAAGTGAGCCAACAGCCTCGCGGTACGGTACCTGTTTCATCGCGGCGATGTCCTTGACACTGATAGCACAGTGGTCCTTTGATAGCTGGACATTCGGGTCCATCGGCATCGCAAGAGGTTTGGCGTCGGTAAAATTAAACCGTTGGAGGATTGACGTGATGTAAGATTGTTGCGAGAGCGAAATGGTGCGGTTGTCCCGGTTGCGCTTGATCTCGATGCCAAGGAGCCAGCTGACAGGCCCGAGGTCGGTCAGCTTGAAGAGAGATCCGATACGCATCTTGTAGTCCTCCAGTAATTTTGGACAGCTGCCGGTGATGGTGCAATCATCAACATGAATGGCCATGATGATGATGTGGCCATCGATGCGCATGTAGAAAACTGCGTGGTCCGATTGGCACTGCGAAAAACCAATCTCAGCAAGCGAGCGGCTGAGTGTCTCGTACCATTTGCGACCGCCTTGCTTCAAGCCATACAAGGCCTTGTTGAGCTGCAAGACATATTTGCGGCGGTTCGCAAATTCGTGATCGGGGGGTTGCTCCATGTAGATGAGCTCGTCGGAATCGAGTTCTCCATTGAGAAATGCAGAGTGGAAATCGAACACGTCGATCTCCCAATCGTTGCGAGCGGCGATGGCGAGGATGGTACGGATGGAGGCAATTTTAGCGGTGGGAGCAAAAGTTTCATAATAATCCACACCGTGTACTTGGGTGAACCCGCGGGCGACAAGTCGAGCCTTGTATTTGTCGATTTCGCCGGCAGCGTTCTTCTTGATCCGCAAGACCCATTTGCAGTCAACAACGTTACGACCATCCGGTCTTTCAACAAGTCGCCACGTGCCTGCGGCTTTGAGCGCGGCAATCTCCGCGTCGATCGCAACCTTCCAATGCACCCAATCGGGCCGCTTCTTCGCCTCCTCGAACGTCGGCTCAAGCGCCTCGGAATCTGCAGTCGCGCTGGCCATCGCGTGCTCCAAGATGTTAATCATCTGCCAATCCTCCGACAACTCTGCCCGTGCGCCTGTCTCTGCAGGATCTTCCAGCGGCCCGGATGGTGCGGTGCGACGAAGGTATTCAGTGCCACTTTCCGGCATATGCGCAAACTGTTTGCGTGAGCGAATGGAGCGCCGACGTGATTCCATGTTGTCGGCGGCTTCATCTTCGGGCTCAAAGTCCGGGCCGAGCGGATCCGTGCGTGCCAACTGCTGCACGAGTTTGTCGATGGATGGGGACTCGGGGAGCGACCTCGGCGCCGTGGGTGGAGTGCGAGGGGATGGAGGGTGTGTCGCAGTAGCGGGAGTTGGCGTGGCAACGGGATTTTGGTGCGTGTTTGGGTTTGGGTTTAAATTTGCGGTCGAGGGCTGATTGTCATCCTCCTGCTCCCCCTCAAGCTGCAGATCGACTGGCATGGGTACCAGTACATCATCCTTATCGAATTTGACACTCCGTTCCACAGCAATGTTTCTCTTGCCTTGGTAATAAATCCTGTGCCCACTGCTGACTTCATCAAAACCAACCCAACGGCCAACTTCCGCGCGGCCTTCCAGCTTGCTGCCATCCGGATTATGGACCCAGACCCTCGCACCGAACTCTGGGAGATGCGCGAGGTCCGGTTTGCGCTTATACACCATTTCGTAAGGTGTCTTGCCGTCCAAGGCACGTGTCGAAGTTCTATTTTTCAAATAGATGGCGTGATTGACCGCTTCCCCCCACAGAAATTCGGGGAGCCCGCTAGCATGTAGCATAGCGCGAACACGCTCCAAGATCGTGCGGTTGAGCCGTTCCGCGATCCCGTTGTGCTCCGGCGTGTCGTGGACAGTGAAACTGCGCTCGGTTCCCATTTTGGCAAGGTATGCATCAAATTCGTTACTCCAATATTCCCCTCCGCGGTCGGAGTGGAGTTTCTTGATCTTGACTTTAAACTGAGTCAAGAGCCACGCCTCGAACGCCTGGTACGAGCTGAATGTCTGGTCCTTCGTGCGCTGGATGTACAAGCGCGACCAGCGAGTATGATCATCCGTGAAACTGGCGTAGTACTCACGATGATTGATTGTTCGCGTCGATGCAGGCCCCCAGAGATCAGAGTGAATGATATCCCCCATCGAAGCAGCACGCTTCTCCTTGCGCTCCTTCGCAACCGGTTTGCGAGTCGATTTGGCGTACTCACATGAATCACAGGATTTAATCTCCGTGGATCCGTCAAGCTTGATGCCGGTCACCAAGCCATCTTTGACAAGACGTTTGGCAGCTTCCGGCGCGATGTGGCCCATCCGGCGGTGCAGCTCCTCGATGGAGACGGTTTCGATGGCACTCGCAGCGGTTATCCCGGGATTTTCACCAGGTGCGTGCTGAACGCGATAGGTGCCGTTCTTCTTGTTGATTACCCCCAGAATTTTTCTCTTTTTATCAAAAATCCTGCAGAAATCATCGCGGAAGAGCGTCGCAAAGCCGGCATCAGTGATTTTACTGATTGAGACAAGCGTGAGTCCCAGCTTTGGTGCATACAGCACACCCTTCAGGAGTATGCTGGCTATGCCGTTGCTATTCGGAATGCTGATCCGAATGTCGCCTTGTCCAATAGCTTGGAACGTGCCGTTGTCTGCCGCGGTGATGGATCTCGGCGGGATTGAGGTGTAATTGATAAATTTGTGGCGGTATGGGGACATGTGGCGCGACGCGCCCGAGTCGTATAACTCTGTTTCGACTGCGGCAGTGCCTCCGCCATTGGCGAGCATTGCCATATCAAAGGACGAGGTAATCTTTTCCTCGGCGGTGTCCTGCTGATTGCTGATCCACTCGTTCACAGATATTTTGACCCAATCTGCGAGGTCATCCATGAAGTGAACCGGTGGGCGATCCGGCCCGTATTTGGAGGTAGTTTGACTGATGGCGGGTTCACACACATTGTCAGAACCACATGCGGAAAATAAATCGGGTGAGGACTCAGTGTCACTCTCCTCTGCATCCGCATCTCTCTCCGACTCCGAATCTGACACCTTTGGCAGATCCGGCAACGAGTCGCACTCGCTGTCTCTGTCTGACATGCTCTGCAGGTCCGGCATGGACCCGTCGTCGCTGTCACTGTCCTCCGAGTCGGATCCATCCAGGAGCTGCATGAAATATGCGATACCGTCCAGGTCCGAGGGTGTGTATTCGCTGCCAGTGTCGTCTGTGTCTGCCAGTCCATTCGCGACTGCTAGTAAGTCCTCCACTGTGGGAACTGAGGTCGTGTCGCTGACGGTGCCATCTTCTTCGTCCTCGAAGAAGTCTTCATCGTCGTAGTCAGACAACCAATACCCTGCACTGCTTTGCGGAGGGTCGCCGTTGCCGTTGGTGAGTGATCCACACTCTTCCTTGAATAGCCGCAGGTTATTCTCAACCTGCGCCATCCACACGCCGTCATCATCCCTGGCGGCGTTGGCATCCTCGCGGTTCTTCCCCTTCCCCTTCCCTTTCCCCCTCGGTCCCTGCCCCTCCTTGCCTCCGCCCTTCGCCCAGCATTCTGCCTTGACATGGCCCTTTTTGTGACAGTTGTAACACTCCACGTTGGGCTTCGGGCCGCCTTTGCGGCCACCTTTGCGCTCCCCCGTGGAGAACGCAATGTCGCGGTCATCCTTCTTGAATTTCTGCTTGAGGGCTCGGCGATCGGCCTCCTCGTTGAGGCCGCGGATGAGATCATCGGGTGCGAGGGTTTTGGCGAGCAAGGTCGAAGTTGCCGTGATCGCCGAGAGATAAGGATCGTAGGAGGGCGGGAGCGAGCCGAGGATAATGGCGGTGAAGTTGTCATCGCCCGGGTCGGCGCTCATGCCAATAAGGTCTGTGCGAAGTGTCTGCAACTTCGCAAGGTGAGTTCTAACATCTCCTGTCTCTGTGCAGCGCTCATCTTGAAGCCTGCGTCTCAAATCCACAGTAACCATCTTCGACTTCTTCTCAAACTCCTCCGACACCTTGGTCCAGAGTTCCGCAGCGCTCTTCGCGTCCTTGACACGCAAGAACAGCGGGTCAGGAATGGAGCTCGCAATGGCCTGTTTGACGATGGCCTGGCCGGACTTCCAGGTTTTTAACTCTTTGTCAAAGGCCTCCACAGCAGCGGTCTCTGCTGTGGTCGGTGGCGAGGAAGTTGTGGGAGCGACAGGAGCGAGGTGAGTGGCTAGCAAATGGTCAGCTAGTCCAGCAGCATCAGCGGCGTAGCTAAACCGGTTCTTGTAGATCGACCAGTTGCTACCATCGGCCTCGCATTTCGGAATGCGTAGGAAGTAGTCGCTCAATTTCGAGTTTGTGGTGGACATCGTGTGGTGAAGAGAGGTTTGTTGAGTAGTAGGTGTGTGTGGAGAATTAGATTTGGGCGGGGCCCATAACCTGTTGAATAAGTGACTTGGGAGGAGCGGATTGAACTGAACTAATATTCCGTTTGTACTACTGCTTAAATACAACTCAAAGTAAATATAACTGGAAGGAGGCATAAGTAGCTATAAAACCATATAAGTCGGTAAGTGCAATCATAGGTAATTATTAGGGATACAAATGCAATAAGTGCATAGATGAAGGCGCGCTCATGGAAACGAGCACGCACTATGTCCATAAATGTGCCGCATGAGGAGATGCCGGCACACATCGGTTTGCCATTCCAACAATCGTTGTTCGAGTGGTGAACCACTGGTTAGTTGGTGCCAGGAGCTGATGCTCAAAGCAAGTGTTTACTGGCATAGGGAAGACCGAGATAGATGGGCGGCAAAGGCTATGAAAAAAAGATTGGTATGAAAGAACATACAAAAAAAAGAAAATACTGCACCAGAAATCCATCGGTCTTGCTCACGATCTGGCCACTGGTGAAGATGTGTCAAGCCCAGCTAGAGAGGATGAGAGCCGCTGGGAGTAGTGGGAATGGAGCCACCACGGTTCTATGGTGAAGAGACGAGAGAAGACAGGTGGTGGGGAGGCGAAGTAGCCGATGGACGAGATCCAGACATGTTTCAACCTCGAATAGATATTAACCAGACGACCAAATGAATGTCAAGAGAAATTTGCCTACCCAGGGCGAGACGTGGCCGTTTTGAAGGAGCAGCTGGGACCGGGACATTTATGGCCTTACGTTTGACCCTAACAGGTGTTTTGGGTAGACTTGATTCAGACAATCCCTGCGAATTTGTGGTCAAGACTGCGTAAGCCTCCTCCACTGTGGAGACTTTGAGACGAAAATCATCGGAGGGAAATTAGTGAGAACTCACCTCGTCCACCAGCACCACCACCGTCGGTCCGCTTGCGCGGAACGCGTATGGGAGAGACGACTGCTCCAGAAGGACGACGTCCCCCAGAGACAGCCTGTCAGAGATCGATTGATCGGACCAGGACCGAATTAGCCTTCTCTTTACGTTCCAACCGAACATATGAATCCTCCCTGACACGGTTCTCGTCCTCTTCATTGGCAGTTATGGATTTGAGTGATGAGAAAGCTTTGACGTCCAATCTCGCCTGGGCAATTTCTTCTGGAGTTCCAGTCTGGATAATTGTCTGCAACGCAAGGTACTGATGCCGTCTGGCCTCATTCCGACAATCTTCAGACTGCCGGCAGGTTATTCGCTCTTTCGGGAACCTCTTCAGAATCAGCAATCCATTCAAAGAAGTACCTCGAGACATCATGACGTACGGGGACTCCGTGCCAGAACAACTATTCAAATTGGCCACGGTGTACGGCAGAGTCTTCCCCTGTGCTTTATGGGCAGTTATTGCAAAGGCTGGCACTACCGGAAGTTGAGTGCGCTTCACAGTCACCGACTGTTTGGTATAGTAATCCTTGATATATATCCTGGTCGTGTCTTCCAGCGCAACTACATGGTGATCTGGGAGTCCATTAATAATTCCAGGCGAAGTGTCGGGAGCATGCACCACGCAGGAAATGGCATGCCTGTTGCCTTCTGAATCCAAACGGTATCTTACGCTTTTCAGAATACCTGAACATCCATTAACCACACCGCCAGGGACGTCAAAATTTTGAGAAATTATTACAGGCATACCAATCACCAGAGAAATCTTGCCAAGACGTGAATTTGTTGCACCGGAATCTATGCCGTGTAGACGCTCAATGAGTTCAGGTTTCGTTACCGGCCTATTGCGTCCAATAGTGTCAGACGCATGATACCAGTGAAGAGGCTGACCAGTCCGTCTAGCAAAAGCACGGGCTGCCTTGACGTTGAATGCGTCCTTGGTCGCGTTGTCTGACACAATTATAGGAGCGGTTCGCCAATGCTCTGCAGACCAATCAACCCCAATGTTAGACAGGACTCGAGTATTTAAAAGCTGATAATCAGAATCGGTGCATCGTCCATCTCGAAGCCGCCCGAGCAAAGCCAGAAATGGCTCGTTTTCTGGACCACTCTGTCGTTTGTTCTCTGTAAGCAAGACCACAGTTCTAAAAGACAGCCACAGCAATTTCTAAAGACCACCTTCTGCTTGGGGCGTGTGGCCGCGGTAAGGCCGGGTTTCATCAGATTGGCATAAAGCTTGACCTGTCCGACAGGAGGTAACTGAGAAAAGTCACCCGCAAATATGATGCTGATACCTCCAAAAGAATCTGCATTTCCTTTGGCAATGCTGAGAGCCTCGCTAATATCACTGAGCAGACCACATCCAATCATGGACACCTCGTCTATGAACAAATAATCAACGCCCTCCCACATCGCCATCAAGTCCCGCCGAGCTTTGCTACTCAGACCCTCGGATATGCGTCCCAGATTCAACGCCGCGTGCAAAGTCATACCGGTAATATTGCGAGCTGCAACACCAGTGAAAGACGCCAGCCGGAAACGTCTTTCCTGACTTCTCCTGGTGAAAAAGTCGGTGGGCCCGTTAATTACTCTGGATTTACCTGTTCCCCCAGGTCCTCCAAGAAACATTCTGAGCGGGGCATCGCACTCTTCAAGACTGTGCTCGGCAATTAACCGGAACGCTCTGGCCTGTTCTGTGCATATACGAATTGAATGAAATGGTACAGTATCGGAGCGTTTGAAGGGGGGATTCAGCGACGTCCGAAGACGGAGCCTCCGGATATTGACGTGGCCCTTGTGAATCGCACCCCTGAGCTCGCATAGCACAAATGAATCCCTGTCGCGCATCTGGTGAATGATATATGGCCCAGAGTAAGTCCACTTCTCTTTGTCGCCCTTGGTTTCATCCATCTTTGACTCTCGCAGCCAGACGTACATCCCCTCCTCGTAGTCAGAGAAATCGAACTTGAAGTGGTGGCGCTTGTGAAGGTCCTCGATGGCGCAGGCAGGAGTTTTACGGAGTTTTTTTGTTGGCCTCCTCGAGTTTCGGATCGCGGATGCTCAACTGGAGTGCACGGATAGCTAGCAGCTCTTCGTGAGTGTGAACCTTGTGCCAATCGAGCGTCTGCCGAGTGATTTCAGTCATGTCATAGGAAAATACCGGGTGCACACCGTAAAGCAGGTAGTAGGGTGAAAATCCAGTCATGCGGCTCGTGGTAACTCGCATAGCAAAAAGGACTGTACAAAGCTGTATACTGTGCAGAGCTATACAAAGCTGTATACTGTGCAGAGCTGTGCGATGCTGTAGGACTGTGCATTGCTGTGATGCATTGCTGTAGCACTGCCTAAAGCTGTAGAGACTAGTAGTATATATACCTGCCTGTAGTAGTGTAGTTCCCCAGTCTTGAGCTGGTCATATCTCCACTAGTAATACAGTGCTCATTCTCCTCCTCTATTCCTCACTCATCCTCTAAGCAAGTGTTCAGCCTTGGGCCTTCTGCACTTCCATAGTGTGTTGGCTAGTGTGCCTGACAGTTACGATCCAAAAGGCTCCATAAATATGAGCACTGTTTTCATGGGATGTCATGGGAGGACATGTTGAAGTTGCAGGAAGCCGATCTGGAGGACAGAGGGGTTTATACGGTGGGGGCCAGAGGAAGGTTGATGAAGTTTCTGGATGAGTTGAGAAGTCAAGTGTAGGAGAGAGAATTTCACATGTAGTAATCCTAGTCTCCGTATTCCTCCTGCAAAATTGCGAATAACTACTCTTTCTACCCTTCAAGCTACAGCTCATACATCGCTACTCATGCAGCCATAGCCGCCAGAAAGTACTTTTCGAGAGCAAAACCCCATACATTTCCTAAAATTTGGGAGGTTTCCCTGAGTATTTATTTGGAAAGTAGAATTGGTGAAAAATCAGAGAAAGACCACTTCGACAGAACCGGAAGTCATCTCAACCAAATTTGAACAGACTTGAGCCTGTTTCGGAAGGAAACGGCCTGTCAAAGTGACAGTGACTAAATTTTGATGGGCCAAGTTTTGGCAACATTGCTGAGAACTCAATCCAAATGCTGAAACTAACACTTCAGCCACGATCCATGTACCTTAGGAATCCAAGAACACATATTTTGCATGCTTGTTTAAAATCATCCTATGCCCAGCTTCATTGTGGTCCAGAAACGTTGGAAAGCCTTGCTAATTGAGGTTATTTAGGCTCAAGTTAGCAGTAATTTATTTGGGGGGTGGCAATCAACCTCATGGAGGAAACTGAACATATTCGACCGAATTACCCTGAAGTTCAACGCAATCCAACCTTTTTACCATTGGACGCTGTCCTGATGGAGCCGCTGTGCACGTTCAGTGAAGATCAGGTCGCTCAGTTGAATCAGCACTTGGCCCTGTCTCAACACTCCCTTTCTCGCAATATGAAAAGCCGCCGTGCTGTGTGGATTGACACATTGGACTTCTGTAGAAATTTGTACGAGCGATAAATTGACGATGCTGTGTATTTGTACATGTATATATATCTGGATCCCGTCCTGTAATGACCTCCCACGGCGATTGGCTTTCTTGAAATGGTTGGGCTCCCAACGCGTGCGGAAATATGCGTCCTTGATCGTTGGATCCAACACTAAGAGAGTATGAGAATGCAGAAGGCCATGAGCTGAGGCGTACCCATGCAGATGAAATATGCGGAAGAAGTAGTATCGGCCCGATTGAACCACTTTTGCAGGCTCATCCCTGTGATGTTTCGGGCTGCAACACCTGTGAATGAAGCCAATCTAAACCGTCGCTCTTGCCCCCTTCTGGTAAAGAAATCGGTCAGTCCATTTACTCTAGACTTGCCCGTCCCACCGGGATCACCTAGGAACATCCGGAGTGGTGCATCCTGCTTATGCAAACTGTGCTCAGCAATGAATTTGAATGCTCTTGCCTGTTCTGTATTCAGGGTGTACTCGTCTATCACTTCATCTACTGTTGCAGGTACCATGATAGGCACTGATTCTTTCTGGCCTCCTTCATGAACTCCCATGACCTCTTGAAAAAGGTGCTCGGCCTGCAACGGTGCCCGGAAATCTGATTCATCTGCAAGAGCGGCCAATTCCCCAGAAGCTCCTGGCAGGTTAACAATTTAACATAAGCTGAATGCCGGTAATAGACGAGTATAATACAAGATCTGGCTATTGAGAACCCTAAAGGAATATATAAATCATCCAAAGGCCTAAGGGTGGCTGGGGAACTCTTTTCAGGTGTCCGTCCGTAGCCGTGGAGTGGAGTTTCAAATAAGTTAAGTGCGCAAGCGTGGGAAAAGTTAAGTTAAGTTCGGTGCAGCCAAGCCGAAGGGGCAAGTTAACTTACCAAGTTAGGAAATAAGTTTCTTTTTTCGGAGATGGAGTGAATTCTCTCAGGCAAGGCCTTGAAAAAGCGGTGCAAGTATTTGAGTTCCTCGTCGTAGTAGACCCCAGAGCCAGACATAACTCCTCAGAGCTGGCATCGCTGAAGGAGCCATCAAAGATTGGCGGCTCCGGATCGAGCTTTAGTAATAAAAAACGGGCCATTTTGCCCGATCCATTTAAAAACTGGTTTATAAACAAGTGTAATAAACAAGACCCTACAGCATCAGCCTGAGTTCCACTAATGACATCATCATCCTGGTGGTGACTAACACACACCTTGCAGAATATGTAATGTTGTGCTTTGTTCTGCAGGTCCCCCTTGTGGAAGGGTGTTGGCAGACATGGTGAGGTGTGGGGGCAAGGCGAAATTTAAAAATTCCTTACTGAAGGCCTTCGAAATCCCTAAAGTGTTTAAGCCCTTGAACCCTTGGGAGTACACTGGCTTCTCGACCTTCTATCGTAAACACTGTGTCGTGTCGTGTTGTCACGCTATCAAGGAACTCGACTGGACCTCAAACTCAACTCTTGCTACTCTCTCCAGCCTAATCTGTGCACAGGACTCTTCATTGAATTCCAGGGCCTCTCTCCGGGTCGCGTTATTTGTCAATAGCCTACAATCTGGCAAATATGCGCACCTGGGACACTTACAGAAATATGCACCAGGGGTGATTTGACCTAGATACACAGCAATATTTTCCAAATGAAAGGCACACACCTCTTCCCAAAAAACACACCGCTGTTGGACTTGCTTTGAGGAATGAGGACTATCATAGAGGACCCCCCACTATGTGTGTCCATGAGTTTCAAACTCGGGGTATACCTTTCTATCATAGATGGCAGTCGACTCGAGTCATGTAAAGTTGTTTATATTCTTTAGTGGTCAGTCAGCCAGTTCAGACTTCCCTGAAGAAGGGAGGTCCACCGGTCAATATTTGTGGAGATTTACTAGTGATTTGTCATTCCCCGCGCCACACCCGCATTGCTCTACACAAGGCGCATAGACTGTCTGGCACGCGACTCCTCTGCTGCCAGCCCATACAATCTCATCTGTACCAGGAGAGCCCAGCATCGTCAAAGGGAAATCGGTTTCGCCGGCATACCACACACACATTGCCTAAAGGTAGCGGGAATAGTAATGTTCTCTGAAAGGGCTTTTGCTGGCGATGTGACGTGGCAAGACGTGGCAGCGCCTTTCTTCCTCCCATGACTTCGACTGCGACCTTCCGCAACATCCCTCTGTCCACTACCTTCGACCGAGACAGAGAAAAGTCCTCCTTATCTCTCGAGTGGCTCTTGGACTCTGGCTCTCCTGCAGTCCGTTCTGTTGCCTCCGGGATCCTGACTCTTCCCCACTCCGATGGCGTCTTCTCTGTCCATACGGATCTCTCTATCCAGTCTTCTCTGCCCGCTGATCTGGTTCTTGGCCGGGACTGGTTACAATACTCCCGTGAATCTATCCCTGAAGCCTGTTTCCATCTTTCCTCTGGCCCGTGGATCTTCGACGCGCTCCGATTGGTAGGCTGGCCTCCCTTTTTCTGTTCCTTCTTTCCTTCAAGTAGTTCTAGCATACCCGACTCCTTCCCAGTCCAATCCTGGTCCGACAGCCATTGACGGCGAATCTATCGACATTGATGACACTGAGCGGGCTTTTGAGGCCGGTGCGGGTTTCTTTCCTCGTTTGTCTTTTAGTCTCTCACCTGCCATTCAGATACACAACCAGACTGTGTCTGTATGGACCAGTCTCTCTGCTGTTGCGCATCGTCGTCTACTACCCCAATGAATAACATGTCTCTTAATCACTTGAATATAATCCGCGATATTTTTCCTTGGTCATCATACCACGCGCTCGGCACGTCTGTATTCCATGCCGATTTACCTGCCATCCAACATGCTCTTGCATTGCATGGCATCCATCACCATGATATGCCGCTTATTGACTGCCGCCATCCACTGATCCACCACATAATCACTGGTGCTTGTTTTGATAATCCAACCAACACAGGGGACGTATGGTTGCAGTCACGACTTCGTGACAAACTTTTGTCCCGATTTGGAAATGGCTACTACGTCTCGAGTTTTTAGTGGGAGATTGAGTCATTGTGTAAATAGCATGCTAGGATATATATCTACAGATCCCCCGGAGTAAAAGTTCGAAAAGTGAAAAAGTTTTTTTGTCCACTAAGATTTTGCGTTTTCGGTTCGGGCCGGCCATAACCGGTGGCTGTGCTCCGCCATCACTCGCGCTCGTCGTCTTCCTCTGGCTCCACACTATGCCGCGGGTATCCCAGGGCACCTTTCATCAGCGGGGGGATGTTCTCCACCTCTCAGCCTAACTCCGCTTGTAGACGACGTAGGTTAGTCGGTAGTCCTCAGTCGCACAATATAGCGTAAGACTCGTTTATTCACCTGTAGACGACGTAGGTTAGTTGGTACATAGTCTAAGGTGAGGTAAGTAAATATGTAAGAGGTGAGATATAATGAACATACCCTCAGTCGCACAATATAGCGTAAGACTGAGGGTCGTTATGGAACGATTAGTCTTATATACGATCAAATATGAAACAGATAAACAAATGAAAAGAAATGAAATGCATTCACTGCTGCACGCCAAATAAGGAGATCTCTCCTCAACACTCCCCCTGGCGAGCAGCATCTCGGCGCTTCCAATAAAGACCCAGCTGCCCAACACACTTCTCGTGGGTGACACGTGGAAGTGCCTTCGTGAAGATATCTGCGACGTTGTCCTTTCCGGGGACCGATGAAAAGAAAATGCTATCCCCCAACGCCGTTGCGCGGCTTGATGCCCGTGATGGCACTCTCACGTCTCGCTTAGCGCGGTCCGCCGCTATCTCTAAGTCCCTCCCGCCCTATTCTTCGTTGGTGTCGTGCCCGTTGGCGTCGGTGTCGTCGGTGTCGTCGCCAACGACGATGAGAGACCTTTTGTGATGGCACAGGCCTGATAAATAAATAAATTTTGTAACTTTGTACCAAGTTGAAAAATCAAGAATGTACGATTAGAGAGTAGATAAATAGCGGTGAATCAAGGAATATAGAGACCCATTGTGTTCCGTGTGTATCGAGCCGAGGATTTATCCCCCTTCTTCGCATAGGTGGTCGTGCGAACAGTTCCTGTCGCCGTGAAGCGTCGCACATCAGTTGCCATATTGCGAGATCCCCTCCAATGTTATTAGCTTTCATTGACCTCAGCCAAAGCTTGGAATCTTTGGGGTGGTCCAGCTGAGAAGGCCCTAGGAACCGGAACCTACAAGGACACCGAAAAGATGGCAGCTGCATGACGCGGTAAAATCGGTAAAATCCAAACAAAAAAAAAGAGAGAGAGAGAACATACGGAGATACAGAGGCCAGCCAAGAGCCGGAGACATTCACTGCGAGGTTACCGAGTGGGAGCCGAAATCTATCGTGATTGCGGTCGGATTGCGCTCACGAAGTACGGCACAGACCTAGACTCGCGGAAAAGGAGGTCCAGTCAGAAAATCGAGGCTGCGGATGGGTTAACGAGTCGGAACGGAGGAAGAGCATCGGGTGAGTTGGAGGTGTTCGAGGCGTCTGCGAAGGTACTGTAGCAGTGATTAAAGACAATGAAGTTTAAAAGCAACAACTCACGGTCTTTGACCGAGAATTAATAGACTTATTCAAGTCGGCGCTTTGAAACTGTGACCAGAAATTCGGTGTTAGTAGTAGAAGGCCAGACCTGTCACGGAAGATGGAGCATTAACAGTGTAATTCGAACGGAGATGAAATCTGAATACTGTAGACTTGCCCTGTGGACGAAACCATGCTGCATTTGGAGCAGTGATTCCGAACGAGTTGAGGATCGGCCACGAGGAAGAAGCACCGAGACACCGACGTGAGTGAACAATTAATTAGCTTTGCTGCAGAGTCAGTACCAAGCTGCGTGGATGCAAAGAAAATCATCGTTGTTATTGCTGTACTGTACAGTTGCAGTATTGATGCTTTGCCGGAGTGGTTGTGTCGGCCGATTCATTCTCTTTTCCGAGACTTGCGGTCGAAGCCTGCATGAGTTCGAACCCCAGGCAGGGATGTTTTTTGGCAGGCCTCTGTTCAAGCACCGCTCAAACACTGTTCGAACGTTGATTAAACCCTCGTCTGTTCAATGTTGATCTGATTGAACAGTGATCATATTTATTATTTGGATCCCGGTTGTCCTTCATTCATTCATACCCACAGTGTGCCTGCCAAAGTCCAAGTCAAGTGTGAGTAGTCATTGGGGAGGCTTTAACAATTTTTCTTGGCTCTGGGATGCCAGACACCTGAGAAATACAGTAATTTTTTTTTCGTCTTTCTGAAATTTCGCCGTTACTGTCACCCATCCGTCACGTTCACGTGACTTGATGGATGCGAATGGCGCCTATCTACCACCCCCAATTTGGCCCAATGTTTCAGCCCCATCCCGTCGGGGATATCTTGGGAGATCTCGGTCAAGGTCTGATTGAGGTCCTGCTAGATATCACCCGACCTTTTTTGCAGAAGCTTAGTCTAAGCTTGGTAGAATATCGCAACAATACTGTCCCAACATTGAACTGAGCTTACATTTCATGGTCGTCGGAGATCTATGACCAAAACGGGCAGAGGCGCAAAAGGTAGTTGAAACAAGATTTACTACTCCTCCATCAGCCCAATAGTCTGGCACGGCGGACAATCAGCTGTCATGTTCCGTTTGGGATGCATCAGTCACTGCGCCCGTCACCGCGCAGTCACTTGCGGTGTCATTTTCCTTTTGATCCTGGTTTGATCGCCGGGGTCTCTTGTTTTTCACGGTCGCTCAATTTACTCCAACAAAGAAAGGTAAAAAAATTATGGATGCACGGGCAACACAAAAAGATATGTGGAGATTATTTACACCATATTTCTGTAGCCAGGAGTTGTGTGTATAGGACATCATAGGGCGGGAGGAGCAGGGAAAATGATCCGAGCCAGATTTTGATGCCGTGGGCACACCTGGGTTCAAATAAAGCGGGTAAGGCCGACCAGCGGCAGTGCCCGGTAACGAGATGAAATTCAACTACTGAATGGCCGGAATGAGACCCAGCTTCAACCACGTAATTCAATGTGCCGTTTGGCTGCCATTGAATGATTCTGACTTTTAGACACAGCTAAGCATAACTTGCACCTCTTCAGCTCTAAGGTCGCAAATTGACAAGTACGACAGCTCAAAGATTCGCTCGGTCAACATCCACGCGTCCGCGCGAGCGTTGACCAGCTCACATTGAGCCCTTTGCGGGAGTTTCCACTGTGATATGCACTAGGGAATCCTGACTAGATCTGATTGTAGGCTTGTACAACCCACTCAAGTTGGTACTGTGGCAACTGAACCCGTAATTCACTTTGCACAAATTACCCATTTCAGACAAGTCTGCTGGTTCTGTAAGTCTGAAGTTGAAACTTCAGAGCCTCTCCTTTTAGCTTGAGATTTTCTCTGGGTACATCCCGTCACAGTCTGTCTGAATGGGGGTACACTCCTTTTTGTACGTACAACGAAAGGCCGAAATGCACGGCAGGGAATGGATTGACCTTGACTTCTCATCGTCGATTCATCTCATGCCACTGGGACTACAATGCAACCCGCACTCGCACTTGGTTTGCACCCCGGGCTTCTCGGTGATGTCGCGACTCACTGAGCTGGGTCCTATTACTTGGCTCGCGGCTCCCTGACTCCTCGATCTTGGCAGACTCTCTTGGTCTTGCGCTCCTACACTGAACGCAGTGCCATGCTTTGGTCTTGCTTGCGTCGGCATCAGCGGCATCACGTCGCGCTTGTTTTGCGCCGCCATGTCCTTGGTCTCTCTGCCAGTTTTTTCGCCCGACTTGGAGCGGGAAGTTTTCGAAATCTGTGCTCGTTCTTGGCCCGTGTCGATTCCCAAGCTCATGCTGGTTGTATAGCGCATCAAAGAGTGGTATGAGGCGAGAATCATGCGTGAAAATCGTCTAAAATAATCCTCACAATCTAGGGACGAGCCTTTGCTTTATCGCATCATGGCCGTGTGGCCCTCTAGTTCCTCAAGATGCACTCGTGCCACTTAATTCGGGATATTCTCGTCTTCTCGCGCCCGAAACACAGAACTTCGACGGTAAGCAAATTGGTAGACAGTAGAAGAGAGGTAAGAGCTTGTGGAACTCAACTGTGGGCAGGTAGTGCTGTAGTCATAGTATCTGTGGCTTGTTCTTCAGTGGTTCACGACGGCCCTAGATTAGTTATAGCTTGTCTGATGAGGCGATTGTCATTGAATCTTTTGCAGCATCAATGATCCACATATTGTAGACTCCAGTATTCGGATGTAGCAGTTGCAATATCAGGGACTGCGCAAGCAAATGGAGGCTTGGATGCAGCTGACATTCAATTCTTCGCCCAAGATTTTTTCCCTATGGCGGCCAGTTTGGTTGAACTGTTTTACGGCGGGGGCGGAAGTTCCAGCAAGTGTTGCAGGAATCCGGGTGCAAAGGTAAACTATCGCATTTGAAGAGGTACTCAGGTAGAGCCAGATAATAATGGATCGGCCATGGAGATTGAGAAATGGGGGGCTGAGGATTTCAGTTTGAACTTGTGATAAGCAAAATTACGAATCCCGGATCGGCAAATATCGGCAGAAAGCTCGGTTACGGGGAAGCCGAACTTTTTGGCTGAAGGGAGCAGTGATTACGCAAAAACTGCTGACGAAAATGTGATGCAGGGCCAAAATCGAAAAATAGGGCTCTCTAAGACCCAGTAACTTACGTTACCGGGAATTTCGATTTTCTCTGGGTTAATTCTTACCGTGATCCACCGGAGTTTTCCGGGTTCGTTTTCTGTAATGGAAACGTCCAGGTGACTGAATCTCCATTTTACACATGCGGAGGAAGGGCTTGAAAATTCGTTACCGGTCCATGAAATCGGGCCATTTTGGTACAGCTAGCAGGTTCATGGCCAATTCCTCTCACGAAAATCTAAGGAAAATTGAGAGATGTACTGGGATTACAGAAGATGAACTAGGGACTCGTATTGCTCTGCCTGCTTAGTGTAACATCCTTCTAGGACGAAAGTCGTCAAAGGTGACAAAAGGGGGACAATCTTCCCACGGTGACTCCTCCGAGCCTCGACTGCAGGACGCGACAACTCCGCCCCGGTAAGGAAATTGGAAAGCTCTGAAATCAATAAATATACCATGTTTGACTCCCTGAATTTTCCTAGGGGTCAGGGATGAGAAAGCAGGGCAAAGCACGGGCACTGAAGAAAATTCAAGCGTCACAAGCAGACGGCCCCGGCGATCAAACCAGGATCAAAAGGAAAATGACACCGCAAGTGACTGCGCGGTGACGGGCGCAGTGACTGATGCACCCCAGACGGAACATGACAGCTGATTGTCCGCCGTGTGGGGAGTCAGCCATGGTGAATGTAACAATGGAGAGGCTCGTTATCAGATTGTTATCATGTTTTTGATCGCAGTGTTGCCACATGTTTGTTTGCCTCATGATCAGCAAACAATGTCATGTGGTCCACAGCCAGTAGCATGCATGCACAGGGAATGGGCAATAGATTCTTAATTCCCTCTCTTTCTCTTTCCTTCTCTTTCCTTTTGGGCGCATTTTTTGCAATTCTTTTGGGCAACCACAAACACCGTAACCGGGCCTCGCGAAGTGACCAGAGCAGTGTTCGCCCGAAGGGTAAAGCCTTCAAAACTTGAAGGCCTTCAGAAGGCCTTCATGAAGGCCTTCAGGATTTTCGGCAGAATTTCGCGCCGTTCCGAAGGGCTTCAGATATCACATGTATGATTATGTCATTTTGAAAAATTGTGTCGCTCCGACTCCTCCTCCCGCCGCTTCGTAGAATCATGCCGAACTCCCTGCAGGATCATTTCTGGAAGGGCGAGAAACAGAATACGACATATTACAAGAACTACTGCAAGGCCTGCGTTAAAAACCAGATGCAGAGTGTCGGAGCGCCACTGGCCGACATTGTGACGCAAGGACAGGCATTTAAAGACGGTATGGTACTCCGTTGGCATCGGACGTTGGCATCGGATTTAGGCTTAACAATCTTAGCTTGTACGGCCATGGGATCTGTCCTTTCCAAGAAGGACTCCTGGATAGCACATCTGATCGGCGGGAAGACTGCCTGTCAGTACGCATCCGCGGAAGCCAAGGCAGATGCCACGGCCCAGCGCATTGCTTCAAAAAAGCGGGCCGAACCCGAGACAGCTGGAGGAACAGAACCTCCGCACAAGAAGCAGCAGCAGGACGTCACACCGATTCAGTCGACCTTGACCGGATTCAGGCGGAACGAGATGCCGTACGGGGAGGCTGAGAAAGCTGCCATCAAATCACAAGCCCTCCGTGCCATCGTCTCCGGTGGTCTCCCCCTCGGGACTTTTGAAGACCACGAGATGCGATTGCTCATCGGCATGTTCCGTACCACCGCCCCGGCGATTCTGCCCACAGGAAAGGTTGCGGGCGGGCGGCTGCTTAAAGCCGCCGCGGCCGATGTTGAGGCCATCAGAATCAAGGTGCTGAAGGCCATCAGCATCCGTGGTGAAGTAGATGATAATACAGCCATACTTGACTTCCACACGGTCGATCATCACAGCAAATTGTTCGCAAAGAGCCGGACCATCCTTGTTGAGCGCAGTTACTTCCACAAGCTCGATCAGGTACGACTGTAAAGAAAATGAGCAGATCCGTAATGCTCGGGTAGATTCAAACATGCCTTAAATTCAACGTTGGTGCAGATAGCGTTGATCGCATTTTTCTTTTTACACTTCCAGCCATCTGTCCTAGCGACGATGAGTGTCAACGAAGAATAACTTTGAAGTGGACGTACGACAGGCCGGCAGTCGTACCGGGAGCAAAAAGGGTCGCCAACTTCTCGGGATTAAACACCTTTGGCTAATCCTCCCATCCTGTTGGGCTCACCAGGTTTGAACGTCGTTTACATTATAATTTGAACTGACGCGCTCTGTATTTAGTTTCAATTGATCCTCGGTGATTACTTCAAGGTCAACGACATGGCCGCTGTCATAGCTGAGGATGCCACGGCAATAATCTCGTGGATCAATAACCACGGCAAAGTTCGCAAGATTTTTGACGAAGCGCAGAAGACTATTAGCCTGGATCGTCTCGGGAAAATCATCATTCTTGCCTACTTGGTCGCTAATATCACCCGCTGGACAACTCACTTCATCGCTTTTTGCCGGCTCTTCCTTCTTCGAGCCGCCCTGCAGCTCGCAGTTCTCCAGAATCGGTCAGCTATCATTGCCGCCGAAGTAGGTACTGCGACCTCGACGGAAGGTGTGCGCCTCAGGGAGGATGCCGAACGATTCTGTATGCTCATTGAAGACTCATCGTTCTAGAGTGGGCTCGAAACCGTCCTCGGGGACCTCGAGCCAATTTGTTTAGGTACGAATATCAACCAAAAGGACTCCACTCGTCTCGACCAGGTTCTGCTTACGATTGCCGGTATCTTCTTACGTTTCGACGATCATCCGGAGCCGGAAGTCAAGAAGGCTATGTGATTCGCCTGGAGAAACGGTGGGCGGATTGCGACCAACCTGCGTTCCTCGCAGCTTTGATTCTTAACCCATTCGAGAAGCTGTCCTGCTTCGGACCGAACGCGAACTTGAATCAATTTAAATGTCTCAGTTTATTAATCTCGGTGCACCTTTTATTCTCTTGTCGTTCCCGGCTCATTGAATCAATAGTTGTATCGCCGGATGGCCGATTGTCCGGACAATTCCGACAGTCCTGACCAGCGAAAGCTCAAGGAAGGTGAAGTCTCGAAGGCGATTATCCAATATCTTTCCAGGACGGGAGATTTCAATGATTTCGACGCCGAAGCCTGGAAAGAAATGACGGCAAGTCTTTTCATCATCGTCTCGCGTTGGTTTTCATGTTTCGTAGGGGGACACCGATCCCATCGCGGTCTGGAAAGCCTTTGCAGGCTCCAAGCACCTCGCAGAACTTGCAGAATTTGCGATCGTGATCCACTATATCGTAGCGAACCAAGCGGGATGCGAGCGCACATTTTCCCGGACAAAAATAGAGCAATCTGATCATCGGAACCGGCTTGGCCTGGAGAAGATTGACATGCGCACCAAGGTTAGTTCATTGTATTTGCGACATCAATTCTACCCACACTGAGTAAATCGTTCAGGTCAAGGGCCAGATTCGTTCCGATCACCAACGGGATGGCATTTATAAGCCCCGCAAGCCGCGTAAAAATCACAAGTCCACAGCTAATCTGCTAGCTGTTCCTAGGGATGGGCACGGGTCCGGGTCCGGGTATGAAACAGTCAACCCGGACCCGAACCCGGAAAACCCGGACCCAAACCCGCGGGTCTACGGGTTGTCCACGGGTTGTCGGAATTGATCGGATCATGCCTGCCGAAGCTTGCCGGCACAGTTTAACACCTTCAAAACTGAAATATGCTCACTAATTGAGGTTTTTAAATGCATCGGGTGCTTAACAAAACTTTGGAGTACCTCTCATAGCTGTGAGCCATGTCAAACTGCCTTGAAATGACCAAAATTGCACAATAAATTCAATGTTCGCAGACCCGTGGTGTACCCGACGGGTTTCGGGTCTACTAAAATTGGAACCCGTACCCGTACCCGGGCCGACCCGACCCGGAAACCCGGCGGGTTGACCCGTACCCGTGCTCAACACTAGCTGTTCCGCGCTACCGTGATCTCCTCGACGATCAGGATGACGAGGATCCAAGTGAACGTGGTCGGGCTCTCGTGTCGAGCCGCGAGGGCTGGAGGACTCAAACAGCCAAATTGATAAGTGAT
Source organism: Mycena sp. CBHHK59/15 (assembly GCA_029204085.1). Lineage (NCBI taxonomy): Eukaryota > Fungi > Basidiomycota > Agaricomycetes > Agaricales > Mycenaceae > Mycena > Mycena sp. CBHHK59/15. Next base: position 157,698 of record JARGXW010000047.1, on the reverse strand, counting down.
ACTCGGGCTGCAGACCGCAACACAGAAGACCCAGACTCAGACGAAGAAGCCGACACCGCCCCTCACATTCCGTCTCGCCTGCCTACTTGGAAAAAAATAACGCTCCACATCTTATTCGGAGGCGCCGAGAAACCTCGTGCACGCAAACCATCGGCACGGGTGATTCAGGAGGAAGAGCTGCTGATGCAGGCACTTGCAGAGGAGTTGGAGGATGATGTTCCGGACGATGGCGCTATAGAGATAGATTCCGAGGACGAGTACCGTGCGTAATTTACCGGACGAGAATTGTCGAAATGGCTGTGCCAGACAGCGTGGGAAAATCAAATGAACCCCTTCACGCAGCCTTCAAGCTGAAGCCTTCACCCTTCCGAAGGCCTTCACGATCCTGAGAGTGAATTTTGAAGGCCTTCGGGCGAACACTGAAGCAAAGCGGTGAGCTGTCAATGCTGATTTACTTCCGCTCACGTCAAAAATGGCATTGCGTGTGAACGCCGCGGCGCTGATCACCACACGCGCCGACTAGGCGGTAGGTAGGTAGGTAGGTAGGTAGGATTAAAAATTGATTTTTTGGGGCCATTTTCCGCCAATTTTGTGACATGTTTTGAAGATTCGAAAATGCCTGTGACACCCCAAAATTTTTCGTATAAAAAGGGCCCTGTGATCAACAAAATGATGTTATTACACCAACATTTTTCATGGATGCACCTTTGAGAGGTCAGTGGAGCTTTGTTGAGCGGCTCAGTGAATTAATTAAATTCTTCCACAAAAGGTCCTGGATGTCCACGAAACCCTGTTGACCCAAATCAGCCTGTTCCAGAGAAAAGACCGGTCGGCCGGCCTCGTACAAAACCTCAGCCCTACTCTGGTCCCCGGGTAAGTGCTAGTTAGCTCTTAAAATAATATAACAAACCCCTTCAATTCTGTTAGCGAGACCTTCCAGAAGCAATTCATCCATGGCCAGAATTACAAACAGATCGATCTGGTCCTGTTCGTCAGAGAACTCTTGGTGAATGGCTGGTCCTGGCCTAAGTGTTCCTTCCCAGGCTCAAACAGCAGCTCAAACTGAGATGATATTTTCTACTCCTATTTCTGCTCTTGCTGTTGTCGAATCTGTTCCTAGTGGCCCAAGGGTTGAATATGTTGTTCCAGATGCAGATCCGAACCAACCTATTGACCTTGATGATGAAGCTGATCTTGATCCTCTTGGTCTCATGGGGGATGGTCAAGGATTTGCTATTTCTGCCAAATTCTGCCAAGCACCTTCAGATATTGCCATTTTGCCCGCCATTCTGCCATGCCGTTTGGCAGTTTGGCAGAATTCTGCCAACCACTACGCCACGCACATCAACGGCTTGATCAACCTGGCAGAGCATTTCTCGACGCGAGCTTTAGATGTCCTGTAGATTCAAATAGGATAAGGATCTTTTAATTTACAGATTTTTAGAGGCAAAAAAAAAATCAAGACCCCTCACATTTTATAAATATTTTGCGTCGTGCATATCATATCTCTATCTAAGCGCCTTTGGCGTCTATCTGATCCAATTTCGCTTCAAATAATTTTTTCATCCAAGGTTCAGCCTCCGCCTCGAAGAGGCCTAATCCATGTCATTTGTTTGCTCCAAAAATAAGATGGGATCTTTTTTGGAGCGACTCACTCTCCCCTAACGGGCCACGGAAATGGACAATACCTCGGGGCGCTCCAGCCCAGCAAGCTCCATGTATGGCGAGTCGACGCTGGGCAGTGATCACCCATAAGGCCTTGGGTGGAGGTCTCAGGATCTCCCAGGCCTTGGTTAAGGGTAAGGCCTTTGCCAAGGGTGCCTCCAAGGCCTTGGCTGATTTTTTCCCACGCATCCAGGAGGTATCAAAAACAATAAATTTAAACTTTAAATCTACTGATATTCCTCATCCGAGTCAATCTCAATGGCGCCGTCGCCGGGATGCACATCCTCCTCTTCGTCTGCCAGTGCCTGCATCAAAATCTCTTCCTCTTCCATGACCCGTGCAGATGGCTTGCGTGCGCGCGGTTTCTCTGCCCCGCCGAACAGCCCCAGGACACTAGCTGCCGAATTTTGAAGGGCGGGAATGGCGGTGGGAAGAGGTGCGCAGCGAGCGCATGGCATCGGACGTTTGGCCGAACAGAGCTGCCAAAATCAAAACATCAGTTTCAGAATAGTCACATCAGGTCACAGTAGACAAGGCCGAAATGAAAATCGAAATGGAGTCGAAATGAGGTCGAAATCTGAGGTTTGAAGATCCCTAATGGCTATGGTCGAGTACATGGCAAATTACACCATAAAGTTGCAGCTCGATACTTCCGTAGTCTTCTCAGCTCTCTGTGCTTCAATCAAAGGCTTGCAAGAAAACCCACCCATGGATATCAATGGCAATGTTGACAGTTCCGAAATGAGCCGCTTGATGATGGTTAAAGCAACAAATAAGTTGGTCGGAAAACGCGAGCTTACCGGTCAACAAGTTGCAAGTTTTTTACTTGGTCGGAAGAATCATTATACGTCAGACGATTTCCATGTTTACTGGTGGTCTTCTATGTTGAGAGACATTGCCCGGGAGGCATTTTCACTTGAGCTGCAGCGGGGAGCTTCAGATGCGAATTTTGATGTGTCTGACGAAGATGCAGATACCACGGACTCTGAGCTGCCCCAACAAATGATAATTCCTGAAGACAAAGATGATTCCTTGATTTTCCTCTCGGATTACAATTTGGACCAAGAGCCAGACTTTCGGGATGGAGACGAGGGAGAGAAAAAATACTCAAGGTTGTTTGATGATGTCTATTACCGGCCTTCGGAATTGGAGTCGACTTGCGCCTGGGACATGTTCAGAAATTATGTGAAGGAGAGAAAGCCGAAGTCAAAGACACAGCGAGTGACATATCTCAAGTTCAAACCCGGACATCCACAGCAGACCACTCATTGCTTAAAAAACTTGATGCACCTGTCATCCCCGTGTTAAAGGGATATCGTGTGCCTAGGAATGACTCAGAGAGTGAGAAGTTGAAGTATGCCGTTGTTATTCTTACCTTGTTCAGACCGTGGTCAAACACCAAATCGTCACCGGTCAAATCCCCTGGTACGTCGTGGGAAGATGCATTTCGCGAGTTCAAGTCAACCATGTCTCCCGTGCATGATCGGATTACCCTCAACATGCAGCTGTTGTACCAAACACGGGATGCAAAATTTGACTATGCTGCTAGACGCAAGAAACGACTTGGCGAGCTCATGAGGAAAGCATGAGACTCTGGAATGTGTTTGGAGGATGAAGAGGGCGATGATGATTACGATCCTGTTTGGGAAAATGCAATGCAGGCTGCTGTGGATATTGATGAAGATGATGTTGCCAGAGACACAAGAGCCTCATGAGAGGCGAACATTATAGTTTCAGAGGCAGAAGATGGAGGGTTTTACCTTGTCAACAATTCACCGAGCCCGGAGATATGTGCCCGTTTTGGACAGAGAGTTCGAATTGGCAATGAGGACGATATGATCAATGCGAGCATTGCAAGCAGAAATTTTCTCGAGGAAAAAAACTCGCTCATCAAGCGTCGTCTCAAGGCTGTCGAGGACAAGCGCGGGAATGCCCCCAATCTTCATCAACCGTCTGACAGAATCGCCCATGCCATCTGTACAACGTTGAGAGAGGAAGCTGACAGAGCTCGAGAGTTATATGAACGACTTTCGCTCAGGTCAAGCACCGACAGGAGCTCACCATGGTCATCTTTACGCCCCTATCAGCAGTTATGTTTCTCTTTGATCGTTAAACACACCCTTAATGATGAACAAACTCGGGCATTCCTTCTGTTAGCAGACAAAATTGGTGTTGAATTGGAGCAAGGGAGAAAATACCCACCGATGACACTCCTCTGCACCGGACCGTTTCAGCTGGTCTGAAACCTCATACCTTCCATTGTTCAACCTCTCTATTTGCTCTTGTGTATTACATTGTTCCCAAGGCTATAAAAGCCCCCCTTTTTCTTGAATAAATTATCTTGACCTCGCTTTCCCCCCTTCTACCCTCTCTGTGATACCCACATTCTCACATTTTGTTGAGTGCGAGTGGTCCAAATTTTGTCTCATTGGTGAGAATACGATCATGTTGCAGGACAGTGTTTAATGCCTTCAACCATTAGTTGTAAATCTCTGTGGTACTTACTATTTTGCCTGGATTTTCAAGTACGGCTTTGCCGAAGGTTCCAGATTCAATGCCATCCTGTAGATACCAGTATGGCAAAAAGCCTAGCTTTTTCAGGCAAAACATTGCCTCTGGCGGATTTAAATTTGAGGAGGTTGCAGCCCAAAATCAACCCCCAGTTCAGTGTTGGCCAATCAGTATATTTCCTTGACCAAAGGTACTTTGTTAGATCCCAGATTATTTTTTGTCCAGGAGCCTTGCATTCCAATGCAATGTGGGCTGTACTCCGAGGCTGTGAATATTCACGCACAGAGCACAAGGGAACAGCCCTGGTTTGCTTGGTATCTCAAAAAGCTGGTTTCTACCAGAAATACGCAAATTACCTCGTCCCTGGGTGCATTCTGCGCAATCAGACGACGTGACACTTTTCATTTACATAGCATATAGCTCCGAAATAATGATAAGTACCTTCGAGGTCCCCGTTGCTGAACTGGGGGCCCCCGACGCTAAAATGGCCTGCTCCTGTAGTAAAGGCCTCAACATCGATGAATCGATGATCTGAGGACGTAGCTAGATGCAGATTTACCCCAGAAATCGAACGTAAATTAGATATGGGCGGTAGATTGAGAATTGAGCCCGTAAAGAGCAAAATACTGAAAACGATAAAAAATGACTCAAAATGGAAAAAAAGTGTCCGCGCCTTAAGTTCCGCAAAGAGCTGTAATGGTCTGGATGACGTTGTTAAGGCTTAAAGGTCCAGGCCGCCCCGTGCCGAGCCGTCGGGGAACGCTGGATGAATATATTTGGTTTGAACGATAGTCTCTGACTTCTGGAGGTTGAAATAACTGCATCCACTTTTTGGCTTGTCAAAGAAGCCTGTAAACTAAAAACCTGCAGCTTTGGGCCTCAATCATGCAACGATGATCCTGGGGTCAACGCATTCGACGGTGACACCACTTACAGAAGGGTTGAGGGCGAGATGAATGAGTGGGAGCTTACGGTGTTTGCCAAGATCGTGTTGCGCGGTACGTCATGCCTACGACATCATTCTAGCCAGACACTGAGGGGTGTTCCCAGCGGCAACCGTAGCTCGGGCTTACATTAATCGTGCGAGCACGGATTTCTTTGAGCAGCTCTTCGATGCACTCCAGAACATGAAGTTGACGGTAACCGGCAAACCAATTCCACTCAAGTGTTTTGTCCCTGGTGGGAATATAGAGGTTATGAACGCTGACATGGACGGCACGCAGGCACTCGGTTTTTGCCGCGCCGTCATGAAGCACAACGTCCCCGAATTCAGTGGAATTCCCAACGATACCCCGCCCGAGGAGATAGCGGCGGAGTTTATTAAGCTTTGCTGGAGGCACGGTAAAGAGTTCGTTCCTTTCTTTCCTTTAATTCCCTCAGTCTGATGTTTCGTAACAGGCCAGTCAACGATTTCAAAGGGTTGGTAACCCCTGCCCAGTTCAAACGGATTTTGAGCCGATTCTGGATGAGGGCCAACGTGTCTGGAGCGAACTTCTGATGCAGCAGGTCGGTGTCACAAATGAGATCACGAGATAAACCTGACCAGGGATAGATTTAATAGCTATGTATGTACCATGTCTCCCATAACTATATCCGCATATTTCGAAGGTTTGTAGGGGAACGTGGGTGCTGCCCCTCGCCCATCGCTGTAGCAGCCAGAGCAGCAGAGCAAAGTCTTCTTCTTTTAAATTCGCAAATATATTATGACAATAAACCGCTGCAATCACAACCAGACAGAAGTCATGGAAATAAAGCCACAGGGCAACACCCTATCCCTGAGAACTGGGAATAACTGAATATACAGATTAGAGAGAGGAATAAACCTCCGAAGCTTGCTCGCTCGGCGAAGTTCACACGCTCAAATGTAACCATTGCCTCTCAAAATATAAATGGCAGAGACAAAAATAAATCCATGGCCAGCACAAGAGAAAAATTCACTTATATGAAGAAGACCGTTGATGAAAAAAGGATAGGTGTCCTTGCCTTGCAAGAATTACACATTAATAATGTTGCTGCTAGTTCAACACCATTTACAAAAAATGGTTCAAACTGTTCAACTCGGGACAGCCCATGAAACCTGACTCAACAGCCGGAGTCGGCTTTCTTCTGAATAAAAAATATGTTGACACTGAAAACATAAAAGAGTATGTCCTCATTGAGGGCCATGCAATCTTACTTGTGATCCCATCACATAGAGGAGAAACTATTAACATTCTGAACATATGCACCCCCAATACACCTCAGGAAAGAGAGAGGATGTGGGCACAATTATGGTACTGTTACCTTGACAATCCAGAACTCCCACTCCCAACCGAAACACTAGGGGACTGGAATTTCGTTGAAAATATCAAAGATCGAACATCCAACAAAGAAGAGCTGATTCCTCAGAGTTTCCTATGCCTCAAAGCCCTCTTCCGCATGCAAGACGGTTGGCGAACAACATTTCCCGATTCACGGGAATACACTTGCTTCCAGAAGCGCACAAATGCTACTATAAACCAGACGCATGTGACTGGTTCACATCTTGACCGAATCTATGTACTGGTAGACCGTTTTAAACAATATCGAAACTGGTCAATTGAACCCAGTTTAATCTCCAGTGATCCTCACCTGGTTTCCGTCCAATTGACATGCGGAGCAGAGGAGGAATATGGGCCCGGAATCTGGAACCTACCTGTCTATCTTCTCAAAACTCCGCGATTTATGAAATATCTTAGTGCACGATCACAGAAACTTGCTGAAGACCGTGAGGAACTGAGCTGTACAGACCGAGAAAGCCAAAATAACATCCAAACCCTATGGCACAAGTTCAAGGATGACATTACCACAGAAGGTAAAAAATGCTCTCGCTTGGTGAAGGAGAGATCCCGCCAAACTCGCACCTCGACAACACAGAAGCACCTCGTGCTCAATGACATAGACATGCCTACTGAGGATAAGGATCTTGCAATTTTGCATCTCGAAGAAAAGATTGAAACCTATCTCAAAGAAGAAGCTGATCGTCAAAAGGCACAGTCTGAAGCTCAATACGACATTGAAGACGAAAGTTTGAAGACTCGTCATTGGACTCTCTCCACGAAGGAGTATGTACCATCTTAGAAGCACCATAAACGAATTCAAGAGAACAGATACTGACTCAACTGTTACATCCAGACCTTCAGCGGGAAGTTCCCAGATCAATCCTTGGCAAATAAAACCATTCTTGATGAAATCCGTAAATTTTATGGGCTCAATGGACTCGGGGGGCTATTTACAGCGGCTCTCTCAGCAAGAATTATTCCGAGAAGGTCTGAGCTCATTCGGAAGACACCTTTCAAGTTCTCGACCAAATCGGGATGGGTGGTGCAATAGGTGAGAATGGTCCTCGACGGGTGTCTAAGGGTCAGCGGAATATTGTTGGGTATGTTTGACCTTATGGAGTGTGGCAGAAAAGAGGAAGGGGTATGGAGCGAAGAAGTTGGAGGAACCAAAAAAGACGCGACATGCTGATGACCAATCAGTGATCAGTTTTTGGCCGCTTGGGTGCCTCGGAGCATCTGTGAGCAGGCAAATTGATATGGTGCGCATCACCTAGCTGCCACCACCACGTGCTTGAAAATTTCCGGGCTCAAAAAAACATATATTTCTTATCCGTCTAGTAGAAGTGTTCCTTTTGAGTGTATGAAGATAACTGCTAGAGGGATTTTCGATTGGATCAAAACTGAGTGAGCTCGAAATTTCTTCCAGACCCAATTTGGCCACATTCTCCAATATATTCAAAAATCGGTCGTCAGAGTCGTAAGTAGGCTTAAAATTACGCTAAATTACAGGAGAGTTCTACTGGTCGAACTGCCGTGCAGCGCGCTCGAAAACACGACGGTGGGAGGTGTATTTAGTCGAACTGAAGGCACGAACCACCCGTTGAGCCTCTTTCGGCCCCAAGTTATTGTGATAAGCTTCCATCCAACGAATCATGCAATGCTCCCATTTGCGAATCACGGAGAGTTGAACAGAGGCAAGTGCAGCCGGCATGTTTGTTTTCAACCCCTCGTAACTGTAGTCACAGTGGTCACGGAGGTATTTCTTGACGGCGCCCCAGAAGAACTCGATAAAGTTCAACTCGCAGTGATATTTGGGGCAGAAGATAAATAGATGACCTGCTGCTTCGATTTTTTCTGCCACCATTGACCGTTGCTCGAGGAAGTCAGGCTGCAATTCCAACAGCCGCGTTGCACAGCAATCACGGGCCGCGGTGTGCAGCCCTTTCTTGCACTCCTTCACGGGACCGCCGAGGGTGAATATAATGCACAAAGTAGGCTCCGGAATCCACTCAGAGGTACACTTAATTGAAATTTTTTTCTCCGGCCAATTTGGCCACTAAATTTTGGTGGCGGCAGCTAGGTGATGCGCACCATAGATTTCATCGGAATATCACGCCAGCTGATTTTATTTCACACGCTGGTTGAAAGTTGAAATCTATGGGGGCTTCACGGCGAGTGAGGGTATCTACGAAACCATCCATCTGTTGGCTCAAGCGGATCTTGCGGGGCAATTCGCTCTCTTCCACGACCCTTTGCACCCAACAGTGAAACACACCTTGCACGTGCGGCCCCTTCCACGCTTCGTTACACCTGTCAAGGCGTGAATGAGTCGACCAGAACTCCATTTAAAAAACCACGCAAACCTCCTTTGCGTACTCTCAAGATTCTATTCTCAGGCTCCAACGACTTGTGACGAGGCTCGAGTATGGGTTCCTCGACTTCGGTAAGAGGTGAATCACTGCCGAATATTGATGTAGAGAGATTTGCAACCCCAACCATCGGCTGAAGTTTTTCCGGACAGGACCTCTTCAAGACCTCGCCCAGGTCCATTTGCCAAATTCTCTGTTCCGCACGCTCATCTGCCAAACTCTGCACCAAAGCGTTGACGCACTGGCGTAGGTTTGTGACCTCAGTGATTAGTTGACCCCACTCAGATGGTGAGAGTACAACCACTGGATGACCACTCTCCGGGGGTCCAGGCAAGGACAACGGCGCCGAATGCAACTCGCAGGTTGCATCGAGTGTTGGGTGGGTCTGGATTTGTCACGGAAAGAGTCATTGTCCTGCATACATATTCAGAGAAAAGTCCCCCCACAGTTGCAGTCCCGGGGTCCGTGTTTGCGAAATTATCAAGGTTTCGCCTGGGAGAAGCAAAGATTCCGTGCCTTTCCCCCGGTATAGAAGAGTCTAGGGGGTGCAGCAAATCGGAGTCAACTGTCAGGAAGCCGGTTAACCAATTAACTGAGTGAAAGTAACTGACCTGGGCTCGAGATCGTGGTCGCCATGTCATGGACGCCTGTCTCCATATTTGTGGAGGTGCTGTTCGGAGGCACCGGAGGGCCGTTCCAGTTGGCGAGTGACGATGTGACCATTGCTTCCAAGTTCCTTGGACTCGGATGTACCGAGACAAAAGCAGGTTTTCTGTGTGCACTTGTTTGCATGTCGATTGATGATCAGGCTTTGCTTCCATTCCGCCCTCATTTAATCGGCGGGCCGATACTGATATGGTTGCGGACGGAACTTCGTGACAAGGCAAAAACCCAATTTGGTAATCGTTACTACCCCTTCAGTTTTCCTCGGAAAGTCAAGTAAATTGTAGGAATAGATACATAAGAAGCTCCTTTATCGATCTCCCGGAGCAAAACTTTGAAAATATGAATTTATGTTTTTCATCTTCGGATTTGGCGTTTTTGATTGCGGATCACCCGGACCGGTGGCTGTGCCGCGCCATCAATTGCCCTGCCAGCGCGTGCCACCTCATTGCATTGTACCCAGCATGCCCAGAAAGCCCGGACAGACATCCCATGCACAGTGCAACAGCACTGGGAGATTCACAGCCAATATTCCCTCTCAACCGAGCCATGAATCGACATTGGATGACGGTGACTCGAGTGACATTGATGACCCCGCGACATGGGAATCTGCCAACGAGTCGGAGCCCGAGGAGGATGATGAGTGGAAAGAGTGGGAGAAAATGCCGCCTCCAATGACATATGATGAGAGAATGGAGAAGCGTGCTGTGCAGAAACAGAAGGCAGAGGAGAAACGGCGGATCACGGAGATGCGTAGCGTGGAGTATCGTCTGGCAGGTCCGATGGACAATAAGAAGGGTGTGCACCTTTAAACTTATTCGTTGGGTGATTCTAATTTGATTTTTATGAGGTAAAAAACAGGGCCCGTATGTTATTGGGGGCGAGTCGACGCGCACATTACAAAAGAAGCGTAAGAAGCTTCGGGAAAGCTTCGAAAGTGGTGTGCTCCGAATTTCGAAGGCTGAATATGAGAGGCAGATGGACGCGCTCAAGCCGAAGCCACCGAAAGTAGATTCAGCCGCGAAACAGCCAACTCTCGGCGACATGTTCAAGCAACGGGCTCGAGCGGTGTCTGTCTCATCCGATGAAATTCTGGAAATATTGCCTCCCTCTGTGGCCGTTCCCATGGCTAAACGGCACAAAGCCGATGGCGATGGCTCCCCTTCAGTGTCTACCTCTGCCGGCCCATCGGCATCTATTCATCTGCGCGAGGAGGAAGAGGAATCTTCGGACTCAGGTGACAGATTGCCGGCTGACGAAATAGAACTTGCTGACGAAGATGAGATGTCTCCGGAGGTGTTGGAAATGGAGGCTCGTTTGGTCGAGGGAAACGCAGCTATCGACTCAATTGCCATTGCCGACGAGATCGCCGAGTGGGTTGATGTTCTTGATGATGCGGCTCCGCTTGAGCCTGCGCAGCTTGGGTTTCTTGCAGCAGACTCTCTTGGGAAGGCTCGGAAGGCCAAAGACTTCCGCAGTACAGTTTTATTTGCAGCTTTGGTTGATTTCTATCGCTGGATGCCTCGCATGGGACGCTTGAGGGCAGCATTGCGGGTCGCAAAAAATCACGGTCGTGGCCCGGCTTTTCAGCGAGTTCTTTGCACCCAGGCTCGTTTCTTCGAGGCAAATGGTGCCCTTAAACCAAGCCATCAAGGACGGCGAGAGAAACAGAATGGACTTCTGGACGATGAGGGATTCTACATGGGTGTTCAGCGGTGGTTGCGCACGCTGGAGGTTGGGACGGTGAGCTGAAGCAGAACATCAAATCATTCAAAGCAAATTAACTGACCAATTTATTCAGGTTAACCCGAAAATGCTGCAGCAGCACGTGAATGAGACGCTGCTGCCTTCTCTGTCGCTCAAGAAGAAAACCGTCTCCATTCGAAATTGCCAGCGATGGCTTTGGAAACTCGGTTATCGCCGAAAGAAGCACACGAAGGGTGTATATTGGGATGGGCATGAACGAAAGGATACCAAAAAGCGGCGCAAGGAATATCTTGCCGAGATGGAGGCTATCGAACCATTCCTTGCACAATACAGCGAGCCCGATATGGCAGAAATCCTCCTGGAGCTTGGCGACAATGAGCAAGAGCATGTGGTCATTGTTCACGATGAGTCGACAGTTCATTCAAACGACTACGAAAATAACCACTATTGGCTCAAGCCCGGCGAGCAGGTCCTGAAGAAGAAGGGTCGTGGTCGATTGATCATGATTTCCGCCTTTTTATGCGAGCGCTATGGGCTGCTTGACCTTACAGACGAGATGGTGGCCGAAAACGAGAAACTCGCAGCTGAACTTCGCTTAGCTTTCACGAGCTCAACCACTGTCATTTATCCAGACAACAAGCCAGGTGGCGACGCATACTGGAACATGGAGCAGATGATTGCGCAAGTAAGTGGTTCATGAATAATCTACTGTCGCACATCAATGAAAATACCGGCAGATGGCCAAGGCTATTATGATTGCGCGTCGGCTTTTCCCCAACGCTATCATCCACTGGGTGTTTGACAACTCGTCCGCCCATGGAAGCCTTGCCAAAAACGCGTTAACGGCAACAAAAATGAATGTTGGTCCCGGAGGTAAGGTTCCGGAGATGCGGGACACAGTTATTCCCCAGGATAACCCGCATGGCCGTGGCGGACAAGTCCAAAAGATGGTCTTCGACAAGCCTCTTCCAGATAACCACCCATACAAGCAATGCGAGGGCCTGCCGAAAGGTATGAAGGTCATTCTCGCTGAACGCGGCTATACAACCAATACGGATGGTAAGCCGCTGATCGGTGAATGCAAAGAATGCAAAGCATCGAAGTCCCGTAAACCACATCTGGACGGCGCTTCTGCCACGGAAGAGGCAGATCTGCTCGGCGACGATGGTAACGACAGTGAGGAAGAAGACGAGAGACCGGTAGATTGTTGCATGCGCAGGTTGCTCTCACATCAACTGGACTTTGCAGGCGAAAAATCACAGCTTGAACTAGTTTGTGCTCTTCCATCACTTATTCACTCACTTGACATAAATTTCGCAGTTAATTGAGGCCGCACCCGGAATGGTGTGCCATTTTCTTCCGAAATTCCACCCGGAGATGAACCCAATTGAATATTTCTGGGCTTGGATCAAACGGTATTATCGCGAACGGTCAAATGGCCAGTGGCAGAAAGCCAAGATCCTGGTTGCAGAGGCTCTCCTTGCCTGTCCACTACCCACCATTCGGCGATTCTTCCGGCGCGCAAATCGCTATGCAAGTGTTTACCGTCATGGAGCAACAGGAGCAGTGGCCGAGTTTGCCGTGAAGCTGTATCGTTCTCACCGTGGAGTTCAGAAGCGAGAGATGGAAGTTGCGCAGACTGAATGGGAAAAGAAGGTGAAATTGGGCACTATTTAGCCTGTATAGTCCACATTTCCAGTATGAAAAACTTTCGGTTTTTGGCCCAAAATTTGGCGATTTTTAACCCTAAGTTAGGAGTAACCCCAATTTCTCTGAAACGAAAATTTTACCTATAAACCACCCCCATGTTCCCTCTAAATCTCAAATCTTGGACGGATCTGATCAAAAATGCGATTTGATATAAAGTTTTGTCCGCAACCATACTGATACTGAGCGGAGTTTGAGTTACATAATACATCAAGGAGGAGCGCGTGAGTTCGAATCCGGAAGCCACTGTGCATTAAAAATTATTGTCTTTCTGAGTTGCTCTCCAAATTACGCATACAGTGTTTAACGGGGAAGCGAAACGTTCAAGCGATTTCGCCATTCAGGAGGCAATCACGTCGCAAACCATCAAGGATTTTTATATATATCGCAGGTACATGTACAGCATCCTGGCTACCCCCTGTGTCGATTGCTCCTGTTCTGGTGGAGAACGAGAGCCATATTTTGTATTACAAAATTTTGGCGGTTACAAATTGTAACCGCCAAAGTGGTCACATCACGTGGAAGCGAAATGCGCGCGAATCGCGCAGTGAGCCATCTATGGCTTCTGGGATGTCGATACTTATTCGCGATCATCGCCCCAGAAAACCCCCAAGTGTGCAGAATTATGAGTATTCATTAGTCCAGGACCGAGCCCGATGCCCAACTTTGACCAAATCCGGCAAATAAGCGTGGAAACAGAGAATTGGTTCTCTTGGGCTCCCAGAAAGTTCTGTAGACGAATCCTTTTGCAACCAAGGGTTTTTTATCTACAGTCGAAGCTGTCTTAACCCAGGTCCTACGTCTTCATCAGTCCCTTCGCGCGCCTACCTTTTCTTCCACCGATTGCTCGGTTTTCCTTTTTCTTCTTTTTGACTTCTTCACTTCATTCGATCCCGCATTAGACGCTCGCACGCTACGCGGATCCCACGAGTCAATATTTCAGTTGGGAGGACCCCCACTGCGACGCACCTTATTTTCCTTTGCCCATATTTCCCTTCCCATTCCACCCACCTTTACCCACGCTTCTTCCCGCCTCCAAGTCGGACAGAAATCTCGACCGGCTCACGTGGCCGGTGCATCAAATAATTAAATTCCGTCGGCGAAGTACTGGCTGCTTCGTGCACTTCCTGGGTGCAATGCTTTACAAATTCGAGGATTAGAATCATAAGCCGCGTGCAAAACCTTCACAAACGCGTCGTAACCCTCGATTGAACATCCGAGAAATTTAAGATTACATAAATAATGACAGTAACATAATAGCGCCGGCTCATTTCACCGCGCCGTATCATGTTAGTTGCTGTTAATATGCTCCCTGATTTTTTCTGGAAGAATGGGATGCGACGGAGCCTGAGAACCAATATTTTCAGCCAGGAAAGTGGATTTGGCGGGAGTAAGTCGCGTAAGGCTGCTGGACAATCATCATCGGGAGAGGCTAACAATGTTGCCTTTGCCGCCCGCCGTCTTGCCGCTTCGTCGCAGACCTGGATGTGAATTGGGTCTCGTAGTCCGAACCCTGAGTGCTATCAACCCAGTGGGTCTGGACCGGGCTGTCCGAAAAAGGAAATCTTTAGCATCCATCAAAAATTCGGCGCTGGCAAAATGAATGTGTTTGTCTCAATGATTTCGGAAAGAGCTGTAAAGGGAAATCCCAAGTGTACTTACTTAGACCAAGGTAGAGAACAAGACGCCATGGAGACCATCATCTCTACGACAGATGTCACGTCTCTTCCCGGCTCTACGCGGAGGCGGCTCCGCTCTACCTGGAAGCGGCGGCTCTAACGGGATCTACCGGGATACAGCCGCCTCTCCCACGTGGGACGTGCTCCACCGACCAAAAACCTAGGTGTCCACATTCGGGGGAACACTCCCTTTAAATACTGTAGATACATATGACTGATGCGCAGCCGCAGCAGTGGAGTCGGGAAGTGCCCGAGGTGATGTCAGCTTCGGGGACAGCCCGAGTTGAACAATCACATGACAGCGCCTAACCGGCGCTAACTTCGGGGATTTCGGCGAGTGCGTTGAATATCACAAGGGCTGTGCGCCGTGCCCGCAACGGGAACAGCCGTCTTTTCGACGGGTGTCGAACGGGCATAACCGTCCCGTCACTGTGGGTGCCAGAAAAATCTCCACGGGACGGGACGGCCATCACGGTTAAACGGGAGTTGACGGCGACCGCCAGGACCAGTGAAGTGAACAGGCTGATGCAGAGGCGCTCGACGTCAGGATCTCTTCGAAGATATATGGGATCTTAGGCATGCCGTTCTCCCCTAGTTCTAAGATTCTGACGCTCCCAGTTTCCCTCCATGGACTCGGATTCCCGTTGTGGAAGTGCCACTAGGCACGCTCATCGCTCAGGCATATTTAATGCTTCGTGCGCGGGTTCTCACTCCGGCAGTACCAGCCACTCATACTCCCTCCCTCTTTCTATTCTATTGCTACTCATTATCCACCCTCCCATCATCTCTTCCTTATCGCCAGGTGCCTGTCTACCCGAGGACTCCAACATCACTCGCGAGACGCGTCGAAGCGCGGATCAAGATCTCACGTGATCGCGTATCAATTTACGCGTCGCGTCTCAAACACGTCGGTGGAGGCGCATCGCGCGCAGGTCTCGGTTCACAGGATTTATATCACATCTCATTAAGCATACTATTCCTCTTCTCATACCCGATTTCACTCATTCATTTTAATTATCATTCAACTTGTCATCCGACGGCGACATCCTCATCGATACCTTAGGCCATCTCGGATTGCGCTGGGGCTCGAGTCGTCTGGGGTCTGGTCAACCTCTGGACACACTGTTGCGGGGCAGTGTCTCGCCCTATTACGTCTTTGCGCAGCTCCCGGGTGGTTCTACAGGTTTAGGTGTGGGTTAGCTCGAGGAGTTACCACGGTCAATTAAACTACTATTACGTTTGTACGCATCTCCATGGGCTCTGGTGGCGCACGAGGACGCGGACAGCCACCCCGATCATGTATAAATTAGCTGTCAACGTGACAGTTAGGGGACTTTCCTCTGACTTCCCCCCCCCATCTTCAGTACGAATCTGAGAGCATATATCTAGTTGTGAGGGTCCTCCGAGTGGACTACGAGTCTGCGAGCATCAACCCTATATCCAATCCAAAGCTGAGTCTCATTCCTTCGAGTTATATTTAAATTTCTATACGACGGCTACTATACAGGCAATCACACAACCAGCTCCACTCAGTTCCATACCCGGGACAAACCCAACTTCTACACCGTCCATCGCTAGAATTAATGCCGGAATAGCTGTCGACGGTCTCGCTCGCGACCTCAACCACCATATAGCGGCGTACCGAACCATGGCGAGAATCACACTCGCAGAATGGACATGCGACATCAACGGTTGTGTTTATCCACTAGACGGCGACGGCCTTCTGAAGGGTTTCACTCACCATTATAAGAAAATTCCCGCAGCATGGATTACGGCGCAGGCCGTGATGTCTTCGATGGAAAACCGTCTCTCGTTGCGAATGACGGACCAGCACGATTTATTGATCGGTGCCGTTTCAATTTCGCATGTTGTCGCACTGTGCAATCACCATAACCCAGGTAGAGCTGATAATCCGGACGGCAACACCTTGCAGACAATACGGGCCAAGAATATTCGGAAATTAGCAGATCTGGGTTATTGGCGAAATGGTGACACCGGCGGGCTCATCTTTGAAGTAGATTGGTCTGCGCGAAGACTTGGAAAGTGGACGCCAGCCCAGAAGACCAATTGGCTTAAGGTTGTTGGCACCCTGCAATCAATGTGCGCAGAGTGGCTCTTCGACGGGCCCCAGGACCTGCTCGCATCGCGCAAGGACCGGCAGCATTGGGCTGAAGAGAGGATCCGTGTGCTGGTCCCTTCCAGCGCTCTACGGCCATCCCCGACGGCGCACGGACATCAGGTGTGGGGAACTGACGGTTCTATGATCCCTGCTTCGGCGTCGCTATGCGAGAGCCGCACTGTGACTGCTGCCGTCACTGGACCCTCGACGCTTGTTGTGCAGCTCAACGGTCGTAATCTATCAATCCTTCACGGAGAACTGATGGGCCATATTTTAGCTCTCGTGCTCAGGAGCAACGCCGACCCAACTGTCATCCCCACCTTGTACTCCGATCACCAAAACTCGGTGGAGCTCATAGAGGACATTCAAACTTGCATTAGCCAAGACTCAAGACTGCGGGGCATGAATGGAAGATCATACTACCGTTGGATCCTTGCCTTGGCTCGAGAACGACGCGTTACAGCTCTTTGCGGAACTTAGGGCGCGGCCGATTTTTTTTCCTTTTTGAGCTGATTTTGATCATTTCAGCCAGAACAGCTGTTCTGACCTCAATTATCAGCGTACGTTTCTGAAAACTATATGAGCAGAATCACACGACAATTCCGCAGGGCATGACGTCCTCAGAATCTTTTCATACCGCCGGTAGTAATTATAATATATTATTTTGTGTGTTTTGCGGAGATCATCTCTAGTGTCGTGATTTGAAGGTTGTGTGGGATGTTGTATGGCTCTAAAAACAATTGTTTGGATGGCGGAGGGCACACCGTCCTCGTAATTGAGGCATGGCACCCGGAGCGCGTGAATAGTGGACTTGAACAAGCAGAATATAGGCACAGCTCAGGCTCTGTGTATTTGTGTGATCTATGATTGAATGAGCTAAGAAACTACCCATTATCATTCTATTGAGTGTTCTGGAGGAGTCCCACGGCTCGGATTTGCTCTTGTACTCCCTGTACAGCACCGCGAGACAACTCGATCACAACGATTCCGGGCACGTGACCACGCGTGTGATCACATTGGGACGTGTCGCGTCGCCGGACGGGGATGCACAGAGCTGATCTGAGGCGTGTAATCTCTCGAAAACACTTCAAAGTCAGAATATTGACAATTGGTTCACTCGCTGGAGGATAGAGCACACAGATATATAAGGCCTAGACTGTAGGAATATTACTGTTCACGCACTCCGGGTGCCATACCTCAATTACGAGGACGATGTGCCCTCCACCATTCAAATAAGTGTTATTAGAGCCATACAACATCCCACACAACCTTCAAATCACGACACAAGAGATGATCTCCGCAAAACATGCAAAATAATATATTATAATTACTACCGGCGGTATGAAAAAATTCTGAGGTCGTCATGCCCTGCAGAATTGTCGTGTGATTCTGCTCATATAGTTTTCAGAAACGTACGTTGAGAATTGAGGTCGGAACAGCTGTTCTGGCTGAAATGATCAAAAACAGCTCAAAAAGGAAAAAAAAATCGGCCGCGCCCTAAGTTCCGCAAAGAGCTGTAACATGTTGTACACCCGAGGACATTCCGCTGAGTTGACGCTTCCCTCTCAATTAAATAGAGAGGCTGATCATTATGCCTCTGGGTCACAACGATTTCCCGAGCTCGTTCCCTTCGCACCCACGCCAACATTCACCATGGACGCGTACACACTTCACACCAAAGCGGATGGATGGGTCGAGTCGAATACGCGGAATTTCGTCGATTTCTTCCTCGCAAAGGAAGCCGCGGAGAGACTCGCACATGGAAACAAGTTGCGGATGTTGACCTCGATCCACGACAATATGCCTCCCCCGGATTATCCCTACACAAGGGCACTATCTGCACATTCCGCCGTCATTCAGCTCTACGCCCGATCGGGACAACTTCCGACAGCCGAGGTCTTGGAATCCAGATCCAAACTACCCTCGTGCATGTGTAGACTGGGCTGCAACGCAGTGGAAAGCGTCCACCACATCTTTGTGGATTGCGTGGAATTCGAAGAGTGGCGGTGTGCTGCGGGAGAAGAAGTCTGCTTGCGGACGGAGCGGAAATTGGTTGAAGCTGGCTTATCGAGAGACGAGGACCAACGTGCAATCTTGAACTCAGCTAAGTCTCTCTTCGTTGATGATGCTACCGTTTGGCCCCTCAAAATCTCACAGTATTACTTGGGCCGGATCCCGCACATCAGCGACCATATTAGCCGCGAAATGGTTCCGGACACCGCGAAAAGACGGAAACTAGCGAGCCATCTGTCCGCGGATTGGCATACAAGCGCAATTCGCCTGGCGGGGAGGATTTTCGGGAGCATCCAGCGGACGATGGCTGCGCGCGCGGCATCGTGAACCATCATTCATACATCCCACCACCCACTGTCGTTCTTCCTCTTGCCGTTCAAGCGGCATTTACGACCATAACGACTTCACGACTCTTACGATATTTTCACATCTCATTTGGGTTCGTCGAGGTACCTGTACCTAAGCATTACTTGCGTAGACGAATATCACATTGTTAAATTGTTAAACCTAGCCCTGTGCTAGGAACTCACACGCTAATAGCATAGCAATAAATAGCATGCTATTAACATGCTAATAGCATTTCTAGCTGAGGACCCTCCTAGGAGGCATGCTATTTATTGCTATAAATTCAAAAAAACAACCGGATTGCCTGTAGAATACTGCCAGTGACATCCCGGACGTCTCGATTAAACATAAGACTCGAAATTCACTCGGATCAATGGGCCGGGTGCGTGATCGTGGGAAACAGCTTAGATTGTACTTGAAAATGCAGTATTTGATCTGCCTGATCCATACGATCTCAACGAGACAGATCGCGTTGACGCGACCATTTCTGACACAGGCATCAGTAAAACTACACTTTTGTCTTTGACATCTCTTGTCTTTGGATGGCATCTTTGGGTGTCTTCATCTTGGTAATACATCTTTCATCTTAGCCAGCGTGTCTTAGAAGGTCTTTTGTCTTTGCTCCAATGTCCCAGAGTCTTTGACATTGGTCTCCTCTACATTCTCATGAACTTGTCAATTTGGCTGGTCTTTGCGTCTTTGAATCAAATGTCATATTGTTTACAAGGTATTATATAAGTATATTAGAATGCAATCTCGTGTGAATGATGGTCGGCATATTTATTAATGTAAAAGGCAGCAAAACGGTCAAGGGAATCATAGTGTTTGAAGTGACGGGGGACAGGCTCATCGTCGTAAACAGGAATAAGATGAGCAGCACGGAGGATGGTATCCAAGTGAATAATTGAAATCTCACGCTTGCCAGCGGCGTCGAGATCCGGGTCAACCATCCACATTCCGACATCAGGGCAAGGCACATCTCCAATGGCGGAAAACCAGGTGACAAGGGCGCATGGGTACGCGATGCCAGAGTGCCTCAAGGACATGAATGCAAGAACTCGGGCAGCATGAAGGCCGCGGAAGCCAGGCTGGTCAGGATCCTGCTCAACAAAGACACAGTCGTAGCGAGGAGCCCCTCCACGCCAAGAGCGGACCGCGCGGATGCGCTCACGGTACATTCCTCCGATTCCGGACTGGTCGCTCGGAGCATAGAAGGTTGCGACGGCGGAGGGAAAGACTTTGACTTTGCCCAGATATTGCGGGCAATCTCTGAGCGGAACATCAGCTGATGGAACATCGGAGTTAGGATTTCCTTGGCTCCAGAGAAATCGGCGGATCAAGTTGGGCAGGTGGGGGATCTGAAGGAATTGTCCGAGCGCTTCAGGACGACGAGGGTATCTTCGGACTTTAAAGAGTGAGCGAAGAGACTAAATTGGCTGAAAGAAACTCGGCATATCTGGGGTTTTTGCCAAGAGCACCTCCCCCATGATATCCCGGCGATCGGTAGCTCCACCATCATCATCGTCATCGTTACGGACAGCCATGACAATGTCCCCATCGTTCGTCGGAAGAGGAGGGGGAAGGAGAGGAGGAGATATTGGACCAGATAGCATCCCGCGATCCACAAAGTCGACACGGGTCGCGGCAAGCTTGTCTATCCGCTCATTTACCGTCAGCATCTGGCCGAGGGCCTCAGCGATAGCGCATAGATATTCCTTACCTCTGGCGCCATCACCCGGCCGGCGCGACGGCCCCCATCAGCGCACGCGCGGCGCCATCAAACGCGTCGCGGCGACCATCAGACGCATCGCGCCGACGCCGCACCGTGTTCTTAAGTCGTAAGAATATTGGGGGGCACTCTATCAGTGTTCCCCCACATAGCCGTACACGCAAACGCGTCGCGCCGACGCCACACCGCGTAGCCGTACACGATTGGCGCGTCTATTAATACTATATAGTACTATAACATCTGCCTTAAATGTCCCCCCCTCCCCCCGCCGTGTCCGTCGCGATGCGCACAATGTGTGCAAAGGCGTCGGCAAGCTCGTCCTCACTCTCGCGCTCCTCTTCGTCGCTCCCCTCGCCGCCGTCGCCGTCCTCCTCCTCGGTGATGATCGGCAGTCTTGAAGGGAAAGCCGGTGCCATCTCGACGTCGCGCGCCACCGGCGTGGGGCGCGCATCGCGCTCCTTGCAGAAGCTGACGCCAGGGGTGAGGCACCCGGTGAACCCAGGCTCCCTGCTGAGCTTCAGCAGCCGATCCATGTGGCCCATCGTGAACCGCCCGCGCTCCAGGCGGTACAGCCTCACTTGGTACGCCAACGCGTCGTCCTCCTCGGCGCGCAGGCGCTCCTCGTGATGCGTGAGGAAGGCCTCCTCGTCCCGCATGTGGGTCACCAGCCGCTGAATCTCAATGTTCAGCCGCTGGATTTCCTCGTCGGCTCGCAGTAACTTGTAATGCTGGTCCATTGCGACGCACCCCACCGGAAGTGCCCACGGCTCCTCCCGGATGTCTTCTCGACCCTCACGAAGCAAGTCAAAATCCGAGAGGAAGGCATACTCAATGACATCCTCCCAGGACAGGTTGGGCTTCGCCGGGATCATTGAGTTGGCCGCGGTGTTGTAGCGCTCAATGGCAGAGCGCACTGCCTTTGAGCGCGCCTGCAGCGCCTTTGCGATGTGCTTGCGTACTTTGTAGCCTGGCAAATCCCCAGTTCAACAAATAGACATCGCACCAGGTGGGATCACTTACTGGTCCCCGCCATGTTAACCTTCGCCAGCTCGAAATCCGCGCCACGATGAGGCCCTGGAGGTCATCGAGGGCGCGCTGGTAGCGGCGCCTCCCAACCATCGTTGCCATTGCCTCCCACTTGTCGTTTCCCGGCACCCAGCGCACTCCCACCTCAAGCCGGACTTCGAGGTCCTGTACCGCCGCCAGCGTCTTGGCCACAACCTCAATGGCATGGCGTCGCTGTGTCTCGAGGGCCCGTGTCTCCTTTGCTGCGCGTTGGTACGCAGCAGCATCGTCTGGCGCCGGCATGGGGGGTTGTGGGATCTCCAGCACGGCGTTGAGATGCTTTCTATAATTCGTTTACACGTCAGATAGAGCTGCGACAAAGTAATAAAATTTACTCATACTCCTGGAGATTTACCAACTTCTGGTAGTACTCCATCTCTTGGGTCTCGTGCAGCGGCTCTTTGGTCAATGACGCCAGAAACTCTTTCTCCTTCTCCAGCCATGTCTCGAAGACATCCCGCGTCTCGACGCCTAGCTGTCGCATTGCAGTACGCAGCGACGGCAGCGTACTCTTGACCTTGAGCGCGCGCCGATACTTGGTGCAAAGCAGGAGAGCTACAGCACCGGTAAGCCACGGATAATAATGGATAAATTCCACTCACCGAGACTTTGGTACGTGTCAAACGTGTCCGTGTGCTTGAGGTACGTCGTAATTGACTGTTGCCGATGGAAAACACTCGCATAACGTGTGCTCGACGCGAGCGCGTTCGACTTGGAAAAAAACGACTCGCAGCCTTCGAGCGCCTCCTGCCCGACGCCGGAGACGTATGTGGCCAAGTTACGGACTTGACAGCTTCGCCCATGTGCACATCCGTGGAAGGCGCCGACAAGCGATTTGAAACCCGTGTCAAGGGCGAGCTGGCTCAGCCCCGGGTGCATGCGGACCATTTTTCCAAATTTGCACCCGATGTCGTACCCGAGCCCAAGCTTCCCCAAGACGCGTAGGAGGTGATTCACGATGGCAAAGCCATATTTCGCGCTGCACAAAAATTAAGAATGTCAGTAAAAAAAATCCGGAAGACGGGTGAACTTACAGTTCACCACATAAATCCCGCTATCTCTTCCTTTCCCCAGTGTAACCCGGATCCCAAGATTCGGGTTGTCTTGCGCTTTGGCCTTGCCTTTATTCACTGATTTGCGTGGGTTTGAGGGCTTGTCTCCACGCCTACACTTGTTGGATGGACCAGCGGCGTCTGATTCGAACTCAGAATCTTGAATCAAAATTGAGTGGCTGCTAATCTCAGGGGGAAGAGTAGGATTGACTTACTCTCGCTGTCAGATTCTTTGTCTGCGCTGGATCCGCCGCGAAGGTGCAATACCGGGCCATAACAAAGAGACGTCTCGTCTGCAGAAAGAGAACATCAGCACCTATCTAGGGCAGCTGGGATATTCAACCAACCGTGGTTCAATTCTTCATCATTTGAGTGATACCCAGCCTGGAAAAAAAAAGCCAGAGAGGTTCGAAAGGCATTGGACACATTGGAATAAGTACGGAAGCTGCACCAAGAGTCCCAGAGAGATGTTGAGCTTTTCAGAGGACATGAAATTGCACAGTGGAACCAACGAGAAATTGTGAGGAATGAAGACAAAGAATAACCACTCAAGCGTGGATCATTGTTGGCGGGAGAGCGACGTAGCCGGTCAATGTGGATGTGTGATCCATGAGAACGGTGGAACCGACATAGGCTGAAATTAAACACTTCGGACAGCTTAATAGTGTTCCTCTCGCAAACATCATCTCAGCCGGGCAGAAAAAGGATGCGGGGCCGGTAGAGGGTGTAGTTCAATCGCAGGCGGCAGAGGAGACGGTGGAGCCAGAGAATCAGGACTGGGATGTCGAGGATTGAAATATAGCATAGCTAGCATGCTATTTATTGCGGCTAGAAATTAAATAGCAGTTATTAGCTGAATAACAAAAAGCATGTTATTAACACCTGCTAGCTATTGACCTCTGGGGCCGGAAATTTATAGCATAGCATAGCGCCTGCTATAAACTTTATAGCACAGCACTAGTCGAGAGGATGATGCGCTCGTGGACATGTTCACCAGAACTGGTGATGAGGTGCATGATGTATTGGTGGTACACCTAGAACCCGATTAAAAATCGAACGAGCAGAAGGGTAAGAAATTCTACCTTCATCAGCGCTTTGGAATCATCCCCAGTCCACTGTTTGAACCGGCGACCCTGTTTGAAGCGTCGCAAGCAGGGGAATGCCGGTACAGCGGCGATGCTGTGATATAAATATAATTAGTTCACATGTCAGAATAGGAAGTATTCGGACCGTACCGGTGGTCAATTTCGTCCATAATAGCATCGGCGTCCGCCTTCGTATGCTCAAGATAGAGGTATTCACCCACCCAGGTCACAAGGTGATCCTTGAACGACCCCTTTATAACTTGGTGAAGAAGATCAGAGGAGAGCATCTCGTGGATATCAGCCCGCGGAAAATCTCGCGTAAATGGCTATGTATGCCCGTCAGTATTGAGAATTCTAGCACCAGAAGGACTCACTATAATATCCTCATCAATTCCGTACTCATCCCACAAGATATCTCCATCGAATGCGGCAAGCAGTTCATCTGTCAAGGCTTGTGTTCGACGCCCAGCCAGATCACCATCTAAATCTAAATTTGGGAAGACTTTGCGTTGTGACGGGAACTGAGTAATTGGAGTTGAATGTTTGCACGGACAGCAACGCTGGGGATATGTTGTGCAGAATTAAGACGCCTGCGAGATATAAGAAGGCGGAGCCGACACCAAGTATTGACGAGGGAGCTGCGCTTTGATGCAAAACGGAAACGAGTGCAGACCCGATGCCGCGCCAAGCAGCGACGGTGTCGTGAGTGACTGTGAGCATCTGCATCTTGCGAAGGCTACGCTTCAAGGAGAGCGTCTGCGTCAAGAAAGTTAGCCCAGCCGAATAAATCTGTGCCGAAAATTAAACAACGGCGGTGTCGAAAAGGGACGGGGACATGCCGTTATAAATGTCGTCGCAATGGTGGTGATGAGCCACGACAGAAATGGCTGCTGCGCCGAAGAGAAGATGACTCGATGTTCTATTTCCATCTGGGAAAGCACCGCAAGAACCAAATGGATGGCCAGAAGCGTCGAGTGCAGAATTACGGATACCAGACTCAGATTACGATCGGAGTTCCACCTCGATCTAAATTTGTTGGGTCCTAACCGGCAACAAGTACGTACTGCGAAAGAGGGACAAAGTGATTATACTTCTAGCGAGATGGAAAGTTCATTTTGGGAATATCGTGCCTGTGAGTTTCGCAATGATTATGACAGAGCTTATGAATGACGGACAGGAAGTCTGCCTCACTGCAAGTTCGTCAGTGTCTTCCGACTCGACCCCGATTGCCTCCGAGTTTTTCCACATCTCCGAAGTTGTGGCTATCAATTTTATGCGCACCATTCCAGCCTGGCGCAGATTCAAATCTGTCGGGTATTCGACCTGCTTCAGGCATGCAGCGAGTTCAGAATGGTCCCGATATAACCAAATCGTTTGGAGCATGTCCACCCCATCGACTTCGGACAGGATCATATGAGATTGATCTCGCAAATATGCGAGCTCTTTCCATCAATCAATATCGCCGTCGTTTCCAATGACTTGGCACCAACGTTACTATAAAGCGCGTAGGGCCGACGAGCGGCACGGCCCGCTACCGTTTGGCTATTTTTAGAAGGAGAACGTTGAAGACCATGTCGAATTAAGTAAGCCATTCGACAACCTCTTCGTCGTCCTCTGGACCCCGTGACTTAAAATGGCCGCGGAGCTGATCTACCACAAAGATAATTATATTGTAGATTAAACGAGATGGAATCATATTGTAGAACGACTGACTATGAAAGTAGATACTTAGAACGAGCGCGCTATTTATTTAAGAGGGTGGGAGTGCAGGAATCCCTAAAAGCGAGCCCTTTTCGAGGGCGACTGGAAATTCTTGAATGCGTCGTCAACATCGGAATCTGCCTCTGGCTGCGGGTCCCTCGCTCGCTTCGGCGTTGCCGAGGGGATTTCGGGAATTGGGTGCGACCAAGCCTTTCCATTGCCCTTGTCGAGTATTTTGAGTTGCTCGATGTAAATGTGGTACATCTGTCCTTGTTAAATAGATAAACGGTATTCAATGGCGGACACATACTTTGGATGGGTAAGGGCCGTTTGCGTAAACAAAAGTCTCCAACGAAACCGAAGCGCAAAAAAGGGTACCCTCCGTTAATTTTTCATACAGCTCATGCGGGGCAATGAGTCTTTCATCCTCGTCGCGGATGTTGCGCTGAACAACTTTGGCATCGCGATGGTCGAAGTAAGGGCCGCGGTGATCAGGTAGAATGTCTGGGTCGTATGTGTCTCCGATCTTGCGATCTATTCGATATGTCAGAAGCTTGACCGCTACGATGAAATTGTGGACTGCATACCCGTGGTCGACTCGGCCGAATTGCTGGAGGAGCCCATATCTACATCCTCCGGGGGGACTTGGACAGACCTCCGGGACTTGGTATTCCTCGGGCGTTCAGAGTCGGAGGACCTGTTGCGTTGGGCACTTTTGGCAGCAGGTACCTGTTGTATGGACATTCAGCAATAGAATCCATCGTCAAACAAATACTTGCCTCGTAAGTGGGAGGAAAACGGAGTAACATAATATTGCCGGGCAGTTTCTGTTTATCCGGGCGCACGACCCAGTCGGTCACATTTGAGAAACGCTGAGACGGTGAGACATCAGTGATGCAAAATGAGCTGAGGAAATGACAGATACCTGGCGCAGCCTGGCCTCCTCTTCCATATCATCGCCCCGGACCTTGTCTGCCGTTGCCAAATAGTCACCGAACATCTCTTGGAGTTCTTTGGGAGCGCCCGTGGGGCACCTGACTGCCAGAGTCATTCGGTGTGCTTTGGAAGAGTCGCGAACAGGCTTTTAAAAGTCAGGAATAGCCGCAATATGGGCAGATAGACGTACCAGTTTGTCAGCAGGCCAATTCTTGGGATAGGCAGCAAGCCATGTACCATCTTCCTCTGACCCGATTTCACCCACAATATTAGCAGTGAGTTTGCGGTCATTCTTTGACAGGTAGTAGTGGCCATAGATGCCCGAAGAATCGAACTTCCGATAGAAGGTCTCACCAAAGTCGTGAAAGTCGAGGTTCGTCGACTGCGACTTCTTTAGTGTGTTGAGAACTCCGTCGTAGATGGTGTCACCATCGGGATTGATGACGTCCCGACGAGTCCCAAGAGAGCGAGACATACAGAGGAGATAAAGACGCAGAGTAGAGATTAAAGGAATGTGGGGGGGATGAATTTGGGATGAGTGGAATGGATCGGAGGGTCAGAAGGCGTGGCTTTATAAGTTTTTCTCCAAGGAAGGTTGGAGAATACCGGCGAATATTCTGCGACATTCCGTCAATAAGCGAGAGATAATTAACCATTGTGAGATCGGGCAGACATACAAAATAGGGATTAACTCCATTTGCTGCGTTTCTTGTTGCGCGGACGGTCAAGGTTTTCCGACCCGGACTCGTCTTCGACGCGACCGCGCTTGCATGCTGCAGAGTAGCCGAAGGATGTTGCCTCCGAGTCTACATCCATGGGTACGGTGTCTTGCGCAAACCTCGCGCTGCGCCTGTTGCGAGGGACGGTGTGAGAGTGCGCCGGCTCCTGACCCCTTATCAAACGGGCCGTTGTCGCCTGGAGGGCAGCAAGGCGCCTTGGTTCTAGACATGCGCCGAGATCGGGATCCACTTCCTCCTCGTCCGGTAGAGCAGCAGGCGAGAACGTTTCGACAAGATACTCCTGCGACTCAGCCGCTTCTGCAGGGGAGCCGTACTTCATTGTAGTTTGGTGTCTCAACATGTCTAGTCGTTTGAACTCACTGCGAACATCTTGACTTGGATGGCATTGAATGGTATTCAAGCGGAATGGTCGAAGAATGAAGACTCCGTCAAGAGAGGTCGCACGTGAGAGCATGACATAAGGTGATTCCGTTCCGCGTGTGCTCTCGAGATCCACGACCACTGCCTCCATCGTCTTTCCTTGGGCTTTATAGCCGTCATGGCAAACGCTGGGACTAGAGGGAGCTGTGTCCTCTTGATTACACATTTTCTGTGTGAGTCTGGATGGATAAAAGTCATATCGACGGTTTCAGCAAGCACGGCAGCGTGTTTTGGAGGAAGATTGGGCAACGCTGGGCCCGTCATGTCCGGTACGTAGACTATGCATGACTTTGCATATCTTTCCCCAAACTCATTGATTTCGTAGCGTATTTGTCGTACAATTCCTGTTGTTCCATTCACAATGCCATTTTGTACATCGAAATTTTGTGTGATCATGACAGGCATTCCGATCGCAAGAGGCAGACGTCCGAGACGATGGCTGGTCTGGCCCGAGTGCAATCTGTACAGAAGATGCTCTCTAAGGGCTGGCTCCGCAACAACAACACCGTTACTCCGCATATCTGTTGCATAGTACCATTGTAACTCGTTTCCTGTCCTCGCAGCATACACATTGGCCGCCTTCTCATTCAAAGCATCCTTGAGCTCATTTTGAGAAACTATGACTGGTAAATTCTGAAGCCGAGGTTCGTTCCAGTCCGGTTGCAATTGTGTTATCAACCTGGTATTTAATAGCTCAAAATCCTCAAGGGTACACCGGCCTTCGCGCAATCGGCTCAGCAACTCAACAAATCGTATTGCTGCAGGGTCTGCTTCATCGAGTTCGCCTGTGACTTGGTTTCTCTTCCGCCTGACACGCTCAACTCGTTTCAAAATGACGACAGTTTTGACCGATAACCAGAGAAGTTTTCCCATGATATTCTCCTGGCCTTTCTTTCCAGCGGAGCTCTCTGTGTCTGTACTGATTTTTGCGAACAACTTCGCTTCTCCCACAGGTGGTAATTGTGCAAAGTCGCCAGCAAATATCACATTTACACCTCCGAATGGTGCGACATTGCCCTTCGCTTCGTTGAGCGCTTGGCTAATCTTCAGCAGCATAGGACATCCAATCATCGACACATCGTCAACGAACAGATAATCGACACCTTCCCACATCGCAGTAAGATCTCGTCACGTCTTGGACTGTGTTGAGGCACTTGAGCGTTGTTTCAAACACAGTGCAGCGTGAAGGGTCATCCCTTTAATGTTTCGGGCAGCAACTCCTGTATATGCAGCAAGGCGGAATCTACGGGTTTGGCCCCTCAACTGAAAGAAATCTCGCAAGGCATCTATGACTCGTGATTTGCCTGTACCACAGGGCCCGCAAGGAACATTCGGAGTTGCTCTGGTCGATTCTGCAAGCTATGCTCTGCAATGATGCGAAATGCACTGGCTTGTTCCTTGTTCAGAGTCCACTTCGCAATGTGAGCTTCAATATCGATATTTTTCTCCGGTTCCGAGCCCTCAATATCTTGTCTGATTTCAGCGGTCTCATCTGACTGATAGAACGCATTCCGAAAGGCAGTGCCGTCGGAAATTGAACTGCTCGACTCTTTTTGGACATGTCAGGCTGAGTTTCGGGAGTTGAGCAAGACGTGTTGCGCTTGTATTGATCCCGCCGATCTTCGTACGCTTTTTCCCAAGCATCTTCCGGGTATGTATCGATTGCTAGATGAGCGCCATGAGGCTGATCAAGATTTTCAGGTCCATGTTCGGGATTGTTTCTTGGCAGTTGCGGAACATGTATATCATACAGTCCCGCCTCTTCAGCGTAATTCAGACATTCCAAAATGGCCTCAGTAGAGGCAGCCTTTTTGAGAGAGAACCGAGTCGTGAGTTCTTCCAAGTGCTCCAGAATCATGTCTTCTGTTACATCCTCGCCGGAAAAATCATCTGCAACTTGACGTCGCCGACGTCGACTCTCGGAATGCACAGATCGCCTCATACGGTTGCGGCGTTCAGCAAAATGATCGTCACGGCTATCTCGACACTCGTGAAGTATTTGCATATTATCCATTTTTGACAACACTGATTGTGAACAGGTCCTTTTGAAATCGTTGAAGGCATGTTCCCATGAGGGATGTGTCTCTTTGAGGTCGTGGGCATGGCGCCATGGCTTGAAAAATATCAACATTAGTCTGCAATACTTTTCTCGTAAATCTTTCTTATCTCGCCGTGGAATACCTGGCCCAATCGGTACTGGAACGAGGACGTCACCAGGTGCGCGGACTCGTAGAATATGTGTTTTCGCTTGCTCGTGTCCTTTCTTGAGTTCAACTCGAGGACGTTTACGACTATCGTTTTGCATGACTGAATTTTGTGAGTTGTCATGCTCTTCTTCGGCATCCTCATCTACAAGATTTTCATTACTGTCATTCTCTTCATTCAGATCATCGTCAATGTCGTCCGCATACTCATTAGAATCATCAGCTTTGTGCTTGCGACTGTCCGAAGTTTTTTTAACCTTGTCCACTCGTGAAATAAAATCCCAGACACATGTACCCCTCAGTTCGTCACCACGCATTTGATAATCTGCTAACTGACTTCCAGTAGGCACCAACTTCCCTTGTCCGTCAACGGAAACGCGGATCTCCTGGTCGTCATCATCCATACGAGATGCGTGGCTGGGCTGGTCAGGTTCCACAAGATCATTAAGAAACGGTGAGCTATCTTCATCGCTATCATCATCATCTCTGTCTTCCTCCGAGTCTGGGTCATTATCATTGCTCTTCTCGTTAGGTTCATCCTGCACCGGTGCTCGCACCACATTCTTGGCTGGATAGCACTCGGGACTGGGCAGTTCTTTATTAATGAATGCTTCAAACGCAGTCCAATATAAATTCCGGTAAGAATGGCTTGTAAAGTGGTCCTCAAAGCCCATGAGGTAGGACGCCACTTGCTGCGCGGAAAGTTCTTGTTGAGAAATAATTGCTTAGGCACATTTTTGAAGCATCTTCTTTGCACGTGTGGTATGGTCCGATTCGAAGGGATCGACCTCTCCTAGCTTCTTGACCGCCAGTTCCAACATTGAGAATGCAACATGGGTTTTCAATTGGGACTTGGTAATGTAGTCCGTGATATAGTACAGAATGCCTTTCGCTGAAGCTCCGGAACCGATGAATTTAATATCCATATTGCAACGGATGGCTTCGATTATGGTTGCATTGAAATTATTAACAAGTCCATCTAGGCACCTGAGAGAAATTTCTCCCGTTTCTGAATCAAAAGAA
This sequence comes from Mycena sp. CBHHK59/15, assembly GCA_029204085.1. Taxonomy (NCBI): domain Eukaryota; kingdom Fungi; phylum Basidiomycota; class Agaricomycetes; order Agaricales; family Mycenaceae; genus Mycena; species Mycena sp. CBHHK59/15. The sequence goes on along the minus strand of JARGXW010000047.1, from coordinate 126,665 downwards.
CTCTCCGCACGCACATTATCTTCGTGAAGATCGAATCGGCAAGTCTTCGGCTCAGGTGGGCCCCGCCAATATTTAAAGCATGTCTTTGAATGTTCGTGACTCTGGCATTTGGAAACAAGATTATGCAAATCCTGCTGTCTTTCGAGCGAGATGAATTTGGGCTGGTGTTCAACTGGGGCAGCAGCATCGTCAATTTTATCAACGTGGGGGACATCAACAATGGTCCGTACTCCTCGGACAGAACAGGGGTGATGTTTGGTTGAAGGCACTGGAATCTGTGGTTGTGGCTCAGGTGGGACCTCGTTTGAGATTGTATCGTCTAGGAATGCTAAAAGGCGTTTACAGAAATCGATGTCAGAGGGATCGGAACTCAACACTCGTTTCTTAATTTCATCGGGATTCAAACCACCTTCTACCCGGACAACCATATGGCAATGGAGGGTCCCGCGTCCTTGAGCTTCAACACAGCCGTAGTATGCCTTGACTACACCGAGGATTCCACCGTCAAGATTTTTCTGTTCAGGGTCGTATCCGAGAAGAGCAGAAATAAATGCCTTCACGTATATGTTGAAAAAGCGGGCAGCCACAACGGGGTTTTTAGCAACCAGGACTGACTGGTCCCAATAGTTTGGTACATCGCTAGGCAATAAAGAGTCCACGTCAATTTCTGAACCAGCCAAAAATTTCACAATTGGGTTATACACATCGGCGGGATTGATAGTTATATAGAAACTTGGGAGACCTTTCTCAATCATGAGGCCACGGATTTCGTTTCGCATGTTAACTCGGGCAGCAGAGGAGCCTGGGACAGAGGCTGTGATTGCATTTACTTGTTTCAGAAGATTCAAAACCTTGCGCTCTTCGTCATCCTTGGGAGCAGCCGAGTTACCGTTTGCAACACGTTGGGAGACTCTTTCGACAACTTCAGGAGATACCGAGGCAAATTGAGATGCAACCGACGAGAAGTTTGCCTTTTTCACTTTCAGAGATGTGTGCAGGAGCATCTCTCGGCGTTGCAAGATGTTGAAGGCCGTAAACATGAACGAGGGATGTTCTTGAAACTGACGGTCAGATAAATTGAGTAAATGCTTGACATGACGTTCCAAGGAGAGAGGCACTGGGCGTTTAACGTCTTCAGGACCGCTGATCCCATAGGGAAAGAGGGTGGGGTAGATCATTGGAAAGAGGAGACTGTCCTTCTTAAATTCGTTGGCAGGCTCATGATCATGCGGGATTTGGATATAACCTCCGCCTTTTTTCTTCACGTGTCGCAATGCGGCCGCGCGGAGTTCGTTTGAGGAAGCGTGACAATCGACGTCAGCAATTATCACATTTTGAAAAGGAATGGTAGTTGAACCCGATGGTTGAGCTGATTTGTCCGGAGACGGGGTGGAGTCATATCGAGAGGTGGCAGTCTCGCTTGCGGCATTGGGACGGATATGTTCGATGGAGAAAGGGAGGACAGGGTTTTCTTCAAGTTGTTGGAGACATGGTTCATTTACGGTGATATCTTTGTATAACGGGTTGTGTTTTTGAAGCCATTCAAGTGCAGAACGAACACGTTTGGCATTTACGGCCAAAGGCTTTGCGTGCTCGCGCAGCCATTCAGTCGTTGGAGGAGATGCCCCGACAAATAAGACACACACAGGCGAGACAATTTCGTCAATGGGGGGTAGTAGAACTTCGGCCACTTTCGATGGTTGTTGAGGATATATAATAATGTGGCCTTTGACACCGCGTTGCGTTGAGGCAAGTACAAGATCTTGGTTTTCCTCCTTCAATTGGATGATCCAGCACTTAGAACGGCAGCGCGCAATCATCGCTTCCTCGATAACAGTGAGATTCTGGAGCTGTTACGGGACAGGACCCAGGAAAGTTTTGTTGGCCAAAGATAACGGCGGTAGCTTATTGTTTTTCAGAGAGGAATGACATGTAGTACAAAGCGAAAGAGTAGGGGTGCCGCCATTAGATGGGAAGGATACGCCGTCAGGGTCGACAAGAAGGTCTTTCAGCTCGCCTTCATCATACGGCATCGGAGGTGGAACACATTCCGGATGAAGCCACTTGTAGCGGTCCAGGACAAGATGCTCGTTTGACTTCCGATCCGGTCGTAAAAGCAGAGACTTGTCAAACTCGTTGATAGATATGGAACAGTGAGAGCGGAGGGGTGCTGATTCAGCACATGACGCGCAGGTAAACGTGGAAAGACTTTCGGAAGATGTTTGCTCACGGAAAATATTTATGCCTTTGTCTTTGAGTGACCGTGGAACAAGCTGTGGCCAAGATGCAATGATGTTGCGGATTTCTTTCTCGTAACGAGCACGAGCCTCTGCTTTCTGCAGCCGGTCTACTTCCGAACGCTGTTCAGCATCCCTTTCAACACGTTTGCCCTTGCGGAGGATACTGATATGGGTGGATAATTTTTTTTTGAGGTCCCGAGAGGATTCAGATTTATCCCATTCAATCTTCAACGCAGAGAGTAAACGCCTCAACGGAATCAACGTAAGGTGGCCACCGATTAGAGCCGACAGAACATGAACCTGAAGGTCAGGATGGATGCTATTTACGACATGTTCCTTGCATACATCAGCACAATCCGGGACTGACAAATTGGGAGGCAGAACGGAGGAACTATGTGACCCAGAAAATTGAGCGCACCTGCCAGAGACGATGTGTTGTGTAATTTGAGCACGTATGTCTTCAACACTTGCCCTCGAAGGTAGTTGAATGCGGTGTAAAGCAGCAATAGCAATGAGAATTGGCTTCTTGTGACTTTCAAAAGCGTTGAAAAAATCTGCCACTGATGCGGAGGACCTATTGTCAGCTTCGGCATTACTTACAGCCACCAAATGTTTTCGGATGGCTGCGCGGAATTTAAAACGTAGATTTCGAGTCCCAGAAACTGTGATGTTCATAGCAGCAGCGACATGATGGTAGTGGTCCGTGGGCATTTGCTTGTGGTCTGCATTCAGAATCACATTTAACACAGCTTCGGACACATCAGCGGCGGATGGGAACCCTCGCGAAATAGCGCGGCAAGTACCGAGTTCGGGACGTGCAGTCTCAGATGAGTCACCCCCATTGAAAGGGTTGTCGAAACAGGATCCAGTTACAATATGGTGGATGAGGGCATGTCGGCACTGGATGAGATTCAGGTCATTGTGAGGGATACCGTGTAAGTTCAAGGCATGCTGTATTGCTGGTAAATCTGCATAGAATACGGAGGTACGCGCGCGCGTGGAATGATGACCAACAAAAATATCTCGGATAATATTCAAAGAGTTTGTAGTGGATATGTTATTCATGGGCAACATAGAAGTGGAAGCACAGTGGCAAGTAGAATCATCATTGCAGGCGCAGCGAGGTAAGTTATCTGGAGTATATAATGAGCATGATTCTATAAATTTGAAAGGGGACGTACCATCATGTGCGGAAGCGTCGACATCGGCAGCAATTTCGGGCCCACTCAAGTTGCAGGGACGAGGAGGAGGAGTAATAGGGGATCCTGTCGATTCTCAGAAAATGATTTAGGAAGGGATGGGAAAGATACCGATGGCAGGAAGGGTAAGATCGATGATACCGGAAGACAGCTGGAACGCAGGCTGCAGTACGGACTCCTGACAATAGTTCATCCAGTCTCGACCGAGAACAAGGTCAAATGGCAGGGGCGAGACAACAAGCACATTCATCTGGAGGAAGAAATCACCCGAGGCGACACAAGGAAGGGTGAGCAGGCCAGAAGCAACAGAGTGAGCCACAGGGATGCCATGCGTTAATACCCAGTCCAGAGATAGCTTAGATTTGTCCGCATGAGGATCGAAGGTCGTAGACAGGGCAATGTTGCGGAAAGTAGCGTTGGCTGGCATGGTGGAGAAAGTGAAGTGCGTGGTGCCACGTCGCACCATCGGAAGAATTTGGGTTGTTACAATCAAGAAATGACAAAGCCCGGCATGTTTTATGGGGCTTACGCGAACCCAAATGACAAAAACGTGATTTACAGCCAGAAAGTGCATTGATTGGGCGCCCCATAAGAACCCGTACCTAAAGGTAGCGGGAATCCCCGCTTAGTCGGCGATTGGCATCTGGCGTGTGAACATCTGGTACCAGGTGTCTGCCGATACTGCCAATGTACGTAATCCCTATACCTCGCTTTGACCGCCCCATCCTCGATTGGTTCGGCCCTTCTGCCCTCAAAATACCTGCTGCGACAACGTGTAAATAATTAAAGAGTATTCTTTCGATGCTACACAACAGCTGTATTGGCATTCCAGAACGAGGTACGGACTCATTCATGTGGTTGAATTTTGTTGGCCAGCACCCGCTGCAATACTACTCTGCCCGGACAATCAAGGGCCTCCGTTACAGAACATTCTCCCCATAGGGATGTACAATGCATGCATTACATTCAGAAAATGTGCATAACACTGGCCATAAACGGTGTTTCCCGATTAGGGGTTGACAGCTGGTGGCGCCGATGGTCGGATCAGGAATGCGGGACTAAGCGCCCAGGCGCCTAACCGTGAAAAGTGCCAGCAAAAAAGCATAGCAAGTTTGTGCGAGCCAAAGTACGAAAACCGACGAGAAAGTGGTCGAGAAGCAGGCAGTGAATGTTTACTCATTTTCAACCCAGAAATCTACGGCGGCATATGACTCAATCTGTCGAAACCTGAAATGTCTCGCACGCACCACGTGTGTCTCTTGCACACACCATGCTGCGGACACCTGGGCGGGAGACTGTGTTGTTACTGACACAGACCTTATTGCGACGCCAATCTCGCTGTAGGCAACCATCAGATACTTCTCTATGAGTGGGTATCTTCTCTCCCTTATCGGCTGAAAATTGTACTCAGCATACGCAATTTCAAGGGGGGTGGTTCAAAGGTCACAGTTAAGGAGAAAATGGCCACTACATCAGCCATTTGACAAATCCATTGCGGAGTTTTTGAGTTTTTTGGGGTTGTTAGGTTTTTTTTCCAAAATGAAACTGGTCTGAAATGTGAGATCTTCCATATGGCACATATACTGTCTAATAAATAAAAAATGTGCACCATGTGAGAAACAGAAAAAATACACACCACTTGTCTCGAGAGAAATAAAATGACACAGGTTGAGAGCATTTTGAAAAAAGAAATCACAAGTTGAAATGAAAAATCTATGAATATTGGGCATATAAGTAGTTGGTCAAAGTCTCGTATTACACTTGGCGTAAGTGGCAATGAAACGGCGACAGCTTACATCATGGTTGCACATTCATCTCATACAGTCGATACAGATACAAAGGTTGTGTATGAATGATAGTCATTGTAATGGACCAAGAAACCTCAGAGAAGCCCTTTAGGCATGATATCTACCCAAATTAATTATATGGACATTGCTGGCATCGACCATCAACTGCCAAATATTGTCAAAAAGCAGAGTGTGCAGGTTGTGTGAGAATGACGGTTATTGGGCTGGCTAGGGATATCCACCCAAATTAATTATCTGGACATGTTCTGCCAGAACGTCCTTGGTTTGGGTCTCGGCAATTGCCGATCCAGCAGCTTCCGGTTTCAGCTATGATGTAGTCGGGCGAGACATCCCCTATTGACATTGCTTTGCCCGAAACAGATACTTCCCCGAACATTAAGCTGCAGTATAACCTCCTTTACGGAAGGAAATCGCCAGACAAGACCTTTGACTCGCTGGAGATGATAGAGAAGAGGGAAGATCGAGGTGCAGCTTGGATGTGGAAAGATACAGGTTATCTTCTCCATCGACGAGACGAATAGAGCTGTGTGGAGGGCAGCAAGCATATCCCTTCCATCTGCGCGCATAGCAATCACGACGGATTTGGACTGATAGTCCATTCCGTTGCGAGAAAAGTAGATTGGGAGCGCGATAAAATGCAACCTCCGACACAATAAAGCAAGGGAGTATAGAGTGTTGTCTGGGAAGTTCGGATTCTCCAAAATTATAGCGAGAATCTCAGAGGGGAGGTCGAGAAAGCCGGAAGTCATGGTCGTGGTCGTGGTCAAAGGATCCCGGAGACACAGCTTTGACCGTTGACAGTCTGTTTGGCATTGATGTTGTCATTTCACCACATTCAGCATGATCATCGTCGAGAGTATAGGCATTGAACTTGGCATGAATCAATGACTTGGGACGGAACCCGCGAAATGAAATATCTATTATTATTGCGTCTTCGGCATATATTTTCGTGTTGCTGATAAGTTTGTGATAAGTAGTAAGTAGACGCGGGTACTATGTACGTACGTAACTTCACAGCACAGTTTGGAGAAATCCCTAAAAGCATCCATCTTGAAGTATGGTCATGAATGCTTACCACTTGCAAAGCTGGCACTGGGTCGTCGGGGTCTATCCAGTGCGAAATGCCGACACGGAACACAGCCTCGGGTCCAGGCTCCGTTCAGCATGTCACAACAGTCACGCAGGATGTGCTTCAGAGGATATACAAGACCCGGCCAGCACATACATTGAGGAGGCCGATTTTGCGGAACCGACCTACTTTGGGGTAATCACCGTACACCCGTAAACGGAAGGGTACGGGTGACCGTGTACGGGTACACCCGTCCCGTACCCACGCAATGCAGCGGGTAGGCTGTTTCCGATCTTAAATGTACTCAACTCACATCACATCAATAGATTATCATTCACGCAAGGTACTGATGTCCTATATCTGTGAGTAATTTGAAGGGTTGATAGGTGAGGTGGGGAGATTGACGTGTATACACGCACCTTGAATCTGTGCAGACAATCCTGCCCTACCCACCACCCTCCGACGTCTCTGTTTCCCCGCCCCACCGCTACGCAAAGAGATGAAAAAAATTGCAAACACACCTCCCACGGAACCCCAGCGACTAGGATCACCGCGCTGTACACACTTCCCGGTATCGGGTTTGTGGTGTTGTTAGTACTTTGAGCATGCACATGCGAGGAGCGTGGGGACGGCGTAGGCGCCGGTCCGGCGCAGCAACGCCCCCAGTGTACAAGTTTACGCATCATGATTAGTGCTCACCTATATCCATTGTCTTCTTGTGGTTCCAGTCTCCGTGATGATTGATCATGGTGTCTTGTCTTTGTCCATTGTTCATTTGTCGCACATGGGGGCCCAACTGGTTGGCTTCCGGCCAGTACTGCTCAGCGGTTTCTCCATGAAAGTGGCCCACACACTCCATATATGCAGTACCAAATAGATACGTGCACGAGTCTTGATGGCCTTGAACGTGAAGCGCCGGTACACCCCACCGCATCCGCTTGATCTTGGGAACCAGGTCTAGAAAGTTTTTCCGAAATCGTTCCTCCAGATTGATAAAATATTCGCAGGCAATGTCGTAGGTTGTGACCTGATCCACGTCTTCAACCTCAATGCGCAGTTTCACATCGAATGATTCGCCGGGCTGGTGCTGTCTGAGCTCCATAGCCAGCGCCATATCTGTGTTCGCAAATCTGCGTAGTATGAGGGTGCAATGCAGTGCGAAAAATCAATTACAGACCTCTCGCCATGATAGAGATCAACACAAGATAGAATAAAGACATGGCTACATTGACAGTTCACCGTCCCGGTAATCGCCATGTTCTTAAACTTCTTCTTGTCCTGGGGTGTTGCCGCGACAGAAACTGATCGGGGTGTCTCAGGCATATTCGATCTCGACGGTATGCAGCGTAACCTTCGCTCCAAGCATGTCAACCTGTCGAAGTTGGGGGATGGAAACGGATCCTTCAACATCGCATCGACACGTGGGGAAGGCGAAGGCCATGGGATGTTCATGCCCGTGGTGCAGACTAATGTTCCACAGGCTGCAAAAAATAATCAAGGAGGTACTTGAAATCTTCCACAAGTTGTATCGCCTCATCATGCCGCTCTGCATCTCCCGCTTTGAGTGGGATATGATCGAGTTCAATGCCTTGGAGAACAACATGATAGCCTTTGGTGGACTTGACCCTGGTCCCACTAGTGTCCAACTCAATGCTTCGTCGACTGCCAACATTATTGACTTGGGCGTTGAACTTCTCGAAGAGGATGAACCTCATCCCCTTATAGATGTTGATATGGACACCGATGAGGCGACGGATCTCTTGCCCATTTACCACTGGCTTCTTCAGGCTTGTCTGGACAGCACTCTGGGAGACCAAGGACGGCCGCATGGAGACCCACAAGATGATACAGTCAGCTATACTCTCTTTGTTCTGCTGTTTCGAGCTGCTCCTGGGAGTGACCTTGGGACTTTCTTGTGGATGCGTGGGGGCATTTATCTGCGGGAGCTAAACGCATACATAGTATTCACTGCTTTCAAGGGGCATGATATCCATTGCGGACAACCGCCCACCTTTGTCAAGCAAATCCAGGATGCTTGGATTCCCTTACCACTGCACAGAAATTGTTCAAGTGCTTTGGTCCCCAAGTGCGCTGTGGATATGTTCTGTACTGGAGCCAGGCTGCCACCACACACAGCACACAGATCCAGTATTCTCGGTCCCTTCCCTTCCTCTACTCTCCTGCTCCAGATAAAAAGGACGAGAACCGGAGATATTTTATAACAGATGGAGAGACCATTCTAGGTGATAGTGACTCACGAGCTAATCGTTTAGCACGTGAAGGCATTTACGCCCTCAAAAACTATCTCCAGCAATGCCAGCTCAAGCTTGGCTTTGACATCAACACTCTCCTGGAAAATACCACTTACAAGGACGAGTGTGGGCAGGTCCAAGCTCTGAAACGAGCCCCACTTGACATAGAAGATGAACAGGTCTATGAAATGATGTGTCTATATAGGCGCTATTATGCTTGGCTCCAAGACCTTGTCGGCTCCCAGTATTCTCTTGGGATTTCAAAATCCAAGTTCAAGGAGCGCCAGAAGGAAATCCGTACGGCATTGGCTGGCTTGGGACAGCCGGAGACTGTCCTTCCTACTGAGCACAATGTTTTTCTTGGGTCTCGACAAGCTCGTTCAACCACATCCTTTCCAATTATCAAGAGTGTTGTTAGCCGTTGGAGCAGTCCGGGGAGATCCGTGTGGCGGTGAACGGCGATCACTGCTCACGGAGATCCTCTGGGACTGCCGACAAGAAGGTGCTGTCACGTGCCTACAAACAACGCCACTATCTACCCAAACAAGCCCAGAACACGCCTACACAGCCACCTCCGGCGGCATCCGCCGCCACCACATGCGCCCACTACCTCGATGGCGGCGTCCCCGCCGCCACCCACGACTCTGCACCACCGGCTACTCCAGCCCGCTCCCGACCTCTTCCGCACGCGCCAGCTCAACCGCCTCCAAGGCGGCTCTCTCATCCTCTTCCAAGATCGGCGTCAACTTCGCCACGAACTCCCGCTGCTCCCGCTCCAGCACACCACCGCGCTTCGGAACGAACAGTCGGAGGCGCCTAGTATGGTACTCCCCTTCCAACGGTACTCCACCTAGTGTCTGTAGTCGGTAGGAATGTGAAATGCGCTCCGTAACACGATGCGGCGTGGACCAGCGGTAGACGAGCTTGCGAAGACACGCGAAGGTGTATCCCACTTGCTGGTGTAGGCTTGCACCAAGTCGCCCTTGCGGTAAGTCACCTCCCCCCCTTTCTTGGCTACCTTCCGGTCGAACGCCGCCTTGCGTCCGAGTGCGTACTCGACGCGCGCGGCGTAGCCATCGAGCCTCTGCTGCGCGACGTATGCCATGTGCGCCTCCGCATCAGTCGCGGTAAACGCCTCGACGCTCACCGATACTGGTGTCGGCGGCGTGTTGACGATCGTGCCCAGCATGAGCTCCTTCGGCGAGAACTTGACAGACGGGAGGATGCGGTTGTTGAGGATGCGGACCGCCTCGTCCAGATGGTCGGGCCAATTTTTTGGGAGCTCCTTCCACTTCATCTCGTTCCACACATCTTCGCCCACGTCCGGCGCGCAGAGCCTGGCGAGCACGTAGAGGAGGATGCGGTTCGTCCCCTCAACAAGTCCGTTGATCCACGGCGCGTGTGCAGCCACGACATGCTGTTTGACCCCCCACTTCTCGCAGAACGCCGCAACTTCCTTGTTCTTGAAGTGCGACCCGCCGTCTGACATGTGCACCTCCGCGGGCGTCCACTTCGTGAATATGTTCTCGAGCGCGACCGTGATCGTCTTGGCGGTGCCCGCGGTCTTGTACTTATATGCCCACAGCCACTGCGTGCAGGTATCGAGGTACAGGAGCGCCGTGTGGTACCCACCCTTCCCAGGGGGCATGGAGAGGTAGTCTCCGACCAGAAGCTCGAAGGGGTGCCGACGGATGATAGGGTCTAAGCGCGCTGCGATGTGAGTCGGACCGAAGGCCTTGCATTGGCCGCAGTTGCTGATGGCTTTGAGGATCGACTCGTCGAGCATGGGGCTGCTGAAGCTGTCCGTCATGATTAGCTTCACAGCATCGCGGTGGAAATGACCGCGCTCAGCGTGGATCTTTGCCGCCATTTCCGTTGCCTCCGCCCTCGTCACGCACTCCCGTCGCGCCCGCGCTCGCGCTGGGTTCCCTCCGCCCAGCCGCCACAACTTCCCACCCTCCACGAAATACTCCGACGCCCGATGTGCCGCCCTCCGGCGCGCCTGCATCGTCGTCCCGACATCGAGTTCGAAGATCGCATCTAAGATTGCAAGGTACCCCTTCTCATCCTTGAATCTCTCCCGCAAGGCCATCGCGCCCACTGGCAGCGTGACGAGCAGGCAGAGCTCCTCCCCCTCCTCTGCGCTTTCCACCGCGACCGCGAACATGTCATTGACAATGCCCGCGCTCGCCTCCCAGTCTGGCGAGACCGTCCACTCGTGGCCGTCTCCCGTGACTGGCTCCGTCTCCTCAAACTTCCGGCTGATCACGTCCGCCGCGGTATTATCGACGCCCTTGATGTGCTTCGCTGATACGATGTTGTGCGCCAAGATCCCGTTGCGCCAGCGCTCATGCGCGACGCTGGGCTTGTTGTTGGTGAGCACCTCCCTCAGCGCGATGCAATCGGTGTTGACCGCGATCGGTTGGCCCCAGATTATCGGTGAGAACTTGTCTAGCGAGAATTTCAGCGCGGCGAATTCAAGAAGGTGGGGAGCGTAGCGCTCCTCGATCTCCGACGTCCTCTTCGACGCGAACGCGATCGGGTGCTCCCTCACGACCAGCTTCCCGCCGGGTAGCACCGTCTCCATCTTCTGTGACAGCACGCCCGCGAACCCCTTCCGGCAGCCGTCCGTCGTGACGTCGAACGGGTATTTCTCGACCCCACCTGCAATTGAAAGCACCACGACATCATCTATTTCCACACAACAACGGCTCCGGCAGAGGTTCAAAAGATCGAAGCCGCGATCATGGGTGACACGAACCGCCGTAGCCACCGCCGCATGATGCGCCGCCGGCGCGTCAGTCCCATTCCCTCGAGTGATTCCCGATACTTACCAGTCGTTGCAGAAATCGGAACAACTCCTCAAAGTCCTGCTCGCATTTTGCGCTGAGCACGGCCTCGATCCCGCCTTCGTCGCCGATCTCATTCACGAACAGTTTCTATCGGACGAGGTCTCCGGGCCAGAAGACAATTCGGGCGAGAGCAAGGAGGCCTGGAAGGTACGTTTAGCTGCTAAGGGGAACCTGCCTCTCGATCCCAACGGCCAACGAAAACTACAATTACTCGAGATACTTGTTCCTTCTTGGCGTTCCGATGCGGTTGGTTGACTTTATCTCATCATCATCTTCCTTGATCTCACGTTCATGTAGTATTCAGACTTGATTCACGACCTGGAGCGATTTCGGCTCGATGGAGATAGCATCTCTCCAGCTGCGGAGCTCAACCTCAAGTATGATCGCGTGGGTGCCGGCCGCTGTTCGGATCGTATTCCGCGGTACGCGCCCTATGACTTTGGTATGTCGGTGGAATGGTTGAAGGCGAACCGAGACGTGCCAGCAAATAAAAGGCTGCTGAAGGACTGGGGCAAATGGCCTGAACCAGCCGAGTGCGGCCTCACTTTCGAACGTGATGATGATGGGGAGATCGTTACACTTCTCGCGAGGAATAATTTATCAACAATTTCGTTTCGTTTCGTAGTCATGTAGAATAATTCAAAGTATTCAAAGTGTACATTTTCTGTAATTTCAAGTGCTCATTCGTCATTGCCCATTGCATTGCCAAGTCCGTAAGCCGAAAGGGAGGTCGGAAACTGTTGAACTCGTGAGATTCAAGACGCGATATCAATTGTTCTAATTCGTACGCGATCCATTGTTGTCGTGATCCACAAGGGCGGGTCCGTGTAGCCGATCTTCCCTCGCGCAACTTGACATTGAATGTCGGATAAAGGTAAAATTTGCGGAGGAAATTCTGGGTCATTCGGCGGTGCATATTTTTTGTATACCCAAGTCTCAACACCCAACTCGGGACTAAATACCCATTGATCAGTCCACGTACAAAGTTAGTGGAAACCAGAGCTCTTACAAATCATGCCAGATAAATTTGTCGTCGTCGAGCGGCGTGTCCGGCGAGGGTATCATCCAGGCCACAAAAGCCATAACTGTCTGCTCAGATCCCGCAATACCATGTTGCTTGTGCCGAAAAATATGCCGAATCTCTCCAGCGTATATCTCCCCGTTGAATTGAATCTGGATGAGCGATGAGCCTGCACCACGTTTCGAGCGTGTGGTTGATGTGACTCTGCGACCATCGAGGAGCGCATAGTTGAGTATCTCAGCAAACGAACCTAGCAACTCGGTGTTCTCGCCACGTCGCCTGGTCCCCGGGATCGAGCACTGGAACGCGCTAATGCATCTTTTGAGATACATTAAAGGTACTCTTGATCTCGGCATCACATACCGGCGTGGACCTAGACACTCGACAGTACCCATCTCGCAAACACTGCTCTGTTACACGGATGCAGACTGGGCTGGTGACAAGGACAAATTGCGCTCGACCTCGTACGGTGGTACTCCTCGCTGGCGGTGCTGTATCTTGGATCAGCCGTTTACAAAGTGTTGCCGCGCAATCCACGATGGAAGCCGAGTACGTCGCAGGGAGTCATTCGGGCAGGGAGCTCACCTTCGTACGAAATCTCCTCGGTGAACTGATGGAAGACCCGTTAACTCACCCGTCGCCGATGCACTGCGACAATCAGTCCACTATCTCTGTTGCCGAAAACCCCGCAATGCACGACAAGGCGAAACACATAGCGCTCAAGTATCATTATATTCGTGACCTCATCGAAGATAAGACTATCACCATCCACTACTGTCCGTCGAACGCCAACCCCGCCGACTTACTCACAAAGATCCTCCCGCGAGACACAACTTCCCGACTTCGTCGCATGGTTGGCTTGGACGTCCCCGACACTACTGGATAGCACGGTCAGGGGGAGTGTTGTAGTATTGACCGCGCTATCCAGTCCGGATGGGGACGCGGCTACGCGGTGTTTGGTTTCCACGGGCTATGTATTTAGTGGAGGCCTGCGGCCGATCTCTTCACTTCTCTGCACGTGTTTTTCACGGTCAAAGAAATTTTTGTATTTTTTTTCTGATTTTCTGAGCCACGAAACCGGCCAAAAGAATGCGATTGAGCACAAAAACTCATTTTTTCCCACGGTGTTTCACTTTTTTCGAGGTCCGAAAAAAATAAATTGTCTCCTGGTGGGTTTCCTGGCCACGATCAAGTTCAACACATCTAGAAGTGTCCTTGATGTAGGTTTCTACATGTTTTTGCAAAGAGATGCGGCCAGGCCGATCAAATGTTCAGTAAAGTCGCGAACTCACTGTTGATCAAACATTATTGTAAGGCTTACATGCAGAAACATACCTAGACTTCTACTTGCACATCTCGACTTTCTATGCGCCGCCATTTTGCATCAACACACTTCCACTTGAACTATACATCTAGGATGCATGCCTTCAATGTTATCTCACTCGCTACGCCCAGAGCTTCTGGGGCCCAAGCTAATCTGCTGTTATTAACTTATTAAAAATTTGACCAGTTATGCGGCCAGCACTCATCGCACAACTGGAAAATAGATGTCAGACTGTGTTCTAAGTACCGTAAAGGTTCCTCACAGTCCTGTGATCACCCTGGAACATGGCTTAATACAGCGTCGAAAAACAATGGCCTCCCTGGATGATCTCCTGCTAAGTAGGTAGACGGTGGGATTTCCATGCAACTGTACCGCTTGGATTTTCTCCAGAACCCGGAGACCGTACAAGTGAATGATTTCCAGTGTCTAAGCTACAATGGCGGCGATAAGGCAGCCACATTGGACTTGAACGGAGTCCCGGAAGTCTGCATTCAATTACAGTGATCTATTGTTCTACAGTGACCTACTGTTCAAGACAAGCAACAAATACATGTACATCTATGTATCTGTGTCCCAGCTGAGAATGCTGTCTTGTCTCGTTGTACACGTTATGCTGACCCCGTGCCTATTACGGCGCCGCCGTGTCTGCCCTGCCATCACCCCATCAGGGCTCACATTATTCTCTCCCAGTCTCTCTGGCAATGTCTTGACTCAGCTCATCCTGCTGTTCACTGTGAAACTCTTCTCTCAATCTCTCCCGTGTCCTGTCATAGATCCACTGGTGAAGACGTTGGGAATACGATTACTATGGCTCATCTGCTTTCAACGGTTCACTTGCAACGGTGTAGCATGTAAAAATGGATATCATCCTGCATGCCGACCTGTTCAAATTGATTCACCAATTTTACCATAGGACAGCGGCGGCGGGTTTGTTGGGTTGGATGATGGGCGCGGGGGTGGTGTTGATGCGACAGATGATGGATGGATTGCGGCAGATAAAGCCTTTATCTATTGATAATTATTATGTAATTATAGCCGCAGTTTATCAAAGGTTTGAAACCATTGATGCCCCCTGTTCTGTGCTAATTCTTTCTACTTCTTTGCAGTTCCTTGGTTCTACCGCGGCGAATCTGCGAGATTGCGTCCGTGAGCTCGGCTTTTGGAGTTGTGAAGGAGTCCAGGGGCAATAATGTACACTAGCTCATGTACATTTCGTTACCTCCTGGGCCCCGGCGTTCCTCAGCGGGACCGGCCGTGTAATCCTACCTACCTACCTACCTACCACGGCTATCCATTATCAGATGGTCTTGGGTTCGAACCACGGATATGGCATCTTTTTGAAAACTCAACCAAAATTGGTGATCTTCCCGTTTACATAACAAGAATTTTTACCCTTATTAACCCCTTAAGTTCCAACACTGATCTCATCGACTCCGGACCACGGCCTCGCAAGCAGGCTGGTTGGTTCGACCCGGACTGCCTTCCACCTCCTATGCCGTTCGATGATGGAGATTTTGAGGTCCTACGGGTCAATTGGCGGCGCTGAAGGCCTTCGCGGCCATACGTTATCCTGCTGACGCTTCGTGCCTCGCACCCACGACCACCCTCCTCACGCAGACGAACAACCGCATCTGGAAGTGTGGTCCTTTCCATCCGGAGGCGTTCCTCGTGAGCGGGATCATTAATGCTCTTCAGCCGCATCACCCTGCTCTCGCTCGTATGATTCTACACACGCCGGGGGTGACACTCGCCATGGCTCAAGATCTCATTGCGACGGAGAAAGCAGCGAAGATAGCCGAGCTTGCTGCCACTGCCGTCTCGCACGAGGCGCACGTTGCAGGGACCTCCGACCGTCCGGTCATTTGCACGAACACTCCAAACTGTCTCAAACCTACGACGACACACACTTGGCCGTATTGTACGAGCAAAGGGGGTGGGATGGACGGACGTACGGTTGCCGAGGCCAACGAGAAATATCGTGCGGACCGTGGCAAGGGGCCGAAGAGCGGGGGTGTGAGCAAGGCGGGTCAGACAGGTACTGTGCAGAAGGGACCCCATAAAGTCGACGCGTCGGGCCGCGCGTATATCACCTACCACGACACTGACTTCTTCATCACGGAGAAGACGACTGCACCCGCTGCTGCCGCCGCACCAGACCCACCAACTGCCAACGTCGCCCATGTATCCCTGTGATCGTCACCAAATGGCTACATTAACATCAGAAAGGAATGTGCGTGTGCAATGAATACAAAGACCACATACCAGATTTGGGGGATTTTTGCGAGGGTAGGCACGAAGCCAGGTCCCCTGCGACTCGTTTCCAACCTCGCCAATGATGTTAGCCGTGAACTCGGCCCCACCTGGCTTGGTGACATAGGTAAGGCGACCCTTCTTGTCGGTTGTGCGCTCGAAAGTTTTGCCGAATTCATGGGCAGCGAGGTTAGCATTGCCCATAGCGTTGAATGCGTCTGTGTACTGATCATAGAAGCAGTGGCCGTCGTCGTCGATGGCAGTACGGCGAAGAAAGAGTTCGACCTCGTCATCAGACATGGTGATAAGGAGTGGGTGGTGATTGAATGAGAGACAGAAAGAAAGATGAAAGGGCAGGAGTTAGGTTTGCGGATGAGTCTTGACCTTTTTATCGAAACCAACGGAATCTGCACGGAACGCCGATACGCAAAATTAAGCGAGCTTAAAAAATAAATCAGCGGGGAATGCGGAAGTTACGGATGAATGGGGAGGCGGAAGACATGTATGCAGAGCTAGCGAGCGAAAAATTGTCAATGCACCAGTGGAATACTCGGAATTATCTCCGTTTGTTGCGCACACGACGACCACCAGGGACTTG
This sequence comes from Mycena sp. CBHHK59/15, assembly GCA_029204085.1. Lineage (NCBI taxonomy): Eukaryota > Fungi > Basidiomycota > Agaricomycetes > Agaricales > Mycenaceae > Mycena > Mycena sp. CBHHK59/15. The sequence goes on along the minus strand of JARGXW010000047.1, from coordinate 110,052 downwards.
ATCGGCAGAGTCCAGTGCAGGGCTCCCTTTTTATTTAGTTCCTAAAGTATGTTGGCGGGCTGAAGGGGGAACGAATCTTGACCACTGCCTACACCGTCGTGAACGAGCATGAAGAGGTCCGAGGCCCAAGAGGTATGCACCCTTAAAATTTCCCACACAGGGTCGGAAAACTGCGATAAGACCCTTCGGGAACCTACCTACCTATCTTACTAAGCAAAATCACGTGCTTTTTGGCACAGAAAGTTCGATTCCGCTATGGTGGCGGACCGAACTTCGTGACAAGTCCAAGGTCCAATTTGGTAATCATTACTGACAACACAGTTTTTCTCAGAAAGTCATGTAAGTAGCATAAATGGCACCAGAAGAACCTACTCTACATATCTGCCGGGCCAAAACTTGTAAAAACACAATTTATGTTTTTCCCAGTTCAATTTCGCGCTTTTGATTGCGGATCAGCCGGACCGGTGGCTGTGCGGCACCGCTAATTACTTCTTTGGGAACCTGTCTGTCAGGGGCCCAATTCCGAGCGAGGCTAGAGTATCTGGCCAGGTAGTGCATTGTCTGCCGCAAGTAAAGTACATGTAGTTGCGACCGTCACTAGGTACATGACCCAGTTCGTAAATTTGCTGATAGATAGCGCATATCGTGGTGCTTTCTGTGACCGCTGACAGGAAATCAATTGATTAATTACAACAAAGTAAATTGCACTCGACGTACAGACAGTTAAGGAACCATCAACAAGCCCCAGAAGAAAAATGGTAAACAAAGACCCTGTCCTGTCCGGGGACCTGTCACAAATCGCCTTTGAATGATGTTCGACAAGCCTCGAAATGGATGTAGTGAAGGACGGATTAGAGCTGTCTGGAGATTTCTCACAAAGTGCTCTCAGCCGACGTGGGGACATGAAGGAGAAATGCGAGCGATGACGGCGGTGACCCAAAATCAGAGGGAGGACGAGATGGTATCAATAAATGCGAGGAAATGTGATTGACACTGCACATGCAAAGCCAGCGTTGAAGGTAAGATAACGGTAACGCGAAGATTGCATACCTATGAATAGCAAAGCGGATCCCGAGAATACCACGTAGTAGACGAAGAAATACAAAAGCTCGAGCGGGGCTTGATGATCAGAGACACCTAACCGGGAAACCAAGAGAGACAATATTCCAATCTCCCCAAGAAATGCGAGCAGGAAGGGTAGCACACTGGCGAATCCCCAGCGCACCACATTGAAAGCCACAGCATCGGGAGAGGATTTAAGAAGCGTAGGACGTCGTGGAAGGGATTTGCTAAGAGGCCGATCGTTGTAATAAGAAACCGGCGGCATTGCGGCAGCAGATGTCGAACTTCTTTTGAGCTTCTTGATTGCTTTGACGTGGGCGAAAATTTGCGGAGGCAGTGTAATTGTTGTGACATGCTTGCTTACGGCGACTGGGCGGCTGTCGAAAAGCACTGATCGCCGACAAGAGGCAAGTTCCGAAGCGTATATTGTGCCAGAAAAACTTGAGAAAAAAAATTGAATGTCTCCAAACACATTTTTGAGATGTTCCAAAAGTTTTTCCGAAAACTGAAATAAGGGGTCGCCGACCCTACCTACCTATGAGGCTGTGTCTCGGCATCTTCCGGTGCATACCTCTTGCCGAGGCCACTCTCTGACCGAATCAAAATCACTGGAGTTTGTGAAGGACATGTTCGAGGGCATCCAGCAGGGACTCAAGGACTCGCAAAATCTCCCAACTCAGATTATATATGGTGGCGGACATCACTTCGTGACAAGTCTGAGACCCAATTTAGAAATTGTTACTAGTGCCTCAGCACGTCACATTCTATTCACGTGCTTTCGGGGGGGCAACCGGGCCGGCAACCCCGCGATGCCAAGGGTCGATCGCTGCGACCGATTATCCCCGACCGCCGAAAAATCGGAACTCGTCGGGGCTGCCCCTGGGCAAGGAAAAGGGGTTTCCGCACATTTCCGAGCCCTTGGAATGACCGATTTTTCCACAAGCGGAGAAACCGTCGGAGCTGCTCATAGGGGTCAAGCGTTCGCAACAGGCGAGTCGGCTCCATCGGACCGTAAACATCGCCGAGTTCCGGACATAACTTACCCGAGGCGGAACAAGAGGGAGGGCGCGCGGGACGCGGGACGCGCGTAGGTTTAGTTGGAATACATAATACATTTTAAAAAAATGCTGACAGAAGTCTTTGCTCTTGAAGGTCTCATCGGCGATGCCGATGGTGGTCCGTCATCTCGAGGTCCAATCCTCTGGGCGTACGAAATGGGCCCAAAATCTGGGCACCAGATCGTAATGCGTACAAAAGTGGGGAAAAAGACTGTGCACGGAAACGACCGAAACGAGGAAATTGGATCGGACCTCTATCGGCATTAGCCTAGGTCCTTGAAAAGGGAGTCACGAACACAAACCCGCAACCCTGGGGAAAATCGGTCATTCCGAGGCTTTCATTTTTCATTTGGCCCGAAATGGCCTCAGATTGCCGAGGCTTTTGCCGCTCTGTGGACAAAAAACAAAAATATATTTGTTACTCATCCGCCGATGCTATCCGTGTCGGTCCATTTTGAATTGGACTCTATATGTTTCCAGGTACGCAATTGGCATCTGATGCAATTTGAAATATATTCAACGAGGACCACACGTACAGACAGGATGAACCCATAATGAGTCCACAACTCACCCACAGACACGATCGAGCATCCCCCGGGCCGCTGAAGCTCTGAAGACCAGAAACTAGGTGAGGTGCGGAAGAGATCAGATCAGAGCGGTGCGGATGCCGGTACGCATGTCGGAGATCCCACGAGCACTCTGCTGGCGCCGAAATATCCAGTGCGCGGAATACATGTCAACCTTACCGTGGCCGAGCTGAAATCAGTAGGAACGGATGAAAGGGAGCGGAGACCGTTACAGAGGAAAATAAAAATCGGATGAGACGCGCCTTTCGCTCATCGCGCAAGCAATACCCGCAGACGTCAATGTGTCTTGTTCAGCTGGTCGTAGCCGGCCAGAAGCAAGACCGTGCGCTCATTGTAAGTAGTCGCATCTTGAGCGAAGAGCGCCAAGCAGCTAGCACGTACATCAGCGACGAACGACTAACGTACAAGTACACACACACCGCATCGACGCCGTCGAATCTGATTCGACGGCACAAGCACCACCGTCGCGTCACCCAGCGGAACGCGAATAAGTATTCGAACAGGGAAACCATTTTAATAGCAATCGGCCTATGAAAGCGCACCTCAAACAGCCCGCGCGGGCGCGCATCGCGTCTGAGGACGCGCGGAAGGATCAGAACAGCACAGAGTGTTGAACTGCTCGACACATACGGGATCCACCATTCTACCCGCAACGATCGAAGAAATAGTTTCAACTTCAACACTGAATTCTGGCACCTGTTAGACTGTTGCTCAAAACTGAAGACATATTCGCCTACTTTGACGACCTTGAAGTTACCAATCACCTTCCGGACCTCGCTCATCTCTCGGAAATTGCAAAAAACTTATATCACACGTACTCCTCTGCCCGCGCTCGCGACCATGCGCAGTTCGATCTCGGCAGAACAAGTACATGGGCTAAAACGATTCCAGAAGGTTCTCCATGGGTATGGTTGCGGACGGAACTTCGTGACAAGGCAAAAACCCAATTTGGTAATCGTTACTACCCCTTCAGTTTTCCTCGGAAAGTCAAGTAAATTGTAGGAATAGATACATAAGAAGCTCCTTTATCGATCTCCCGGAGCAAAACTTTGAAAATATGAATTTATGTTTTTCATCTTCGGATTTGGCGTTTTTGATTGCGGATCACCCGGACCGGTGGCTGTGCCGCGCCATCAATTGCCCTGCCAGCGCGTGCCACCTCATTGCATTGTACCCAGCATGCCCAGAAAGCCCGGACAGACATCCCATGCACAGTGCAACAGCACTGGGAGATTCACAGCCAATATTCCCTCTCAACCGAGCCATGAATCGACATTGGATGACGGTGACTCGAGTGACATTGATGACCCCGCGACATGGGAATCTGCCAACGAGTCGGAGCCCGAGGAGGATGATGAGTGGAAAGAGTGGGAGAAAATGCCGCCTCCAATGACATATGATGAGAGAATGGAGAAGCGTGCTGTGCAGAAACAGAAGGCAGAGGAGAAACGGCGGATCACGGAGATGCGTAGCGTGGAGTATCGTCTGGCAGGTCCGATGGACAATAAGAAGGGTGTGCACCTTTAAACTTATTCGTTGGGTGATTCTAATTTGATTTTTATGAGGTAAAAAACAGGGCCCGTATGTTATTGGGGGCGAGTCGACGCGCACATTACAAAAGAAGCGTAAGAAGCTTCGGGAAAGCTTCGAAAGTGGTGTGCTCCGAATTTCGAAGGCTGAATATGAGAGGCAGATGGACGCGCTCAAGCCGAAGCCACCGAAAGTAGATTCAGCCGCGAAACAGCCAACTCTCGGCGACATGTTCAAGCAACGGGCTCGAGCGGTGTCTGTCTCATCCGATGAAATTCTGGAAATATTGCCTCCCTCTGTGGCCGTTCCCATGGCTAAACGGCACAAAGCCGATGGCGATGGCTCCCCTTCAGTGTCTACCTCTGCCGGCCCATCGGCATCTATTCATCTGCGCGAGGAGGAAGAGGAATCTTCGGACTCAGGTGACAGATTGCCGGCTGACGAAATAGAACTTGCTGACGAAGATGAGATGTCTCCGGAGGTGTTGGAAATGGAGGCTCGTTTGGTCGAGGGAAACGCAGCTATCGACTCAATTGCCATTGCCGACGAGATCGCCGAGTGGGTTGATGTTCTTGATGATGCGGCTCCGCTTGAGCCTGCGCAGCTTGGGTTTCTTGCAGCAGACTCTCTTGGGAAGGCTCGGAAGGCCAAAGACTTCCGCAGTACAGTTTTATTTGCAGCTTTGGTTGATTTCTATCGCTGGATGCCTCGCATGGGACGCTTGAGGGCAGCATTGCGGGTCGCAAAAAATCACGGTCGTGGCCCGGCTTTTCAGCGAGTTCTTTGCACCCAGGCTCGTTTCTTCGAGGCAAATGGTGCCCTTAAACCAAGCCATCAAGGACGGCGAGAGAAACAGAATGGACTTCTGGACGATGAGGGATTCTACATGGGTGTTCAGCGGTGGTTGCGCACGCTGGAGGTTGGGACGGTGAGCTGAAGCAGAACATCAAATCATTCAAAGCAAATTAACTGACCAATTTATTCAGGTTAACCCGAAAATGCTGCAGCAGCACGTGAATGAGACGCTGCTGCCTTCTCTGTCGCTCAAGAAGAAAACCGTCTCCATTCGAAATTGCCAGCGATGGCTTTGGAAACTCGGTTATCGCCGAAAGAAGCACACGAAGGGTGTATATTGGGATGGGCATGAACGAAAGGATACCAAAAAGCGGCGCAAGGAATATCTTGCCGAGATGGAGGCTATCGAACCATTCCTTGCACAATACAGCGAGCCCGATATGGCAGAAATCCTCCTGGAGCTTGGCGACAATGAGCAAGAGCATGTGGTCATTGTTCACGATGAGTCGACAGTTCATTCAAACGACTACGAAAATAACCACTATTGGCTCAAGCCCGGCGAGCAGGTCCTGAAGAAGAAGGGTCGTGGTCGATTGATCATGATTTCCGCCTTTTTATGCGAGCGCTATGGGCTGCTTGACCTTACAGACGAGATGGTGGCCGAAAACGAGAAACTCGCAGCTGAACTTCGCTTAGCTTTCACGAGCTCAACCACTGTCATTTATCCAGACAACAAGCCAGGTGGCGACGCATACTGGAACATGGAGCAGATGATTGCGCAAGTAAGTGGTTCATGAATAATCTACTGTCGCACATCAATGAAAATACCGGCAGATGGCCAAGGCTATTATGATTGCGCGTCGGCTTTTCCCCAACGCTATCATCCACTGGGTGTTTGACAACTCGTCCGCCCATGGAAGCCTTGCCAAAAACGCGTTAACGGCAACAAAAATGAATGTTGGTCCCGGAGGTAAGGTTCCGGAGATGCGGGACACAGTTATTCCCCAGGATAACCCGCATGGCCGTGGCGGACAAGTCCAAAAGATGGTCTTCGACAAGCCTCTTCCAGATAACCACCCATACAAGCAATGCGAGGGCCTGCCGAAAGGTATGAAGGTCATTCTCGCTGAACGCGGCTATACAACCAATACGGATGGTAAGCCGCTGATCGGTGAATGCAAAGAATGCAAAGCATCGAAGTCCCGTAAACCACATCTGGACGGCGCTTCTGCCACGGAAGAGGCAGATCTGCTCGGCGACGATGGTAACGACAGTGAGGAAGAAGACGAGAGACCGGTAGATTGTTGCATGCGCAGGTTGCTCTCACATCAACTGGACTTTGCAGGCGAAAAATCACAGCTTGAACTAGTTTGTGCTCTTCCATCACTTATTCACTCACTTGACATAAATTTCGCAGTTAATTGAGGCCGCACCCGGAATGGTGTGCCATTTTCTTCCGAAATTCCACCCGGAGATGAACCCAATTGAATATTTCTGGGCTTGGATCAAACGGTATTATCGCGAACGGTCAAATGGCCAGTGGCAGAAAGCCAAGATCCTGGTTGCAGAGGCTCTCCTTGCCTGTCCACTACCCACCATTCGGCGATTCTTCCGGCGCGCAAATCGCTATGCAAGTGTTTACCGTCATGGAGCAACAGGAGCAGTGGCCGAGTTTGCCGTGAAGCTGTATCGTTCTCACCGTGGAGTTCAGAAGCGAGAGATGGAAGTTGCGCAGACTGAATGGGAAAAGAAGGTGAAATTGGGCACTATTTAGCCTGTATAGTCCACATTTCCAGTATGAAAAACTTTCGGTTTTTGGCCCAAAATTTGGCGATTTTTAACCCTAAGTTAGGAGTAACCCCAATTTCTCTGAAACGAAAATTTTACCTATAAACCACCCCCATGTTCCCTCTAAATCTCAAATCTTGGACGGATCTGATCAAAAATGCGATTTGATATAAAGTTTTGTCCGCAACCATACCTCCGCGTGATATGTATGCCATTGCCCGACCAAGATCATGTCGAGTAGATTTTCTGCCTTCTGTTCCCTCGCAGTGGAGAATTGAACCATGTAATGTCGGAGTTTGTGCGCTCGCCGGGCATTGAGTTGGCCAAAATGCCGAAGATGTGTACTGCGAGCATCTGGAGTACCGGATCAGCGGCGATATTGTGCTAATAAAACGACGACTTACTGCTAGAACACCAGAGCGTGGGGAATATCTAATCTCGAGATTTTCCCACCACTCCATCGCATCGTCATTGAGAATAGGTGCATGAAATGGAGCCCGTATTTTAGGCGGCCGTCAGAGTCGCGAACATGCTCTCTGAACAAGATATCGACTCAGCGATTGAAGGTGCTGGTGACCGTGCCATCTTCACCTTCCAGCTTGAAGATGCGACGCGGAATATCATCTTCCTCTGTGGCAAGTAATTATCAAGTACATATCGAACTAACTCTAGCAGGAACATAAATGTACTAGCCCACCGTCCATCCCTTGATTCGAAGGCGCGCGCGATTAGCGTTAGTTATGGCATCGCTGGGTTTTCCAGTCGATACCGAACCGCTTGAGTCTTGATGATGGGATCAAGATAGTTCCAAATGGTACCAGCTGGCGATGAGACCAACATCGGACGAAGACTGGTCAACGCCGGAAAACTGACGCTGTGATACTTTTGACAATCAAAGTTGATATACGCAGTATTGTGCAATACACTTACTTGTTTATATTCAGCAGTTGTTAATAGCCCATACGCGTGCCGACACTGGTAGTGCAGCTCGCCCATTTCCCGTGCCAAGTGTCGTTGCGGGAAAGTAGCCATCCAAACGCTGTTGTTGTTGGCTTGCATATCTATCAGCTGACGGCACAAATACCCCATTCTGGCGGCGGCCGTATCAAATGTGGAATCTTGATATGGACAACTCCATGAGATTCGGGCATGAGGGCAGGTGACGTACCCCGCCTTCAAAACGCGAGTAAGTAACCATCAACCATCTCAAGACAGGCGAACGAAGCTCACCTGTTTGAAAGCTAATGCATCAATTTCCAACGTTCGATGCATGTAGTTCATGTTCACGGTTAAAAGACGCTGCCGATGCTCCAGCGGCATGGCGGAAAGCTGCCAAAATGTCTGAAGGATCATCCTTGAGTGCTCAATTCGCATAGAGAAGAAGAAATGTCCGACAGCGATGATCCAGTCTTCACAATCATTCTTAATAACTGTTTTGTATTCCTGGATAAAATAAAATAAATTGAAGGGGGTAAAGAAAGCACGAATGCGCACCGCATCGATGGTCGCATGCACTTGCAATCGCTGAAACTCATTTGCAGGATGTGTTAGACGACCCCGTAGCTCGTGAAGACGAGGAAGTGGTAAGGTCTCCTCCCCGGAGGAAACGTTCATGACATTCAGAGCGCCGTACCTAATCAATTGTGTTAGCGGGGGGCAAAAAGAGTTGACAATGCGTACTGTGTACTACAGCTGACCCATGTTTGTTTGAGCCATCTAAAGGATGGACTGTCCTGAATGTGGGATTGGGCGGGTAGGGCTCCAAAGGTCCACAAGGATGACTTCATCCGTGGACCGTGGACCTCGCGGGCCGACACCTGGTATTCCAGCCAAGCCGTTGGATTACGTTGGCTGTACGGGGAGGCCAGAGTTATTGACTGCCCGTCGAAATCAGTCCTGACGTCTCTATTTGTGCAGAAATTGTCGAGTTCTTCGCGAAGAGTCACGAGGAGGGTAACAATCTGTTCATCGACGACATACACCTCCGTGGCAGCATGGCATGCGGATCCCGGTGAATGAAGTCTAGCCAAGCGCGATAAAAATGACGGACTTCGGGGCCAGACGGCACGTCCTCGAGCGATGGCTCATCGCGCCCGAGGACCATCTCCGGCTTCTTCTGCTCTTCAGGGGCTGCCCGAGCATCTTTCTGGACAGCCCCTAAGCATTTCCCTGGTCCTCGACTTCCTCGAAGCGCCCCTCGTCTCCTCCAAACGGCCTCCCGTAGTCGTCGGTTTCATACGACGCGTATCCGACCATCCGAACTGCCGCGGGTGCCTCCCTCAGAGCCTGCGTCGCAACTCGGCGCCACTGCTGCTCCTTCGGGCTGAGACACTGCTCGCGCGGTGCCTGGCACTGCTGCCGGAAGTTGGTGTGGTCACCGCGACCGCAACGAAAGCATTCTCCCGTATTGACGGGCGCGCACCCTGGGCGAAGCGGGTAGGGTCTGTCGATGGTGACCTGGACGTTCCCGTGCGTCCGGAACCACTGCTGCTGCTGGTCCCCGTGCGCTCGGCGGCCGGCCTCGGTATCGGGGTGGTGGATGATGCGCGCAATAGCCTCGAGGAATATGCGGCGATCGTTCCCCGTCAGCGGCTGCTGTACCGCGGCGGGCTGGTAAGGCGCGCGCGGGGCTTGCGGTGGGTACGGCGCGCGCGGCGCTGGGGCCTGGTACGGCGCGGGTGGGGCTGCAAACAGATTCCCTTGGCCGCCTCCTGCGGCTTGGAATGTGTTTGCCGCTGGCACCCAGCGCGCTTGATTCGGCGCCGGCGCGCTGATCCTCGCGTTGGTGAGTTGCGCACAAATCCCTGCTGTGGGCGATGCCTGCGTTCCCGTCCTCTGCTCCACCAGCCTCGTGAGCTTGTCCACTGATACCTTTTTATGTCAGGTTTGCTCAAAGGTCATGATGTTCGTCAATGAACGCCAGAAAAAACACCCCCAATACAGCGGCATCCCATTCCAACCCTTCGGCACCGTTGGGGGCCTGATCCACTGTAAGCCACACAGTGCATTCACCATTGGGCTGGCTGTATGGCCGGAGGATAATCCGGTGGGTATGTCTGTCGAGGACTGGGCTAATAATCACCCATGGCATTGTAATGTCATGGTTCTTATGCATCCCCCCCACACCCCTGGCAAGAAAAGTCCGGGGAAAATCCTTCTCGTCTGCGAGCCGAACATCACAGATGTTGAGGCAAGGGAGCACAAGGCTGAAAATGTACTCAAAAGTCGCATGGTCGAGATGCTCAAAGAAATTGGCTCCAGGGTGAAACAAGTCTGGGTCAATAATAAGCGCCCTGAGCGCAACAATGACGGTATTTGTCTCACGTTGGCATTGGCGTGGATGGTCGAGCTTGTGGATGGGGGCGAGAAGGGGTTGGGTATTCAGAGGAACCGCGATGGGGAGGTGATAGCTGTTAAGGAATTTCGTATGATTGATATGTAGTAGCTTGTACTTGCAAACAAGTCTCGCTCCAGACATCAATGAAAGTGTTGGCATCATATCGATGTTGATAATAGAAAATCATAGTGTGAGCCCAAATCGCACTGTATATTCACGTGGGCCAAGGAATTAAAAGATTTGATGGCACGAAGATGAGAAACTCACTCGAAAAAACTAAGGGTATCGTAGAAGCTGTGGTACAGAATAATCGCCAGTACCACGCATAATTGTAAAAAAACCCGTCATGTGAGCTCAAAGCCCGCTGTATTTTTGCATGCGCCTAGGAAAAAAAAGACTGAATGGTACTGAAGTAATAAACACACTCAAAAAAACTGAGGGTATCATAGAAGCCGTGGTACGGAATAGTTGCCACTACCACGCATAATTGTAAAAAAACCCGTCATGTGAGCTCAAAGCCCGCTGTATTTTCGCATACACCTAGGAAACAAAAGAATGAATGGTACTTAAGTAATAAACACACTCAAAAAAACTGAGGGTGTCATAGAAGCCGTGGTACGGAATAGTCACCACTACCACGCATAATTGTAAAAAAACCCGTCAGTGAGCTCAAAGCCCGCTGTATTTTCGCATACACCTAGGAAACAAAAGAATGAACGGTACTTAAGTAATAAACACACTCAAAAAAACTGAGGGTGTCATAGAAGCCGTGGTACGGAATAGTCACCACTACCACACATAATTGTAAAAAACCCGTCATGTGAGCTCAAAGCCAACTGTATTTTTGCATACGCCTAGGAAACAAAAGATTGAATGATACTGAAGTAAGAAACACACTCGGAAAAACTGAGGGTGTCATAATAGCATTAACTGTGGTTAAATCAAATCTCACTTTCCTAATTAGGACAGTGGCGTTGAGTTCCTAATTGGGACTCGGAAATGCAAAGGTCGTTGTAAAACGCGAGCCTGCCACACATGGCACACTATCCTAGTAAGCCAAAAGCTTTGTTTTCGACCCATGAATAGATCCCTCATTTTAGTTTTTGTTCATTTAACAGCCCAATGATTTTTTAGGCTGAACTTGGCAAACCTTACAGCCTCCAAGAGCCTCAAAGCGGACATCTTTGCAAAGTGTAAGGCTACCAAGCCTGACACAAAATTCTAATAAACCAAAATCTTGATTCTCCACATCCTATCACACATCCTTAGCTCAGTTAACAGCCCCGATGTGTCTGAGACCGCATTGGATTCAGATTCAAGGAAAATATCATAGTAAGATAGGCTATTTAACCTCCTCTCTCCCAAGGACAGCTCTTTCGATTGTGCCCTATGTTATGACATCTGGAACAACGATTTTGACGCCTTGGAGCCGCAGCTCCTTGGGACTGATCAGGTGCTTGAATCCTAGCCCCCCCGCCTTGAGGTCTACCTTCTGTTGCCCCAGTTAGCCTTTGACTCAAGGGCCTACCTTTGCGATTAATAATTGGTGGATCGCGGATTTTCTCACTTCTGCCTTCATCTTCGGGTGCCTGTCTGTGTCGAAAAATTAATGGAACAGTCTATCTAAGAAATCATCAGTGCTTACTGTACTTGTTCCAGTCTTGCGCGGAGCTCATCGAGCTGCTCCTGTGTCTGAACTCCACTGATCAGCGACCGCAAATCGGCCTGGATTGCAGTGTAGACTGCGCGTTGTGGGATTGTTCGAGTTGGAGGTGGTGGAGTTGCATTTCTAGCGAGAATGGCCCTCGAGGAAACTGGGTTTGCGATAAGTGGCCCAGGGAGAGACAGAGCAGAAAAACGGATGCTGTGGCTGGTCTGTTTCTTCAAAGTAACTGTCTGGGTTTGGCGAACGTCCAGAGCAGGGTTTTGATACCATCTAATATCCAATATTAGATTGAGACTGGTCAATGGAAATGAAAAATTGGGCACACCTGGCTCTGATCAATGAAATATGAAAAGGGAGCCCAGGTACTTTAACCCATGCCACAAAATAGTGGCGACAAATGAGACCTAAATTTGTGCCCATACAGCAGTCACAGAGGTACCGGCCGTCAGGAAGTAGAGCAATAATATGAGTTGCCCCGGTCTCTGTGTGCGTGATTTTGAGGAGATGAGAAGGAACCAGCCCCTGCTCTCGGACAAGGTGCAGCAGGAACCTTGTCTCAATATAAGCATTATCATTAACGAAGTCATTCCTTGATCGCTGAAGGAGTTGCAGGAACATCAGATGACTGAAGTGCAATCATCATGCGCGACTTACCTGCTCTTCATTGTCTTGCCATTCATATCCAGGCTCAGAATCATTGAGGGCTATCGCATACTCCGACTGACACAGCTATTAGTGCCAAAGAGCGAAGGAGAGGCAAGGATAAAAGCTCACCCAGCCATGTACTCCCTCAGGCAGCTGAAGAGCGGTAGCGTCATAGAACATTGAGAGTTGCATCTGTTTGAAACAGGTCTGCAGAGCAAATGGCCCTACATACTGCCGCAACAGGTCCAGAATGGTCTTGAACAATAACTCGAGTTGGCCAGGATGTTGCTTCCTGGAGGACTGAAAAACCCATCAGCAAAAAGAAATTTAAGCTGGAAGATAAATTATTACTTCTCGGACGCGAATGTTCTCATCCCTCTGCTGCTCTAGTGTTCGATCATTCAGTGCATTAAAAACCTGGAAAAGTGTCTTCTTTGGTCCACTGATGGCTTTCGTGATGCGATTCTCCACCTCGACACGGCCATTTGTTCGAATTCCTGCCGTAAACACGACGCTGATCCATGCCCATGCCCAACGATCACGAACTTGGTAAAGATCATGCAGGTAGATCCTCGCAGTTGGATATCTTCCGACAAGGGCCTGCCACTTCGTCTCGAAGTCCTCAGGTGAAACTGCCCGATAACATGCCCAGAAATCCTGCAGGAAGTTCTGCCAGTCACCAGCTAGGCTTCGCGACAGGTTCTTGTCGACATTCTCAAGGAGATGAGACAGACAGTATAGATGGAAAGTAAAGACCAGGACAAGAGAGGCGGCTGCGATCAGAGCTGGAGACCGGTCAGAGATGAGAACTTCAGGGTGCACATCACCTGAAGCTTTAAGGTGACAACGAAATATCCATGCATGTGTCTCTGTATCTTCTTTTTTCTGGAAAGCATACCAGCCATTGCGAGAGCGTCCATGCGAGTCGATGATGATCCCTATCGATAATGGATACTGCTTGTCGTTGCGATTGTAGGAGTTATCGTTAATGAGGATATCTGTGTAACGGCCTGTAAGTTGCGCTTGAGCAGGGGACTGCCACCAAATAGTGATGACAACGTTCTCGGAGTCCATCTGCACAGAATAATCCCAACCTGGCTCTGTCCGGTTCCGCTCCTGAAGGGAGGCGAGAATAGCTGCAATATCCCCACCAAGGGCGTCAACTTCTTGGCGTGCTTCCTTCCGAGCGCGATTCCGCATGTTGGAGATTTGCCGAGGCTCCAGTGTATTATCAGGGAACTGAGACTTGAGGACCTCCTGCATCTGCTTTCGTGAAAAGGAGTCTGAAAACCGTCCGACAACTTCCCGATGCGCTGCTGCTGGCGGTCGCTGCACATTGCCACCCTCTGGAACATGGTGATCATGGTTATGCTCTGCATCGATAGTGGTAATGTGCCAGTGCTGACGTGGCCTGGGCATTCGACAGAGATTAACGTGGGCATGACAGTCTGTTCTCCCAGATTTCCCATGCCGATGGTCCGAGGGATCAATGTCGATGAGATGGGTTTCTTTCGGATCGCGGTATCGGTTGCAGCGTAGAGTTCGCTTCCTGAGCACCCCGTTATCATCTTTATGAGACTGGCCGAGGATCCACTTGTGCCCCAGAGATTCCTGCGCCTGAAAGACAGCTGTGATGCCCTGTTCAATGGTATCATAAACATTACCCTTCCTAATCGGGCCAAACACAACCAGAATCTGTCGCGCTTGTTTGGGCGCAGCATAGACAAGACCAGGAGCAGCAGAATCCGTTTTTGGTTTCCTGTGTGGTGGAGATACCAGGTCAATAGAGACATGTTCAACCTTCCCTGAACTCGGAGGAACATGTTTACGTTTGAGGCTAGGGCGGAATGGACTCAGGAGCTCGTTGATCTCCTGCTTCGTGGCAAGACGAGGGGGTGTGCAGAGATCGACAACATCTGGGCTGCATAAATTTAAAACTTCCTTCTTGATACTACGCGGTGTTTTAGGTGGGGGCAGAGGAGAGCCGGGAACAATTATGGTTCCAGTGTCATTTCGGTCTCGTCTGGCAGGCAGTGGTGGTGGAGGAGAATCAACGACGATTATAGTCGGAGTATCTCGTCGGGCTGGTTGTGGTGGAGGGGTATCAGGAATGATGATGGCCCCAATATCATCTTGTTGGTCAGAGGAAATGGGGGGATTACAGCGGTTTACAGTGCCTCCGCTCAAGTCAAATGAGAAGTTGAATGTGGAATTGAGAGTCAAATCTGACAGCTGGGAGATAGGAGGGACAGGATTAGGTGCCCCTTGTAGTCCTTGTAGTACAAACGGTGCGGCCAAAGACGATTTAACAGTAGAGGAATCAGAGGTGGAATTCAGTTGATTCTCGAGTTCGGGGAAGATCACGGGCTGTTGCAGAATACTAACTGCCCAATCGAAGATGGGGTGTTGTAACTAGTTTGTAATCGAGACTAAGCACAATAGAATATTGGATGAGAAAGGCGACGTACATTGGCTGAGAGCATGTCAAGATTGAAGTCCCTATACCCAATACCAACATCTGCGATGAACCCCGGAACCTCTCCATTCCCCACAAGAGTGCAAGGCGTAACCCAGTCGGAGTAAGTCTGAATCAAATAAAATAAGGATATGTGCTATGCTTATAAAATGCGATAATACTTACCGTTGTTTTTCGCCGAGCGAGAAGGTGATAAAGAAGCAACTCACGCAAAAAAAACATCACGGAACTGGGCCGACTGTGTCGAGCGCCAACGAGGAGTGCCCAGACCAATGCGGAATTCCACAAAGTTCATTGAGGCAATTCCACAGCTACCACCGCCGGCCAAAGTTGTTTGTCTATCGATGAGGCCTGCCTCTATATGATTCTGATTCGGAGACGGCTCATAGTTTCGAAGTCCGGAAAATGCCCAGCGGAGGATGGGCAGAATGTCCGGGGCAGCAGGAAGGTGCAGAGAGTCGCCATGCTCAAGATCGGTGATGGACACCTTGCAAATGGAGGAATAATGGGATGTCGTCCACGCTACAAAACCAAGCATGTCAACATTGCCACTGCGGATGCGCTGCCGCAACCAGACGAGGTTTGGACTGTACGGTGCATTTTGCAGGGCCAAGAGCTTGCGACAGTCATTCATGAAGGACGTCGGGAGAAACAGAAAGGAAGGCTCTTCACTGAGGAAGGCAGCAGCTCGCCGAAAGTAAGTCAATTCGGCTCGGGCATTGAGAACATCCTCCATTGCCCAGCGTTCATTGAGAAAGCAGCCAAGCGCATAAAGGGGTGCCTGAGTGACATGAAAGCCGGCCAGATGCTCAGAAAATTTATTGAGCTTAAGCTCCTCAATGAGATTGGGGAGGAGAAGTGAATAGGACACTACGCGATCCAAGAGACTGGAAGCAGCCTGGAGGTTGTAGGCCTGGTTGTTTACACTCATGATGAGGCGTATCTGATACACAGTGAGGGTCGGCCATTTGTATTCAAATATGACACACACTTTTGACAGATGGTATCGCACAAAGCCTTCACCGAGCTGAAGGCAAATCGAGCGGGCACCCTCCTGGTGGAATGCCAATTCCACAACCTGCGTGATTGGGAACATGTCATCCAGACATGGAATGGCTTCGCCTGTGGTCAAGATTATCTCCGAAATGGTGGTCGGCTCCGTTCCGTCAAAGAGCCATTTTTTGATACTGTTTTTAGGCAGGATACGAGGAAGCTGATTGTTTCGAATGATGTCGGCGGCGCCAGCAACTGTTATGCTGGCAAAGTATTCGGCAGAAAACCGTGTATGCGGGTGGGGAGTCGTATATGCTGCAAAGGACATGGTGGAAGCAAAAAGGCAAAGCAGATAACAGGCATGACAAGGTGCAATTTGCGTTGTGGTTACCGATCACCGATCGAGATACTCTACCTTTTCAAATCGACAGGGGGTGTGACCCGTGACTCGTTGAAACATTTTGACAATTTGACATCAGCTAAAAGTTTCCGTGACAAAACCGGAATTTTCGACAGATTAGAGCTTTCGCAGTGGTTTGGGCAAATTTCAGAGGTCTGTATCATATGGTCAATTCGACAACTGCCTTTGTGACGTGTAATCCTGAACCGATTTCGACACCGACAACCCTGTGACGCGTGACTGTCGAATTAAAGGTACAGTGGTAGGTTTCAGGAACACCTGAAAAATCGAGTGGGACAGAGGATTGCAAGCTTAACTAATTAGCCTGAAGTATTGCATTGTTGGTGGTCTTCCCCGAATACATGCCAGAAGGTCGCTGAGGGCGACATCGACTGACAGGAAACTTAGTTTCGTATAGGATCACGATTCATCCGGAGATCAGATCTGAGATCTGATGGCAGCAGCCGGTCCGAAAGATAAGATCACGTGGGGGTTGCCAAATAGAAATCGGTTATATGGCAACCCCCGTACTCTTGGCACGGGGGTTGCCAAATAGAATTATCCATTTTTCAAGGCCACGTCTTGACGAGTCGTCAAGCGATGTCGTCAATGACGACATCGCGCTTCTCGACGTATATGCGCGCCACAACCTTCGCTTTCTGGGTTTTACTCTATCTGCTATGTCACACAACTCTTGCCTTTCATTTTTACTCCCCCGAAGGCTTTGATTTGGCCTGTAAAATCTTGCTTGATGTCCTTCCCAATTTCGAGCCGCACCACTACCAAATCGACGGAATTTGCAAAGTTCTTTCGGGAATTGACCTCGTAGCATCGACCCCAACCGGCTCTGGCAAAACTGGCTTCCTCTTTCTCTTGATATTGGTCATGATAGCTATCGCAAAAAGTCCGGGACTCTGCCGGAGCGTAAAATTCCCGCTGAACCCCGTCATCATCGTGGTGTGCCCCACGAACTCTATAGAGCAGCAGTTGGTAACTCCATACTCTGTGGTCTGTTAAAGCCGTCTAATGTCGTCTATAAGGTTACAAATATGGCCGCGCTTGGGATTACCGCATTATCAATCAACGCGGACACTATAGCCGCGGCTCGCATCGCAGGCGACCAGGATCTCTGGACTCGGGCCCAGGAGGGAGTTTCCATGCTCATTCTCGGACCTGAGCAGCTCATCTCGCCCGGCTTTCGCGCTTTATTAAGCATTGATTCTTTCTATGATCGAATTTGTGTGCTCGGCGTGGATGAGATCCACCTCCTAGTTCAGTGGGGCCTGACGTTCCGCAAGGCCTTCCTACAGATAGGGCTCATGCGAGCTCGCCTTCTCCCCCGCACTCTCGTCATCGGGCTCACCGCCACACTTCTATCCGACACAAAGGTGGAAGACTCCATATATTCCATCCTCGGTGTGAATCGAGGAGAATTTCACCTCATTCGCCGTTCCAACGCACGCTACGACATTCAGATCCTATTCCGACAACTGCACTCCGGGCTGGACGGCTGGTACTTCCCGGAACTCGCTTGGGTACTGAAAACCCGCGACAAAACCATCATATTCGGCAGCACCATCTCCCGTGCCTTTCGAATCAAAATATACCTCAACTCTCTCTACTCCTCCAACCCCGACCGCGACGTCCGAATTCGCATGCATACGGGGCTTAATTGGCCTGAGGACAAGCTCGCGACGCTGGAGGATATCGTGACAGACCCGCGGTGCCAAGTCATCATCGGCACCAATGGTCTCGCGCAAGGCAATGACATCAAGGTTATCAAAACCGTTATTCAGATGGGAGAGCCGGAGAGCATGGAGATGTACGTCCAAAAGCCCGGACGTGCTCGCCCAACCGCCACCAACCCTCGCGGGATCTTTTACATCTCTGCTGCACGCATGCAGGTGGCGGAGACGATTGTTGCACAGAGCGACGCGGAGAATGAGGCAGAGGTTCAGGATAGTCTTCATACCATCTGGTGGCCCCGGGGGCGTCTTCATCTTCCACCTCCTCAATTGTGACTCCGCGAGGCGGTATCTCAGGCTCGTTGACGGGGACTGTAGCTGGAGCTGGTGCTGGGGCCGGACCATCATCCTGCACAAGATCCATAGGCTGGTCATCGTATGGCTCCGCTTCGGACATATCCTGTTCGACAGGCTCAGGAGATGGTGATGTCGTCTGTGCACGCCTGTTTCTCCAGCTATCGGGCATGACCTCATTCAGCTTCTGGCGGCAGGCTGGGCTTTAGCGATATGGGAGCCAAGTCCCCTCGTTGTGCGAACTCGAGCCCCACAGAAGCGGCATTGTAATTTTTGGGACCAGCCATATCGCGATGCGGAGTAAGATACTGATTGTGATGGTCAATGTGCAGTCACGTTTTTCGTCGCACTTGGTTTATTCTTTTAACAAGTGTAAACAGTCCACTCCTCTCTCTCTCCTCTACTACCACAATGGCAAGACCTGCCTCCATCTCCTCCGACTCTGACTCCCAAGGGGGGGTCAACTTTCGAAAATCGGACATCGGGTTGGTTATGGGGGGCTGGCAATCGATTTTTGATTTTTTCAGATTTTTCCGATTTTTTCTTGATGAGTTTCCCACAGTGGTGGGGGAGGGGGGGAGGGGGGGAGGAATCGTTGCTCGAACGTAGAGACTGGGAGAACTTAGTACGCAAAATGGTCAATAGAATCGGCACGTGACAATAAAACTGACTTAGAAAGATTTCGATGTTCGGGATTTTCAGCCTCAGCCGATTAGGTTTTGGAGTCGTAGAAAAGGTGTGGATACGTTTATATGTATTCCTTCTTTGGAAACAATCAAAACTCAGATTTCATTGCACAGTGAATAAGACAGTCTTATTTTGGTATTTTGATATACGGCCGTCCGCCGGCCAGCCTGGATTACTGGAGGTCAGTTACATGAGGGAATAGCAACTAAACATGTTTTTTGAGTTTCTGGAACACATCAACTCATTATCCGCCTCCATATACACTGACCAACCTCATATTTTGTGACAAAAATATCTCCATGTTGTATACCTGTTCAAGGGTGGGTATGGTTGCTGCTGAGGAAGATAACTGAAATGCACTGAGCAAGAGCAATAGAAGAGATGAATTACAGTCATAGGGGTTGATGGGTGGCAGTGCCATTCGGTCCGGCTGCCGACCCTGAACTATTCTCTTCTTTGCGACATAGCAAAGGAAATTTGGGACAATGTGAGCGCAGGGATCCCTACTCGTAAACAGTTGAATGGAGTTCTGAGAGTTGATCTCGGCGTTTTCGGAGCGCTATGGCGCGGCGTATAGGGAAGGGCGCGGGTTCGGGTAAACCCGGCGGGTTTGCGGGTCGGGTCGAGCGGGTACGGCGGCAGAAAAGCGGCGGGTGGCTGAGATGCGGAGTGCCGAGATGTGTCTAGGAGGACAGATGGATAGCCAGAAGTGTGAGTCTTTTTTTTCGTGTTGGATCCGGCTTATTTTATTGTTCTCAGGCAAGAAAAGAGGTTCATACAATGTTGGTGGCCCCTCCAAGCGAAGCATTCAAGAAAAGTCGAAGAAACTCCGAGACGACTTCAATAACGGAGTTCTCAACATTTCTGCGACTGAACTTGCGCAGGGATCCGGATCACAGTCTGCTGGGAAGCAACAAGATCTAGCCAGCATGTTCTCCAAGTCCGCGGCCAAGCGCCCTCGCACCGTTTCCATCTCTTCTGATGACATCGAGATCATTTCCCCGCCTGTCGATCCCCAATTCCCGCCGTCTAAACGAGCTAAAACCCATGATCCTTCACCTGATACATCAGCATCTGTCCCTTCCTCATCTGCACTCGACCCTGCTCACGGAGAAGCGGAATTCACGGCTGAGTCCGAGCTTCTGGAAGATCTGGAGGTTCCGCCCGAGCAGCTCGAGAAGGACCCCAGATCGCGCGAAGGAGATGTGGCTGTTGACTCAATTGTTGCTGCCGACGATATTGCAGACTGGGTGGACACGGTCTTGGATGACGCTGCTTCTAAAGAGCCCGCTGAGCTTGAAGCTTTGGCAGTCGCGTCCCTTAACACCGCGCGCAAAGAGCAGAATTATCGCAACACTGTTCTGTTTGCAGCTCTGGCGGATTTTTACCGCTGGTTGCCTCGGATGGAACGTCTCAGAGCTGCATTAAGAGTCGCAAAAAATCATGGCCGTGGCCCTGCATTTCGGCGCGTGCTCTGTGCACAGGCTCGGTTTTTTGAGGCCAATGGGGCACTTAAACCGGGTTATCAAGGACGGCGGGAAAAGCACAATGGCCTGCTCGATAACAAAGGGTTCTACATGGGTGTCCAGCGGTGGCTTCGCACTCTCGACGTCGGAACGGTAAGTTGTCACGCGCAATGTCCCACACAATAACTAATATCTCCACTCAGGTCAACCCGACATTGTTGCAGCGGCATGTTAATTCAACATTATTGCCTTCGCTATCGGTCAAGAAGACGACTGTGAGCATTCGGCACTGCCAGCGCTGGCTGTGGAAACTAGGATACCGCCGCAAACGACACCACATCGGGGAATTCCTCTAAATTGATTCGGCCCCTACTGCTCGCGGGGATAACTCTTCTTGCATTCTGAGATGCCTTCATGTTTCCTTTTGCAGTGTTCATCATACCGTTTCATTTACCAGCCAGGCTTAAGTAGCCTGTATTCCGCTCCAAGGCCGGGTGATAAATTGGGTCCAAGTTCACGGGCGCAAATGTTACAGAATACAATAAACTGTAAGCTATGGTTCAATCACAGATGAATCATGATGCGATTTCTCCCAATCCACCAGGAACTTGGAAAATTTACGACCCTCAGTGGTCTCTGCATTGACTCTGGCCGAAACCTCATTTGCACTCTTCTCCCCGCCCTCCCCAAACCTCTCAATCATCTTCAACAGTTTCTCGGCCTCTGCAAGCACTGTGGAACTCATTGACAATGCTGATTCAATCGAAGCTTTTATGATAAGCTTCCCAACTCGCCCCTACATAAAGAGCATTGAATGATCAGACAGTTCAAAATATTGAGGCGGGAGAGGAAACTCACCTCTGAACCGGAGGGCTTATTGTGGTACTCCCTTGAAAATTCCGCAGCAAACTTCCAGAAGGCTGTGCGAACTTTATTTGTCAGTTTCCTCCCTTGACTGTGCTGAAAGGTGACATGGCCTGGACGTCCATATAGCAGACCCTTCAGCCAATCTACATCTTCAGCATCCAGGTGAGAAGTTCGCTTCGTTGGCATGGGAATTTTGCTCGATCCTGCTGGATGACGAGGAGTATCATCATCGGAGATTGAGCGTTCACGTTTACCGACGGATACTGATGTCTGGAAATGCATTCAACTTCAACATCAAGTTCATAGTAATGCAGATCGTCTTACCCCGGAATGCTCGACCGATATTTCCAGACAACAATTGGCGGGGACTTTAAGCTGCGCAGGAGAGGTTGAAGCGTTCCGGAGCATTTCAGACCCAGATATTTTGACAAAGTATCGCTTCCATCCCGGATGTAGAGGGTTGTTGAAGGCTAGCTTGACTGGTCCTGAAATAGGTGAGTATCATTTGTTTTCAATATTCACGCTGCACCAACCATCTATCGATGATGGGGAGTTTTGCAAATTGTGCAGGAGTTGACCTCCATCAACGAGCCATTCCCCCGCCGGAAGTTCACCAGTGGGTTAAATTTCAATGTCCTGTATAAATTTACTGGTCGGCTTTGAGCGCATATCCTCAATCAACAATTGAAGGGAGCGGTTTGTAGATGGCAACGGTGTCACTGAGCGCGTGGAGGTGTCGTCCGGGTCCCGGGACACCGGGTCCACAGTATCTGTCACGACATTCAATTACTTGTACCACAATGATTATGGGGACACACATTCGAGCGGAGAAGGCTCGGAAACCAGAGTGAATCCATTTGATACAATATGTGCTATCAGGTCGACCTTTTTAATCCTGGACGGATTGAAGACCGTCTCCTTAGGCCAGCGAGTGATTTGACTGCGGATAATCACACTCAGCTTACAGCTCTTTGCGGAACTTAGGGCGCGGCCGATTTTTTTTTCCTTTTTGAGCTGTTTTTGATCATTTCAGCCAGAACAGCTGTTCTGACCTCAATTCTCAGCGTACGTTTTTGAAAACTATATGAGCAGAATCACACGACAATTCCGCAGGGCATGACATCCTCCATACCGCCGGTAGTAATTATAATATATTATTTTGCATGTTTTGCGGAGATCATCTCTTGTGTCGTGATTTGAAGGTTGTGTGGGATGTTGTATAGCTCTAAAAACAATTATTTGGATGGCGGAGGGCACACTGTCCTCGTAATTGAGGCATGGCACCCGGAGCATGTGAACAGTGGACTTGAACAAGCAGAATATAGGTACAGCTCAGGCTCTGTGTATTTGTGTGATCTATGATTGAATGAGCTGAAAAACTGACCATTATCATTCTATTGAGTGTCCTGGAGGAGTCCCACGGCTCGGATTTGCTCTTGTACTTCCTGTACAGCACCGCGAGACAACTCGATCACAACGATTCCGGGCACGTGACCGCGCTTGTGATCACATTGGGACATGTCGCGTCGCCGGACGGGGATGCACAGAGTTGATCTGAGGCGTGTAATCTCTTGAAAACACTTCAAAGTCAGAATATTGACAATTGGTTCACTCGCTGGAGGATAGAGCACACAGATATATAAGGCCTAGACTGTAGGAATATTTCACAGCTTCAAGTCCACTGTTCACGCGCTCCGGGTGCCATACCTCAATTAAGAGGACGATGTGCCCTCCACCATCCAAATAAGTGTTTTTAGAGCCATACAACATCCCACACAACCTTCAAATCACGACACAAGAGATGATCTCTGCAAAACATGCAAAATAATATATTATAATTACTACCGACGGTATGGAAAGATTCTGAGGACATCATGCCCTGCGGAATTGTCATGTGATTCTGCTCATATAGTTTTCAGAAACGTACGCCGAGAATTGAGGTCAGAACAGCTGTTCTGGCTGAAATGATCAAAAACAGCTCAAAAAGGAAAAAAATTGGCCGCGCCCTAAGTTCCGCAAAGAGCTGTAAGTTGAGTTGAACTCGTAAGTCGCTCTGAACCAAGGGCAGTGTACGTTGGTGCATTGATCGCCAAGTCACCATTTCATCGCAACATCTGTGAATGGGACACCGACAGAACTGTTATCGGCCACACTGTTAGAAATCCCACCCCAACAAAAAACTCCGACACCACGAAGACCCTGGATTCGGCGCCAGACAGCCGGGCAATTCCAACCGCAGGTCTTGCTCCAGCTCATAGTAGAGATGGATTGGTGAAAGCCACGCTCCTCCATCTCGATGCAGCGTCTGACACTAGGCTCATTCCAGCTCTCGAGGACGCGACATTTGTTGACGAGTTCCGGGTATAAAATGCACATAGTTGAACATGTTGCAATGCACATGCCTAGAAGCGATGCGATGAGTTGATGAGTTGAGGATAAGACCAGTGAGCCAACAGGGACGAACCCAGTGTGGAGTCAGCAGCCATGGCAGGTGTAATGACACACTTGTCGATGCTTTCTGTGAGCTTTATAGGGTGGTCCTAGGAGCGGCAATTAAAATAAAGAATAAATGTCATTGTATGAGACACACCAAAAAACGAGACTGATAATCAACGTGGGACTTGGTCACCATTCTGAACGGTTTCAATACACCGGGCTGGGATTAATTAAGCGATCGCATCTCAGGACCCACTACCTAAAGTTAGTGGGCATTGACTTACAACAACAGCCTCAATTGGCATTTGCTCAATGAAAACTGATAATTAAACAAATGTTAATGCCAGCTAGCTACGAACAGACAAGAAATAATGTAAAGTAAAAGAACGTAAAGTCAAGTTCTAACCATTTGAACTGTCACAAGTTCGGAGAAATGCTAACGACGGAGAAATGCTGCCGGTGAAAGGTAAAAAAAAGTAAATTTAAAGGCAAGGGCTGCCGTAGTAATTAGTGAGTCAGAACCAACTGCGTAGGCAGCTCACATAATGGGTCGACTTGTACCAAGGGCAATGCACGTTAGAACATGTGTCATCGAGCCGCCACTTCATGTTAGCCAAAGCGGTCCGTGGAACTCCGACAGAACCGTTGTCGTTCATATTTCTGCTGAATCCGCCCCAAAACCCCTACGCCATGGAGGCCCTGGATCTGACGCCAAATAGCGGGACAGTTCCATCCACAGGAACGGCTCCAACTCATAGTTGATAGATTGCGGTGATAGCCACGCTCACCGAGCTCGATGCAACACTGGATGGTGGGCCGGTTCCATGCTTCAAGAGCCCGGCGCTGCATCAGAAGGTCGGGATACAAGACGCAGATCGTTGAACTTGTAGCGATCATCATTTCTGATGATGTATTAAATCGCTGGTTGACAGCAGGGAAGAGAAAAAATGTACCCATCGTTGTGGATGCTGCAGTGGCCGGTGTGATAATGCACTCGTCAATGCTCTCTGAAAGCATTATGGGGTGGTCCTGACAAATGTCAGATCAGAGACAGAGCAGAGCGGGATGGAGGGTGGCAAAACTTACGACCAAACAAGACTCATACTCCAAGTGCGAGGTGGTTACCGTTTTGTATGCTCGCGAAATGCCAGGCTGGTGAGTGCAAGTGGGGAACTGAAGACGAGCAAAGAACTCTTCCCATGGCCCAACCTGGCCGAGCGGCGTATAAATGTTGAGATTCGAGGGAACCCATTCCTCAACATCGTCTATCGGAGGGGCGAGGACGTAGGCGAGGGTTGATCCGGCAATGGCAGATTCGGTAGCCTCAAGAACATCGAAGAAGGTTTTGATGTTGTCGTGGCCAACGAAAAGTCTAATCATGGCGACGAGTCGAATCCGATACAGAGTTTTGACCAGCTCACGAAATAACTGTGAGGTGTGACTCAGCGCAATAAGTGTCGAAAGCGTGCAGACGTCCATCATGTGGTATAGGATCAACTCGTTGCAAGCCAGGAACTTGGACGTATTGATGTGCCTGTCGCGATTAAACTCAGTTGCGAAGATGAAGATGAAGAATCAAATACTTACGATGCTGTGGAACGTAGATTATATTGATGATCCATCCGTTTACGTTTAGCCTTGCGCTGAGCTTTCATTTTTTTGTGGTTGTGGCCTTTTGCCATCGTCCTAGGTGGGTATTATCAATTAGACGAGCACGAGACAAGAGGTAAATCTGACGTGCCAGGACTGTCAGTACGTCAATGTCGATGTCGATAATCAGGTAGGTAAATGGGTACACCTTAAAATTGACATGGCAGATGTGCAAATTTTTTCTGCAAACGGACTTTATTTTGAACATCTACATTGCCAAACTGACCTTTCTTAAGGCTTTTTATAGCTTAAATTCAAAGAAGAAATAATTAAAATCAGTCTGTAAACACACAGTCCCTCTTTGCTGTTAAATAAAACCAAGAACATGACAATGAACTTGGTTCCAGAATTTCTCAGCGTCAACACTGACATTGAAATGGCTAACAGGTGCTGGGAAAGTGATCACGTGATGTCAGAGTGGGGGAGGCCAAGGGGGTTTGGTAGATTAGAGGGATCTGATGGCACCGCGCTTGCCACCTGGCCATCACTGAAGACTGAGAGTCGGAACTGCCAAGTGGATGTAAGTAGGATGCCGAGGGCATCAGCCATTTGACAAATTGCTTGCGGCTTGTTTGGGCTTGTGAGCTTGTTGCAAGCTCACAAGGTCAAAATTTTCCAAAAGTCAAAAAAACACCCCCGCTGAAAAGGGGCATCAAGCCCAGATCAATCTGCGAAAAAAAAAAAAAAAAAATTGGGAAATTTTGAGCTTGTGCTGTTTTGGACATAGGTTTGTGACCTTGCGAGCTTGCGAACTTTTTGAGCTTGTTTTGAGCTTGTTTGAGCTTGTACAAGCTCATACATCGATGTTGCCACAAAGTTTTGTGTAAGGAATATGCTTAGTTTTAAATAATGAAGGGAATGGTAGGAGCAGAATTTTAATTTTGCCCCTGGTTATTTTCCTGGCTTTTCATTTGCATTTATAACATATCTTTGAGGTCATAATCAGAAAATCTGCTCCCATTCCTATGATACAGCCGACACAAAACATAATGTTAACAGAACCAGGGGTCCTTCAGAAGTGTTTTGGGTGCCTCAGATTTGTTCCAACTGGCTCGTGGTGGCCATAAAATGGATTTGCCATCGAAATCGAGGGTTCAGCAGAGGAACCAAACATCTGCAAACAGACATTTGGTCAGGCCGGTTGCCAGTCCCCATACATAACCAGGACCGGTGATTTTGGTTTGATAGGTCGGTTCCCTAGTCTGGACAAAATTTTGGTCAAATTTCGACCAAAAAAAAACCAAATGTGACCGCTTTGCCGAAAGAACGATTTTCGCAGGCTCAGAAAGCGTGGGAAAATTAAAATAGTCCGCACAAAAGTAAAATTGAGGCCGATTTTGCGGAACCTACTTTGGGGTAATCACCGGTCCTATATATGGGAGTGGGCACTGTGTGATGTGTGAGGAGAAGTGCAGGGAAGGGAGGGAATAACCGACGTACTGTTTTTCAAGGTGCTTGTGAGTGTCCTAATTTACGTCGACTGAGAATCACAGGCTATGTGGGAGGCAAGCATAGCCTTACCCGATCATCTATTGCCCTAGCGATGGGCGTGACTGGAAGGAAAACACCTAAGTACAAAGAGGGACAGCTTACGAGAAAGTGATACGGACCCACGAAGACCGTATCGGCATCTCGCATGTATTCATTTGCCGAGTTATCCCGCGCTTGAAGGAAAGAGTGAGGGGACCAGTCAAGATGGAACGAATAGAGGCCCGACTATTATCAACGTCTCCATGGCCAGGCAAATCTACAAGCGTGATGCCAGTCGATAGAACCGGAAATACCCCCCGGATATGCACCCTTAACAACATAAGAATCGTAGGACAGATCGAGTGGATCATGTATACAGACCTCTCTACCAGGGGCCAAATGGACCGATGATCTCCACACGAAGAAAGGCATTGCTCCAACTAAAAATGATGAATGAGTGACCGACGATAAATCATACCACTTACTTTCTTCCCGAAGTTTTCATGATTGGATGCAGAAATGGTGGGTTCTTGGCCCAGGTAATCACTGACGGATGGATCTGCCAGCAGAGAGTCGGCGTCCCACGTTGCCACATTCAAGTCTCGTAAACTAGGGGACTTTTAGAAGAGAGTATGCGGAGGACATGCTAACATACTGCGGGTATATCTACATTGGACATTCGCGGTCAGCAGAAATCCATGAAGGATGATGCACACCTGGTAAAGTTTTTCCCTGGCCTGAAAGGCTGGGGAGAGATGAGAGGTCTCTGCGCTCTCTTCAGAATCGACATTCGCTTCGAGCCTACAAGCCCAAAAAATAGCATCGTGGCAAAACAGTTAAAATAAATGGACGCACGCATCATCTATAAGATGATTGAGTTCCTGCAGCAGCAATTTGCGTCTTAAATCAAAATCATTGCAGCGTGGCTGTGAAACACACTGTTTTCCACTGTGCCAAAGATTTGTATGAAATCTTGGCAGTGATGTCTGGCCCATCACTGTACGATATTTCGGTCACAACAGAAGTACAAGCCGCCCCCTGAAGGAAGGTTAAGACACAGCAAACTTGAATGGGTGAGGGTACACAAACTTTGCCGGAAGTAGGTAGTAGTGAACACTGTAGAAGAGCATTGAGGAGGGTGGACTTGCCGCTCTAAATTGTAACATGAGACAACGCGGGGTCAGGTAGTTGCTGCTGACAAACCCCTGGAAAATATGATTGAACGACCCGCCGCAGAAGAAAGTAAAGCACTGCACCTGTTCTCCCAACTATCGCCACCTTATAAGGTTTCTGCGACGCCCTGCGACCGAGGAGCTTCATTGAATCTAGTTGGTTTTGGCAAAAGTATTAATGTCGCTGTGGCAGAGTGAAGAGAAATAGATACAAATTATGACGCAAAGTGCACTAAGTTCTTCAAGTCTGTGCGAGAGCATCATCGTTTTGGCTGATGTTTGTTCCGAGAAGGCCGAAAGAATGCAAAAATCATACAAGAATTGAACTAGAGACCTCCGGATTTTTCCACAATTGAGAGGTGGGTAAGTAACTGAGCCAAAGCACCAATACTTGCGGGTACTCGTGTGAGTATGGGGGGGTAAAAGTTTCAAACTCGGATCCGTGACCTACCCGTGGGAACGAGTACCCGGATCCGCGGGTATGCATACCCACGGGTTTTCCCACGAGTAAACCTGTGTGGACCCACAGGTTACTCGCACTCGTGGTATGCCTTACTCCGGGGTCACCCCTGCCCAAGCCTGCTTCGCCATCAGCATAGCTTCTAGAATGTCGATTTTGTATACATCAAGCTCGCCCGCCTCGTCCATGTCGATAGCGCGGGCACAGAACAGCTTGCGATGTTTTGCTTTGAATGTGCGGATGATCCCAGCGTCGCACGGTTGCACAAATGGGGTGAGATTGGGGTGGAAGAACTCAATATGGATGTTGGTAGGCTCGTATGTCACGTAGTGGCCTTTGAAGTTTTCGAGGGTGAGTAGAATGTGCCGCTTTTCACACCGCATTTTCTGATCAAGATCCACAAGATACCTGTAAAGATTCAGAGGGCTGTAATTGTTTGCGATGTTGTGGCACTCACGACTGAAAAATCTTCTTTGTCATCCATGCCGTCTGGTTATTGTAATATTGAAGACCGAGGGCTTTACCAGATTTCTTCTTGAATGCACGTGGACACTTGGCGTGGCCAATGTACAGCGGCAGGAGCTTTTCACCCGTTTCACTGCATGTCAGTAAAATGCTGATCCGTTGTTTATTCAATTTTTTGCCGCTCATTTGTTTTGTCGCCAGTCCGCGGTCCGGGGTCGCTCGCCAATTGAAGCCTGCGCTGGAAGAAATCACCAGCCTACTCTCCGCCTCTGCTGCTGATCCTGGGATCAAGCAGGAGGATGACGGGATTTTGTCCATCGCCCTTGTCGCCCGTGGTTCTGCCCCCCGCCGTGTTGCTGCCGCTACCTCCTCTTCCCCCTTGACTGGCACCATCTCTGATGGCTTCCCTCTCGACTCACAGGGACATCGCTGGTGCGATCCTACCAATTTGGACTGTCATCGGTGCGGTCGTGCAGGCCATATTGCTTACAAATGCATGCATTTGATGCCTGCGTTTGTCAAGGATTGGATCAATTCCAATCTGCGCACTCCTCAGTCGCACGCTGCGGCTTTCGCTTCTGCCATCGATGCTGGTCTCGACGTGGATTCATTCTTGGGGTTGTGGGAGAAACACATGGGAGGTGGCTACGGCGATGTTTCTGGCCCTGGTCTTCCGCCGATTCGCACCTAGTTGGGAGAGGATTGTAGAATTGGGTGGGAGTTGTCGCATTTGGTGGGAGTTGTGATGTTTTCTTTTTCTTCTGTGTTTGGTGTTCCGTCTGTCCCAGGTGGGAGTGTTGAAGTGGGGTTTGGTAGTGTTTGGTTCAGATGGGTCCGCCTTCCTTATTTGTACTCTGTCACATATTTAGTCATGGTGTGACAATGTGACAGGGCTTTTCGCCTTCCATCTGGTGCTATATCTGCCTTTTCGGCTTCCATCTGGTGATCTCATTGCAATACCATCTTCTGATATCTGTGAGATCTTTTGTCTCTGAACTGCACTGTGCATTTGATAACACATATTTGTCCAGAATCACTTTGTCCTCCACAGAACATGTGCCCTTTCTTAGCCGTTTGAGAATGCTGATAAGTAGTGGGTCGCTCTTCTGTCGCATTATCTCCTCCAACACAACTACATGTTCAACCTGATGCCAAATCTGGATACCTTTCACCTCCTGGCGAATATTTTCATTTAGGTCGTTTAGATTCTCGTTCACATGGCACTGAACTAGTTCACGGGCAAATAAAGAGTTGCCCCGTGGTGGAGGTAGCTGACACGGATTGCCGCAGATGGCCCAATTCAACCCGCCGCATATACGTTCAGTGACACCTTTTCCCATGCACAGATATTCCGAAAGCCTTGCTAGGTCTTGTGCGTTAAGGAAATACACTTCGTCCAGGATGAGAGTCTCGAGCGGTGCAATTCTTTCCTCAAGCTTAGTCCATAAACTAGTTTTCGAACAATATCTGACCTCACTACAGTGCCCGTCACCACATCACGGTTCCGGATTTGGCAGTGATCGATCCCAAATATAGAAGTTGTAACTACATTTTGCCCGAATGAAGAGTCACATTAAAAACACCTCAGAACACCATAAGAGATGCTAAAGAAGCTATGGTGTGCTTCCCAGAACGATTGAACAAAAATTTGTTTTTCGACCCCGACAAAAATGAAACGTAACCCTATTACGTAAGGTAATTTCCCTTTTGGGACGGATTAGGGTTAGGATTTTTAGGGCCTGGACGCGCGCTCGACGATGCCGACGTGCTCGTGTACGTTCGCCGGGATCCGGTGATGAGACTTGAACTCCTTTACTGCATATGCAGCTTGGCGCAAGTTTAAACCCACCCTGCAAGAAAGTCAACGAGATACCGAAGAATTTCACTGCAAGCACACCTGTAGGCATCCATGTATCGATAGCAATGACCGAAGTAGCGACGGATGTTATCATTTGAGATGAGGTCGAGTGATTCCGGGACAAGGGTTTTGGCACAGGGGAATGTTCCGTCGGTCAATTCACGGAAACCTGGCAATAATCAGATGGATGAACCAAATAAAACTGAGAGACTCACGGCGCTTCAATTGGCTCCAAACCATTTCGATAGGGTTCAGTTCGCAATGGAACTTCGGCAGATTTTAAGATCGAGCATTGGTAAAAATATCTACTTCCACTGGCACCGAGATTTCTGGCTGTCCGGCTTCCGACTCAGGATCAGAATCCACAAATGTGGGGTCCACCGTCAGTGACGGATCTACAGGCAGGCGAGGGACGACAGGTGCTTCATTGCGTTTGGCAGCTTCACGATTGATTGCGGCCCGTTGTTTTCCGTTCGTCTTCTTCGGCATCTCGCCCGTGTGATGGTCTTGTTTGACAAGAGCCCCACTTAGGTACACACAAAAAAAATCGCCGAGCCCCGGAAAAGTGAAACACCGTGGGAAAAAATGAGATCTTTGTGCGAAACGCATTCTTTTGGCCAGTTTCCTGGCTAGAAAAATCACAAATAATTCACAAAAATTTCCTCGGCCCGAGGAGCACGTGCTGGAGAAGTGGTGACGGGCACTGTATTAGGGTTGCAAGTTCGATGCATCAAAGTTGTCACGAAGTCACGTCCCCTACCATACATGAGGTCAAGTTCAACGCCTGAAAACCACCAATGGCCCATCACTGTGCTCCATTTGATGGGATGCGACCCGTGAGTGGTCCTGGGGACTAGAAAAAATCTCAAAAATCTTATTCTTCCATATGAATGGCTTTTAAATTATAACTCAGGGTTCAGAGACGGTAAAAAGCTCAAAACGCGTGCAGAACGCGTCCGGGATATTGAATGTTTGCGCAAGCATCTCCCATCATTACGTAATAAGGCGAGCTAACGGTGATCAGACCGCGGTAACTAACAGACTTCAGAACGAGGAATGAGCGAGGGAGTCTGTCAAGAGAGACTACGGTTTGCTAGGACGTTGTCGGTACTACACCGGGCGCCACACTATGTTGGGTTACAAAGGACTTGTCTTTATACAACAATTTGAATCCAAATCCTGCCTTATTTATTAATGCTCTTGTGCGCAAACATCAGACTTTTGACATTTGACTTGTGACCTTGTACAAGGCCAAACAAGCCCGAAAAAGGCCTGAAAAGCCGGCAAGCTCACCAAGTGACAAACCTATGTCCGAATTTCACAAGCTCGGAGATCTCGTCCAAAAATGGCAAGTTTTCCGAATGCTACGAGGGCTTTTGCGTGCTGCTGCGTGTGCTGGGGCATGTGCTAAGAATTGTAGAGCTTAGTTGTTGTATTGCAGGTCAATCCCTCACCTTGGAGGGGGGTTATTTTTTGACTTGCGGCCTTGTTCGAGCTTGCCAGCCTGTCGCTTAGCGTTGCCAAGCCCACAAGCCGGAACAAGGCGCAATCAAAATGTCAAAAGGCTGATGAATCCAGCCCAGCGAAAATGGGGTAAAACTTCGCATTGGACTTCCCCCAGATGCCACCTCCGATTTAACTGCCTTGTACAATCAGCAAATTTCACTTGTACGCGCCATCGAGGAGGTGGACAATATTAAAACAGTCTGTTATTTTCTTTCTTTGAGTTGAAGTCACACAACAACGCTGACTGAATACTTTTTCTTCTTGCTTCTGCTAGCCAGCTAGAATACAGGAGGGATTGATTTCACAGAGCATGGATGGATCTGATGAACTCACAGTAAGCCAAACCGTCCGCGGAAACCATCCTAATGTCTGACGAGCGTGCCTCTAGATCTCGATTAAATCCAGAGGTTTGCAAGGTTCTACTTTGCCCGTCGGCTGTAATGTTGCCCTACTCATGATGCTTACTCGTTTGGACACCATGGCTGGTGGTCTGGACAGTTGTGTGAGGACCACCGCAGATACGTGTTCTCGAGTAAGCTGGGCTTTAATCTTCGAAAGATCCTCGATTGACGACTACTTAGGTGTACTTATGCATTGGTTTGTCATGCAAGGTACTAGATAACAAAGAGTTGCAAGATTGGATTAATCAGTCACATGAGTTCATTTACGTCTCACTGAATAAAATGTTGGTTTAGTGACAAATTAATTACATGGTGTTCAGTGCCAGCTCTCTCCATTTTCGTGCCAATGAAGAAATCTACGTCCTATGCTTAACCCGCCCGGAGGGCGTGGAGGATGTGCTTTGGAAAAGAATCGGCAACGAAAACCGGCTGGTGACCGTGGACGCCGCCGCAGAGTATGAGGACGCCCTCGCCTTGGCGACCAACGCGGATGCCGACCACGCCGATGCTGTAATCGATGAGCCCACGGTGGAGGGAGTGGCCTTGTCATTGATCACCAAAATTTCGCCCTCGGACTTTTGGCTGACTCCGTGTGGGTATTGGAAAGGCCCTACAACGTACACCCCCAAATTCGCCGATCTCAAGCTCTCCTGCCGCCTTATTGCTCCAGAGGAGCCCGCCTTGGCGGCGGACTTCAACGCTGCCCAGAAAAAATTGTTGTCTTTGATGAAGAAAATAGAGACGCAAGGCTATAACAGCAAGGTGGGAGTGCTGGACCTGTCGAAAGCGGGTATCAAGCTGCGGCACGTCGTCTTTGAGGTGTGTTTTACTCCGATAGACTTGATCGCCACTTAACATCCTTTAAAGGAAAAACGAGCCGGTAACGAGGGTGAGTGCAAGAGAGTTATTCAAGTTTGAAGGTGTGAGTAACCGGGGAACATAGATGAAGACGACTTCAAGATGTGCGAGTGGCCAGCCAAGAGCGAGGCAGCGAAGGCAGCGCGTGACGAGATGGATACGAGCCACAGGGTGCACCGCATCCCCGCCTACGACGTGGGAGGCGACCTCATTCCCCCCGATCGCTACGCTTCCCTCTCCGGTGCTGTGGTGCGGGCGACGATTACGCTCACGCATTGGGCCATCGGAGCCTCCAAACGGGATTCATATGCGGCGGACATTGTTTCTTTCCGGGTCCTAGTTCCCGGGGCGCCAGGCGGTGGGAGCGGGAAACCGAGCAGCCCGTGGAAGAGGAGAATCGAGGACAGGGATCCTGGCGCAAGTCCCATGAAGAAAATGCGTGAAAATTGAGGTGCGTCCCTTCGGCAACGATGACGGGACTTAATTTGAACTTGATATTGCAGATGCACGCTGAGCGCTGACTCGGGAGGCGCGCCGCGATTTTCTTGTTCTTTCCTTTACAAATGATTGTATGTACATAAAGCAAAATACTTTTAGCAAGCAAGGTCTCTGTCGACGTAGTCGGCGCTCCCTAGTGTAATTACATGCCAGAATGACATATTATAGCTTCAATTTCATATCTCGACCATTTCCCCCTTCAATCTCGCCTGCGAGCATCCCTGCGGGCTCCAACTCCGGCATTTCGTCTTGCTCCTGCTCCGCCATGAGTGAAAGGATATTGGAAGTCAGTGGGGCGACTGAGGCAAGCTCCCAGTATCCCTCGGGGTTTATGTTGTGCCATAGAATCTCGAAGTTAACCATGTCTGTTGCTATTCCTTGTGCTGCAGTTGTCAGTACTCGTCCAGTCCCATCTGACCTTCAAAGTCCAGCATCGCCCGCATCATCCCTTGCGTCTCTGTAGACTTCTCCGCATTTGTGCCGACAGGTTGCATGACTGATATCCGGTTCTTGGGTAGTCTGTGCTTCGTCATCTTGGCCGAGTCGAAAGCAGCGGTCGGCGGTCTGGCCGGTTTCGGAGTGGAATAAAAGACCTCCGGGGCGAGTATGTCAAGTGGAGAGTCGTTCTGGGCCATCGCAGCGCGTCAGAAGGGCATGATACGCGTCGAAAGAGACGAGACGCGTGAAAATAAATGAGTTGTTTGGTTGTGCATCTCCCATCATTACATAATAAGATCCGATGCCGCTAATCAGACGCGGTAACAGACTTCAACGAACGAGGAACGAGTTAGATCCGTTGAAGCGTCTGTCTTAGAGAGACTAGGGAATCGCACAGTTTCAGGCCGCGCATCATCGTCTGTGAGGTACCATCCGTACGGCTCCGCATC
Organism: Mycena sp. CBHHK59/15; assembly: GCA_029204085.1. Lineage (NCBI taxonomy): Eukaryota > Fungi > Basidiomycota > Agaricomycetes > Agaricales > Mycenaceae > Mycena > Mycena sp. CBHHK59/15. The sequence goes on along the minus strand of JARGXW010000047.1, from coordinate 74,995 downwards.
TGGCTCGCGCGTCTCGCTCGCCTCAGGTGACTGCGCCCACCTCGACCCATCTGGAGACCTTGCTGGTGACGGCGCGGGCTCTGGGCGGGAGATCCATCGCATCAATGGGAACGTCATTACGTTTGCATCGCCACCCATTGGCCAGACCAGTGGCAATGGTCATATGGTGGCGTTTCATGTGAGTCATGAATCATGACATAAGCGTGACTTTTCGGACTTCAAGATCAAGAGGACTCGTCTTCGCAATCGTCTGACCTTCAAGAAAACCGGCCAGATGTCCAAGGTCACCTCTGTTCACCGTGTGGTTTCGAGTCCTGTCTTAAACTTCTATCCAGGTTGGTGCTGCGATTCGCAGGGAGCATGTCGCCGCCGGCTTTGTTGATCCCCGTGAAAAGCGGAAAAATCATGACGATGGCCACGTCGCCAACCTTATTGCCGTGCCACAGTATGCTGATATTTTAGAGCACGACGAAGCATCGGATGAAGACGAGGAGGAGCATATCAGTTCCCGGCTCGTCAACTCTCGCAGTGCATGGCGCAAGCTTCACGCTTCCTGGATGGTCATGGCGAGACAGGAGGAAATGGCCGCTGAATCAGCCGGCGGTACCCCCACACCCGACGGCGATGTCCCTGCACCCCCACCCCCGGGGCGCTCATCAAAATGGCTCCCATGTTCTTTGGCTAAGCTGTTTGGTGGGCAAATTCCGCAGCCACCAACACGGGCGCCACGCAGGGCGTTCACGCGCGAGGAGCTGTTGATGGAGCTCCTGGCTGCGGAGCATTCGGACGAAGAACCCGATGACGGGGAACTCGAAGGTTCGGGCGATGATTATGAAGGTGATTAAATATTGCCAGAGCTGTGGCGGCTAAAATGGCGCCCCAAAAAATGCCCTTAAGGCCTTAATATACCCTTAATATGAACCCCTTATTAACCCTTAAGGCCTTAACGAAGAAAAGTGCCCTTATTAACCCCTTAAGGGAGAACACTGGTCATGATGAACGACAGCCTCACATTTCGGATGTTGTGGCCCCAACGGGGATCGGGACTTATAAACGACGACGGATCTCTGATCTTCTCCATTCCCTCCCCACCACCTACCACCACCACCTTTCCCGCCCCCGGGTACCGCAGCAATATTTAATGATGCCGTCTTTCGGTGACGACGTGACGATCCCGCCCTCAGTGGGTGTTCATCTCGGACCGGCCGACGGCCCGGTGCCTGCGGCGTCATCTGACCCATCTCGTGACATCCGCTACGATAACCCAAATGCCGGAGAACTTAACAACCGGATCTCTGATCTGAGGATTCCCCCTCTCCGTCAAAGACAAACGGGGGGTTCGGTCGGAGGACCGATTTCGCCGCCGGATGAACGTATAATGAGGCCCTCAAGTTGGTGATTTTCCGTAAAAATGGCCAAAAATGACCAAAAATACTCAAAATGCCGGACTTGAAATGGGTCTCGCAAGCTCAAAGCTGGATCAATTTAGATGAAACAAAATGTGGAATAGGTCTATTTTATGAGTACTTTCCTGCCTTGTAAACCATTTTGTGATCCGAGATCAATCCAAGAAGCCGGTTTTTCAGAAAACACTCATTTATTTCCTGGAGGGTCCAATGAGGCATTGTATGGTTTGAATGGTTGATAACATCCTGAAATCACTCAAAGATCATGTCACAATTTTATTTGAAGAGATTCGACCCATAAATGAGCTCAGACGGCCGCCACTGTAGATGTTAGTGGTGGTAGCAAAGCTGGAAGGTAACTTCCAACTTGAAAGTGAAGCGACGTACTTTTATTCAGTTTCGGTGGCTTAAAATCCAAATCAGATGACACTCTCAGACGTGTCCGCTTTACCGGGCCTGGAATGCACGAACCAGTTGCGGTCCCTCGGAGATAGGCTCGAATCCATCCTGTCTATGAAGGCGAACCTGTCGATAGACACGACAGAATTCATAGACAGACCAAGTTACTGGTCTACCTCGGAGACTGGTATCTCCGCCACCTCCTTATACAATGAACTATGATGCGCAGACTGGGACTATTCAGACTCTTGTAGCGAGAGTGGCCAGTCTTCAAGTTCAACGGAAAGGTATGTGGATTCTCTGGAGTGCAGCGATTGACTCGGAACGAGCGAGCTAATTATATCTCTAGAGCAAGAGCATTTGTAAGCCATTTTAGAAATGGAGCTTGAGAGACACATCCGAATCGCGGCCAAGAAAGCGCTGGTCTCACATTGGGGGTTATTTTTGATAATCGCCGTCACGGTGGGGCCGCTGGCCCTTGTTTTCGTGCGATCCATTGGACCCTAGACTTGTTACCAGTCTGTAAGAGCGCAACAATTGTGGCGAGCACCGTTGCAAACGCGCACGGAGCTTGGGCCGCTGAGGTCATGGGGATGACCAATCCTCTGGCGAGTCAATCCCCGGCGCACACCGAGTCAACCGCGCGTTCTTCAGATGCGATGTCGCCGTTGGCCTAAAGATGGGGTTAGGGAGAGTGTAGTTCAGTAAATAGGATAGATGTGAGGCATGGAGGTTATAAGAATGCTTATCGAGAATGAGGGAAACCGGGTATCGTCCGGGACCTGGGCGCGATGCGCTTCCAACGATGCTTTTGATGCGTGAGAGCGAAAACGAGGCGCGATCACGTGTGGTGATGGCGCGCGCGTTGACGTGTCGTGCGAGCGTAATCGTGGTGGTGAAGTGAATGGGGACCTAGATAGAAGAAATAACCGATGGGAGAGAGGATAGTGAGTGGGAATGGAATAGATGAGAGGAATGGTGAGCGAGTGGCTGTTAATGCCCGCGTGGGAACACACGCATAATGGACAGAGATGCACTAGCGATGAGCGTGCCTAATGGCACTTCCACACCGTCGCCGCCCGAGTCAGAGGCAGAGCTGCTCCCACCGGCCGAACTGTCATCATCGGAATCGTGATATCCAGCTGGGTGCAGCTCCAGCATATTGTCGTCTTCGTCACTGCTGGAGCCAGTAGAGGATGTCGAAGAATCTGAGGAAGATTCTCCGAGTCGCCAGTCCGATCCAAGGAGATCTGACCAGTCGTGGCAGCTGTCAGCGGAGTCCAAGCTGCTAGAGAGGTCAGAGATGAGTGAGAAGCTGAGGGAGGAGTCCCCGGGCTCTGAGTCAGAGCTCATATCGATGGAAAGGGTGTCGGCAACAGGTACAGGCTGTTCCAAAGCAGCTACGTCCTGCTGAGTAAAGCCAGCGCGCGCGTAGTTGGCAGTTGCACCTGGATTTGGTCTTCCGACGCAGAGCTGTCTTGACACGTGTAGTGTGGTGCTGGAGGAACGTCTTGAGCACGTCGCGAGCGCGACGTTGGCGCGAGGTATAAAGGCGGGCCATGGAGGTGAAAAGTGCCATGGAGGTGAAAAGTGTGATCTACAAATTGGCGCCAAAAGCAGAAAGCCTTTCCGCTTTTAGCGCCCGCATCTAGTAGGCACACCAAAAATGGTTACTGACTAGACAGGCCTACATCTGTACAGAATCTCTATCTAAGCAATTTAAGAATCGAGCTCAGAATCGGGGTGGTCAGAGCTTGCCTCAATTCTTGCCCAATTCTCCAGACAGAATCGGACAAGAATCAACGTCAGAATCTTTTCAGAATCGACGTGGGCTGACCGCTTTGACTTCCCCTAATGTTTGCCCGGCCAGCGGTTCACGAGATATGGATGCTTTTTGTTGATTGCCTTTTTAGGGTGATGGATTACCATATATAGTAATAAAATGACGTCATGCTTACGTGGTTGGTTGCCTTGGCCTCGAAGTCTTTTTTTGAAAGTTGCGCGGATCGGGCCAATTCGTCGGAAAAAAAATCCAGAAAAAATATGGGACACACTGCCTAGCCTGCGTGGGTAGTGTGACTTCTTGTGATGCGGAGTGGCGTGACTGTCCCCGTGACTTCCTCTGCTTATGCCACAACGCTCCCACTACACATCCGGCGATGCAGCCGCAAGAGCTGTTGAATCCACCCTCAACTCATCCGCAAAACTTTCTCGTCGGAAAAAAAATCCAGAAAAAATATTAATATTTTTTCGGTAAGATCATCTAAATGTGCCCATATCTCGTTAACCGCTGGCTGGGCGAACATTTGGACTTCAGATCCAGATTGCCGGACCCCATTTTGGGTCCAAATCGGCCTATGTTCCAAAATTTTATTTTCTGGACCCCCTTGGTACGAGCTCGTACGAGTGCCGACAAGTAAATTGTTAAAAGCCCGATCCCGCAAACGCAAGAAAATCACAACGATTACCTTCAGTAGAACGAGCCAACTGCCAGCGGCTGCCAGTTCGGTGGCTTCAGGAACCGCTCCAGGACCTTCCGCTACTGCTCGTGTTCTCCGTGAAAAAACCACAATTCGTTGGTGGAGAGAGAGAGAGACGAAGGCAAACCAACTGTTCCATCAAATCACGCCATTCGCGTGCACAGACCTGGTGCATCCCCGATCAGGAGAATCTGCGGAGTTTGAATGACTTCAGTGAATTCTCCGTCGCTCGGTCGTTTCATTCTCTCTGTTCAAATATCTTGCTCTGCATGCCTCTGAGTCGCGCTGTTGAATCTCATTTCACACGTAGTCACTGGCAAATCATAAAATTTGACATGTAGACATGGGTATATAAGACTGTCGGTGGAAGGAAGATCATGACTTTACAAAGGACTCACCTGGTTGGCATACCATGCCTCATCCTCCGTCACTAGAGGGATATAAAAATTCCGAAAGAGAAAATCAATTTTTAGGCAAGCAATCGGGCAGGAAGAAGTGCTAAACAAACCAGATTCCACCCGACAGATGTCAGACAGGCTCGACACTTGTTGTGCGGGAATTGGGTTACCATGGGAGAAGCGTACGAGGCCGGACGGTGGAACCATCAATTTAAAACGGCGTGTCCAGCATTGCATTCTGGGAAGAAGCGACCGACGATGGGTGATGGATTGGACGGGGTCCCAACGCTGAAAGGGATGGGATGGGGGAAAGTACAAGCAAAGACCGAGAATAAAGCTAGCCGCCCACCCGTGCCCTGCCCCGGCATAACCGCCAGCACTTGTCCGCCGCGCTTGCCAGATTATCTGAAGCGCCCGATTGCTTCTGGTGGGGGGGCTCGTTCTGCGACCAAGATTGCCCGCGAGAAGTTCCAGAAGCTATTCCGAAAGCTGACGGACAGGCAAAAGGAAATCGTCTCTGACACCCAGAGGAACGAGTGGAAGTGGATAACGGATCACGCCAAACAACGCGTCTTTTCCACGACCTGCAAAAAGCAAGTTTTAGCGCCCAGCGCTGACGGTCAAATACTCCCTTGCAGCGAATGCTGCGCTGTTCTCGGAAATCCCAGATTCAAACAGGCCATTCGACTTCCCATTCCCGACAGCGAGAACTATATCTATGTCAACGAGAAATACAGGAACCAAGACCTCGGGGAAATCTACGCGCGTACCATCGGCCTGCAAGAAATAATTGAGACTGCGGTATGTTTTGTCTCGGCCTGTGGACAGCTTGTTTGCTAACGGGTCGCGTCTAGGACGCGAAAAACACGCCATGCATCAAATCTGCACAAGGTACACTGCAAGGGAAGTATACAGACTTCAAGGTGTTCGGAGGTCTGGTCGAAGCCATGATACAAAAGGTCGACCGTCTCGAGCGTGGGGTTGGGATGCAGAACTTCAAATATCCGCCAGCTTGGGACGAGATGGCGCATATCGTCAACATCCACAGTCCGCGCGCCCGACCGGCTAAAGGCAGATCTTATCTTGGGGGGTTGCTGAATAGCAGCAACCCCTTGCTGATTAGAATTATCCGAAATCCACCTCCGTCATTACGCCCAAGTCACCGTTCAGAGCGTGTGATTATCGCACTGGCCCGACCAGCTAGCAGATCTTATCTTGGGGGGGGGGGGGGGGGGGTTGCTGAATAGCGGCAACCCCCGTACTTTCAGCACGGGGGTTGCAGATTAGAATTATCCCTGCAAATAAGCTCGTAGGTAATCTCGGCTCCAGATGTTTGGGTGTGCCGCTCGCTGCACTCGCGAGGCGGACCACCGGACCGCTCGGAATGATCCGAGGCAGAGGTTTTGATGAAAAAGATTGGAAAAAGAGATGCGGAAGTGCACAGTTACTTATAGGGCAGTGTTCAGCAATCTTTTCTCATCAAAACGTCTGCCTCGGATCATTCCGAACGGTCCGGTGATCCGCCGCGCGTCTGCCTCGCGAGCGCAGCGAGCGAACTGCCCTATAATGTCGGGAACGAGACTAGCTCGTAGGAGCTTCCATTCCATACCTGTCATTCCCTCGGACATGGGAGGAACTTCACTTCCATTCCATATTAATATGGAATGGAAGCTGGACCCGACCCACTTTCAATTCGAGGGGGCGTGACGCGTGATCGTTCCATGGGACAAAACCGATATTTTTGATAATCACCACCAGCTGGGCGGTAGCGAATCCGACGAAGTATCAAGGCGGAGACGAGTACGCGCCGTACCCGCTGACGCCCGGGACCGAGGCTGTGGGCACCGGGGAGTGTTTCGGCTGCGGCGCCCGCCACTTCAAGGATGCCCCCCACACCCGCGCTATCGTCGACGTCAATGAGACGTTCTACCGCCGCGTCGCAAACCGCATCATCCGTTGCACTCTTGTGGGGAATGGAGAGGTTCCGGGGTTCATCGCAGATGTTGGTATTGGGTATAGGCTCTGCCTTGATAGATTTTTTGTACAATTTTTTGTTCCCCTATCGCCAGTGTGCTTCTTTTTAAGCGGCATTGCCCTACCGCGTAGTAAGTATGATCGGCGAGGTTGGCGGTCGAAGTGTGTAATGGAAGCATGAACTCATCGATTAGCATAGAGAATTTCACTCACGAATGATCGGGCGAGGTCGGAAATGTAAGTATGTAATGGAAACATGAAATCATCGATCAAGTTCTCTTGAATGGACGTCATGTAAATTTCAAAATTTAAATTGTCACTGGTCCATTTGGTATCATTAGGTATCAGTTGCATTCTGGGTGATGGATGGTGCTGGAAACCGACTATCCAAATACAATCAGCGTCAAACAGAATAAAAGTCGTTGTGTCATTGACCCCAAACAATGGCCAAGCAATGACTTTCTTCTTCTCATTGCTTGAGTTCTGAGGCCTATCCCAACCCAATATACATTCAATACATGCTGTATACATGTAATCTACAAGACAGACCAGGTTCCAGGGCCAATGGCCCAGTACAGGCCAAGAAAAAATCTGTGCCAGTGACCAGTTTGTGTCAGTGACCGGTAGTACTGTACCGTCCGGTCACTCGTTTTTCAGAGTTCGGCGGCATTGTAAGTCTTACATACCTGTCGTTATCCGTCTACGCGTCTCCTCGACAGGAGGCCGGCGGAGATACTCTCGCTACATGTGGTTAGATGATGATTGCCGCCGATTTTTCACGGCCATAGGTATATAAAGAGGAGTGTTCTGCCGTTGTGCCGTTCTGCTCCTTAGCTACTCTTCATTAGTCGCCGCCCCCAATTTCACCAGATATTCTTGCTTAGGATGGCCTTGCCAACCATTCCACCCGCCCCGACAATTCCTCCCCCCAAGCCCCCCTCCAACCAGGTATGGCCATAACATTATGGTTGAATGCTGGCTGACAATCTTATGCAGCTTGGTGCCCATATGGCCTTGCCAACCATTCCACCCGCCCCGACAATTCCTCCCCCCAAGCCCCCCTCCAACCAGGTATGGCCATAACATTATGGTTGAATGCTGGCTGACAATCTTATGCAGCTTGGTGCCCATATGGCCTTGCCAACCATTCCACCCGCCCCGACAATTCCTCCCCCCAAGCCCCCCTCCAACCAGGTATGGCCATAACATTATGGTTGAATGCTGGCTGACAATCTTATGCAGCTTGGTGCCCATATGGCCTTGCCAACCATTCCACCCGCCCCGACAATTCCTCCCCCCAAGCCCCCCTCCAACCAGGTATGGCCATAACATTATGGTTGAATGCTGGCTGACAATCTTATGCAGCTTGGTGCCCATGATGCCTTCCCTCGCTACTCTCCGCTTGTCTTTGTGCCTATCTACGCACTCTTAGTCCTCGTCGCTCTATACTTGCATCGTTCCAAAAAATATGGCCCGGCTCGCAACTGAAAGTGTGTGCTCCTTGACCCTATTACATAGATGTCTCTCTGATGGCAACTGCTAAGCTTCAACAGCTCTCCACGTGTTTGCGCAAAGGCCATTCGATCGATGGCCGATGAATAACTATGTAGATAGCTAACAACAACCTGAACTTGAACTCTGCACAATTTTATTCCTCTGCCAGTGCTTCAAATTGAGGGTAAGAGAAGTTTTCAAGAGAAATTCATCCAGGCAATGTGTGTGTGGTATGCCGGCGAAACCGATTTCCCTTTGACGACGCTGGGCTCTCCTGGTACAGATGAGATTGTATGGGCTGGCAGCAGAGGAGTCGCGTGCCAGACAGTCTATGCGCCTTGTGTAGAGCAATGCGGGTGTGGCGCGGGGAATGACAAATCACTAGTAAATCTCCACAAATATTGACCGGTGGACCTCCCTTCTTCAGGGAAGTCTGAACTGGCTGACTGACCACTAAAGAATACAAACAACTTTACATGACTCGAGTCGACTGCCATCTATGATAGAAAGGTATACCCCGAGTTTGAAACTCATGGACACACATAGTGGGGGGTCCTCTATGATAGTCCTCATTCCTCAAAGCAAGTCCAACAGCGGTGTTTTTTTTGGGAAGAGGTGTGTGCCTTTCATTTGGAAAATATTGCTGTGTATCTAGGTCAAATCACCCCTGGTGCATATTTCTGTAAGTGTCCCAGGTGCGCATATTTGCCAGATTGTAGGCTATTGACAAATAACGCGACCCGGAGAGAGGCCCTGGAATTCAATGAAGAGTCCTGTGCACAGATTAGGCTGGAGAGAGTAGCAAGAGTTGAGTTTGAGGTCCAGTCGAGTTCCTTGATAGCGTGACAACACGACACGACACAGTGTTTACGATAGAAGGTCGAGAAGCCAGTGTACTCCCAAGGGTTCAAGGGCTTAAACACTTAAGGGATTTCGAAGGCCTTCAGTAAGGAATTTTTAAATTTCGCCTTGCCCCCACACCTCACCAAGTCTGCCAACACCCTTCCACAAGGGGGACCTGCAGAACAAAGCACAACATTACATATTCTGCAAGGTGTGTGTTAGTCACCACCAGGATGATGATGTCATTAGTGGAACTCAGGCTGATGCTGTAGGGTCTTGTTTATTACACTTGTTTATAAACCAGTTTTTAAATGGATCGGGCAAAATGGCCCGTTTTTTATTACTAAAGCTCGATCCGGAGCCGCCAATCTTTGATGGCTCCTTCAGCGATGCCAGCTCTGAGGAGTTATGTCTGGCTCTGGGGTCTACTACGACGAGGAACTCAAATACTTGCACCGCTTTTTCAAGGCCTTGCCTGAGAGAATTCACTCCATCTCCGAAAAAAGAAACTTATTTCCTAACTTGGTAAGTTAACTTGCCCCTTCGGCTTGGCTGCACCGAACTTAACTTAACTTTTCCCACGCTTGCGCACTTAACTTATTTGAAACTCCACTCCACGGCTACGGACGGACACCTGAAAAGAGTTCCCCAGCCACCCCTTAGGCCTTTGGATGATTTATATATTCCTTTAGGGTTCTCAATAGCCAGATCTTGTATTATACTCGTCTATTACCGGCATTCAGCTTATGTTAAATTGTTAACCTGCCAGGAGCTTCTGGGGAATTGGCCGCTCTTGCAGATGAATCAGATTTCCGGGCACCGTTGCAGGCCGAGCACCTTTTTCAAGAGGTCATGGGAGTTCATGAAGGAGGCCAGAAAGAATCAGTGCCTATCATGGTACCTGCAACAGTAGATGAAGTGATAGACGAGTACACCCTGAATACAGAACAGGCAAGAGCATTCAAATTCATTGCTGAGCACAGTTTGCATAAGCAGGATGCACCACTCCGGATGTTCCTAGGTGATCCCGGTGGGACGGGCAAGTCTAGAGTAAATGGACTGACCGATTTCTTTACCAGAAGGGGGCAAGAGCGACGGTTTAGATTGGCTTCATTCACAGGTGTTGCAGCCCGAAACATCACAGGGATGAGCCTGCAAAAGTGGTTCAATCGGGCCGATACTACTTCTTCCGCATATTTCATCTGCATGGGTACGCCTCAGCTCATGGCCTTCTGCATTCTCATACTCTCTTAGTGTTGGATCCAACGATCAAGGACGCATATTTCCGCACGCGTTGGGAGCCCAACCATTTCAAGAAAGCCAATCGCCGTGGGAGGTCATTACAGGACGGGATCCAGATATATATACATGTACAAATACACAGCATCGTCAATTTATCGCTCGTACAAATTTCTACAGAAGTCCAATGTGTCAATCCACACAGCACGGTGGCTGTTCATATTGCGAGAAAGGGAGTGTTGAGACAGGGCCAAGTGCTGATTCAACTGAGCGACCTGATCTTCACTGAACGTGCACAGCGGCTCCATCAGGACAGCGTCCAATGGTAAAAAGGTTGGATTGCGTTGAACTTCAGGGTAATTCGGTCGAATATGTTCAGTTTCCTCCATGAGGTTGATTGCCACCCCCCCAAATAAATTACTGCTAACTTGAGCCTAAATAACCTCAATTAGCAAGGCTTTCCAACGTTTCTGGACCACAATGAAGCTGGGCATAGGATGATTTTAAACAAGCATGCAAAATATGTGTTCTTGGATTCCTAAGGTACATGGATCGTGGCTGAAGTGTTAGTTTCAGCATTTGGATTGAGTTCTCAGCAATGTTGCCAAAACTTGGCCCATCAAAATTTAGTCACTTTTACTTTGACAGGCCGTTTCCTTCCGAAACAGGCTCAAGTCTGTTCAAATTTGGTTGAGATGACTTCCGGTTCTGTCGAAGTGGTCTTTCTCTGATTTTTCACCAATTCTACTTTCCAAATAAATACTCAGGGAAACCTCCCAAATTTTAGGAAATGTATGGGGTTTTGCTCTCGAAAAGTACTTTCTGGCGGCTATGGCTGCATGAGTAGCGATGTATGAGCTGTAGCTTGAAGGGTAGAAAGAGTAGTTATTCGCAATTTTGCAGGAGGAATACGGAGACTAGGATTACTACATGTGAAATTCTCTCTCCTACACTTGACTTCTCAACTCATCCAGAAACTTCATCAACCTTCCTCTGGCCCCCACCGTATAAACCCCTCTGTCCTCCAGATCGGCTTCCTGCAACTTCAACATGTCCTCCCATGACATCCCATGAAAACAGTGCTCATATTTATGGAGCCTTTTGGATCGTAACTGTCAGGCACACTAGCCAACACACTATGGAAGTGCAGAAGGCCCAAGGCTGAACACTTGCTTAGAGGATGAGTGAGGAATAGAGGAGGAGAATGAGCACTGTATTGCTAGTGGAGATATGACCAGCTCAAGACTGGGGAACTACACTACTACAGGCAGGTATATATACTACTAGTCTATACAGCTTTAGGCAGTGCTACAGCAATGCATCACAGCAATGCACAGTCCTACAGCATTGCACAGCTCTGCACAGTATACAGCTTTGTATAGCTCTGCACAGTATACAGCTTTGTACAGCTTGTCTGGCTGTGTCTGTTGACAGCAGAGCTGTACAACAGCAGTATCTACTATACTAGGATGTCCATGTGACTGCATAACTATGAGATAAATATGGAATAACTAGTGATAAGATAAGATAACAGAACTGTTCATGACATTACCCCCTTCTCTAGGGTTGTGTCCACACAACTGGTCGATATGATTGCATCTTTCCATTCTCCCAGTTGTACAGATACCCTGGTAAACGAGGAGTGGTGGTGAAGTTTTCAACTGGCTTGTACATAAAGCGGACATTCTTGGGCTTAGGACGAGGAGCTGAAGGGTGTTTTCGGTGAAATTCAGCTATCTTGCCATCTGCATGAGTAAAGTCTGATGCAGACAAGCCTTTCCAATGCACAAGATATTGAAGCTTCCCTCTTTGAAGCCTTGAATCAAGCACTGCTTCCACTTCATACTCTTCATGGTCATCAACAAGGACAGGAGGAGGAGGAGGGGGTTTCTGCTGTGATGGGAATACTGGGGGTTTATAAGGCGAGATCAACATATTTCCCAGCTTGACCGTGCCATCCATATACAGAACTCATCCGCCACTTGAAGAATAACTTCCCGGTTATGTACCGCTTGTATTGCGCGCTTCATACGCAGACGCAGGAGCAGGTTCGTTTTGCCCACCTTCACTAGTTCTGCTTATAGGATGATATCATACAAAGCTGAAGCGAGTTGATGTGCAAAAACGAAGTTGAACATGATAAAGTGAGTGAAAACACGTCAGAAACGTTGACTAAATTGCATTTAAAAGCAGGAAAGTCTCACGAAAATTTACATTTATGGAAATGAATCCACCACGGTTCCTCTACGTCACAGCGCAAAAAAACATCCCAGTATGCAGGAAACTCAATGTAAAAATAACGAGTCTAAAATTACATTTTAGGACTCGTAATGTGCCTGGGATGCCAGTATTTTGTACCGAGACCATCGCAACAGAGCTAGGGATTTCCAATGGGAGTCCAGGTACACTGATATTGATTATATACGAGGAGATCGACAGATGTTGACTTCAGAGCATACAAAAACAGCAAAGCCGACACACCTCATCCGCATTGAGTCACACTCAAAACAGTTACTGACACCATTCACTTCCGCCTCCCCAATTTGGAGAAAGCCTACAGTACACCCAAGCCCCAGAATATCACCTCTACTGAGTCCTATCGAGCCAGACCCATACCCCACGCCTGCACGGCAATTTCCCCTACCGATGCTCAACTTCTATTTCACACTTCTACAACTTTCTTGGGACCATTTTGATACTTCTGCTTTACCTGTACACCCCATATCCCAGACGACGACCCAATTATTTCTGTCTACCAACCCCGAACTCCGTTCTGCGACACTGAACTACCTCCTACCTCCAACTGGTCTATTTCCCAGTTCTGCCCATTCCTCTCTGAACCAACTTAGCAGTGTCTCGTACGAAACAGTGCGCTATAAATGTCCTGAACTAACATGGGCCTTGATGCAGGGAGCATAGATTCCTACACAGCTGATTGTGCGCCGACTCAACGTTGACTTCCCGTGAATGGTGAATGCAATGATACACCTGCTTTGCCGCTAAGAGCGCAAGCTAAAACAAAAACTCTACTCCACGTGGAGAAACAGTAGACGCGGGTGTGTGAGGTGGTCTAAGATGAACCAAAGACTCAACTCCTGGTTAAGATGAACACGACGCCAGTGATGACTAGCGTGAGACGGTGATGAGGGACCAGAACTGAATGTGGAGGCAAGAGCTAATGCAGAATGTGCACAGATAATAGTCTGCGGAGCGGGACAACAGCGACGGAGGACCTATAAAAGAACTAGTGAGCAAACATGGCCTAGGTAATAGCCTGGGCGAGCGAGAATGATGTGGAATGTGCACGAATAATAGCCCGTGGAGCCGAGTGAGTATGATAGCAGGTAATAGCCTGCAGAGGTCGATGGTTCAAGTCAAAAAAGCTAGTGGAAGGAAGGGGTATATGATTGAGAGGATAAGTGGGGTACAAATCTCCTACTTTATAATGTAGAATACTTGTGGCTTTTATAGGAATGCCAAGACCTGAGACAACGGTAACTGGTTATGAGTACCATGCAGCACCATAGAGTTCGCGGAGATGGCCCGTTTAGGAAGAAATAAGCTTGAATATCTATTTTGCAGAATTTTCCGATTCGAAATGGAGCCAGTAGGAGCTGTGGAATACCGAAAAAGTCATGGAAAGCCATGAAAACCATTGGAAAAGTCGTGGAAAATCCAATAATGGGTGTGGAATGGATGCGAAGTTGTTTCGGGTGAGAAAAGAACAATAACCTGTTTTTGCGGCGTCCCCTGAGGGTGAATGTGCCGGCCAGACTCGTCGGAGGCGGTCAAGTCGCATATGAGAGATGTGGTCAAACATGTAGTGATCCAATCAATGGACTAAGGATGTCGGCCTCGACTATCTGAACAAGGTAGTATATATTCACAGTGGTGTATTGCACTCATTCTATCCCAACTCTGTAGATTCTGAACTGTTATCGGCCATTTTGAGTTGTAAATCTCAGTCTGCGCAAGGTTGAGATGTTTCACATGACATCAAAAATGATTGTAAATACCTGGCAAACAGAAACTATCAAGACACTATCTAGTGAAACCAGGCGAGATTGATGATCGCCAAGTCGAACAAATGTTGTCCCCGGCCATTATACCCCAGCACAGGGAGGGTATGATTGCAGCCAAGACTTCATGTCAAGCTGCAATTTTGGTCTAGGACCTTAGAGATTCAGGATTAGGCATGAAAGTAGGTATAGTTAGTAGGTAAAATTTTCGTTTCAAAAAAATCTGGGGGTCTCATAGCATGGGAAAAAAAGCGCAAAATCTCGAGCAGAAATTTCAAAATTCATTGTACCTATTTCGCCTTGGCCTTGCCCTTTCCCTTGGTCCGAGTCGGTACCACCCCTTTCAACACTGCATCTGCCTTGGCCTTCCACTCTGCCGTTGCATCCACCAATTCAGTTGCACGCACTCTGCGGTGTGATCAATATTTCTTGACAGCAAACTCGGCAACTGGCCCTGTGGCTCCTAGACGGTACACACTGGCGTAGTAGCGATGTGCATGCCGATAGAATCGCCGGATGGTGGGAAGGGGGCAGAGCCGAAGGCCATCATCAATGAGGTCCTTGGCTTTTTGCCAAGTTCCATTAGAACGCTCCTGGAACCACCGCTTCACCCAAGCCCAGAAATATTCGATTGGGTTCATTTCTGGGTGGAACTTGGGCAGGAAATGGCACACCATCCTGGGTGCAGCTGCGATCAACAGAGTGGCTTCTGGGGATCAAGGTTGAGCGCAACTCCAAGACTGGAGACATTGCCATTTCACAGCGCCAATATGCTGTGAACATGCTTGAGCAGTATGGAATGTCTGATTGCAAGCCTGTTTCCACCCCTATGCTGCCTGGTCTTAGCCTGACCAAGGAGATGGGAGCCAAGTCTGAAGACGAGTCCAAACACCTCAAAGGCACTTATATCAGTGCTGTGGGCTCTCTGATGTACTTGGCTATCCAAACTCGTCCAGATATCTCCTATGCGGTGGGTGTTCTTGCACGCTTCAACAGCAATCCTGGCGAAGCCCATTACAGCGCTCTGAAGCATTTGTTCCGCTACATCAAAGGCACTCTTGATTACCGCATCACATACTCTAAATCTCCTTCTCCTTACAAGTTTACCACCTATGTCGACCCTGACGAGTCGTTCTTCACGTACACTGATGCTGATCATGGTGGTGATAAAGACACCATGAAAAGCACCAGTGGTTTCATTGTGATGATGGCTGGTGGACCAGTGAGCTGGAGAAGCAAACTGCAGACGACTGTGTCTCTTTCCACTACAGAGGCAGAGTACGTTGCAGGAGTTGATGCTGGCAAGGAGATTGTATGGATGCGACATTTGCTTCAAGAGCTAGAGTACGGTTTGACCGGTGCATCGTCTCTTCTCATGGACAATCAGTCTGCCATTGTTGTTGCTCGGAATCCAGAGCACCATGGTCGCATGCGTCACCTTGACCTTGCACACCATTGGCTTCGTGGACAGGTTGAAGCTGGTGTGATTGATGTAAAGTATGTTCCGACTGAGGATCAACTTGCAGATATCATGACCAAAGCACTGCCCAAGCCAGCGGTGGAACGACTTCGGGACACGATGGGATTAAGGGGGAGACAATGAGACTGCTCTCATTCAGGGGGAGTGTTTGTTGAAGTGTGGGACTTCCAGCATTCTCATTTGTCATGTTGTGTTTCATGGACACTTAGTTTAGACATGTGAAACACCAGTATCCTGATGGATCTGATGGTTTCCATGGTGTCTGATTGTAGTATCCATCAGTATCCTGATGGACCTGATGGTTTCCATGGTGTCTGATTGTTGCTGTGCGTTGTGACAGGCACAGCCTCGAGGCTGTGCATGCCATTGTGTATATAAGTAGCCTAGTGTAGAGCCTGAGTCCCCAGTTTCTCACTGTTGACTCAGGTTAGTTGTCTTGTCTCTCTCTTCAATAAGAGTTTCTCACTGTTGACTCAGACCACTGTGCTTGCCTGATTCTAACAGGTTATGGGCCCCAGCTTCTAGGTCTATCAGAGTCAGTCATTCTGAGATTCCATTCATTCTTCTGCCTCTGCTATCTCTCTCTGCCCTCTCTGCCACTCTGTGACAGTTTTCTGCCCTTTCAGTGTTGTGTGGGCACAGTTCATTATGTTGCAATTCTCCCCGATGGGCGCTATGTTTGTGATTGCTGCATGCCATCCAACCTTGGCATCCCTTGTCGGCATTACTTTCGCATCTGGGTTGACATTCAAAATCTACCATTCCACATCTCCTTGATTCGACCGAGGAAAGTGCTATTTCATTATTTTCAATTCAATCAACTCACAATCAAGTCACAGGTGGTATCAAGACCCGAGTTTTGCTGTCGAGTCAATTCCTGCTGTTTGTCGAACTCGTGAACTAGCACCTGAGGAATTCTGGCTTCCAACGAGGACCATGTGATCTGCATTCGCGTCCAATCCCCTTGACACCACCTCACACGAAACAACTCCACCACCAAGCACGCAAACTGTACCGGCCCGCGATGTGTTCCACAATGTCCAGGCTGCGATCCGGCCACTCATTGCTGGTATACAGACACGGGAGCAAGTGTCTGAATTGATACAGAACCTTGAAGACTTGCAGTAAGCCCATTGTCACGTCTATTGGCAAACTCTGAATTTGTTGAGTAGCCAGCGGAATGCAGATGAAGCACGCCGTGAACGTATCATGGACCCACCTGCTATATCTAAAAAAGGCCGACCTCGTACCAGTCGTATCACTAACTCCCGAGAAGGCCGACAGCGAGGCGGCGGTGCTGGGAACAGCAGCCGCACTCGCACTCGCACTGACTCTGAGTCAACTAACACACAGGCCCAGTCCGAGTCCGCTTCGGCCCCTCCTGCCAAAAAGTCGCGGGTGGGTAGAACTTACAAATGCGCCCTCTGTAGGCAGGAGGGACACAACCGGTCAAAGTGCCCTCTGCAGTTGTAGTTCATCCGACTTCATCGTAGCGTAACATTGTTTAATTTATTCGAGTTCTGACACAAAAAAATCTGCTCCGGATTGTCTAGCTATGCAACTCTGAAGCACAAGAGATCATTGTAGAAACCAGTTTCCTCTGACATCAGAGGCGACTAGATAAGATATCCCTCAATCAGGCTCTGATGAGAGCCCGCCAGCAGTTACGAGATTGGATTTCGACCTACGGTGCCCAGAAATCGATTTGCGTCATAATGCCAGATAGTCGGCCATTTAATACCAAAAGAGGCCAGAAGTCCGATCCTGAAGATGTGAAAAGATGCCACTCTCCACAAGGCAGTCCCAATTCGGTTTGTTTATTCACACATTTATAATTCCCTTTTCGGGGGAAATCAACCCAGTTTAGACTGTACAGGCACCAAAAAGTGTTGCATTGGCTGGATTCGCACTGGACGATGTTAGTTGACACGGTTCACCGTGGCAGGTAGCTACAAGAGATGAAATAATGGCCAGCTAAAAGTATATCTTACTACATAATCGCCACCCGAGCGACAGCCGACATCATATAATGAGGCTCATGAAAGGTGTCAGGGGAGGCGTAAGTACTTAAGCCACATCCCGTGATTGATGCGACTGATCGCAGTTGTGATCCGTCCGCGAATCGGTCCGTAACCACGTCTTATGGCATAAGTCACGCGTGATTTTGAAACGCGACGCGTATCTCTCTGAGCTTTCATGGCACCTCGAAGTCACCGCAAAACTGGTCCACCCAGGAACCCCAAGAAGCCAAAGGATCCTAAAAAACCAAAAGGAACTCACGGTGGTGCTCGGGAGGGAGCGGGAAGACCTCCTAATGAAGCAAAATTGCAAATTCTCGGCCGTTCACCTACGCCGCTGCTACAGGAACGCGCTCGGGCATCCACCTCCCATACCAGTGGCTCTCGGCGGCCCATTGCCCCATTTTTTCTTCCTCGTAACACCCATGCTGCTGTTCCTCGAGGCAACCCCGCCACTGCTTCTGCCTCAGCTGGGAGATCAACTTGGTCCGCTCTCGGGCCTTCGCGTGCTCAGGCAGCACCCATATCCGCTTCGACGATTCCTGGTATTTCAATTCAATTTTAATGTGATGCATGAGTATCAATTTACACACAAACAGTCACCCGTCCACCACCGATTTCCGTAGGTGATCTTGCACAGCTCAATGAAGAGCTGGCGTACATCGACGAAAACGATGAGCATGCGGATATTGCTGCAGGAGATTGCATCATCGACGAAAGTCTCATAGAAGATCCCCCGGAGAATGGCGAGGAAAATCTAGATACAGAGGAGGCTGCATTTTGCGATCAAGAGTCCGCAATCTCAAAGCAATTGAGCGACGCGAAGAAGAGACTCACTGATGAAATTAAAGCTCATGGACAACCCCTCTGTTATCAACGGGGTGATTTTTATGATAGGCCCCCGCATCCTGTCTTCGCCCTTGGCCGCGGCCTTGATCCAACTGCCGTATATCACCGCAAAATATTTGTGTGGTTGCCGAACTTCCTTCCCGGCCATCCTGAACGCTTCAAGTGTACTTGTGGTAAGCCTTTATCTCGCAAAGGTCTGTCCCATGTTCCAGTCGCACACCTGTTTTAATTATTTTTTTCGCCAAGGCTTCAATGACAATCCTATCGCTCGCCGAGTTCGTTCAATGCCAGCTGATTTTTTCCTTCTCACAAATCGGTTTATTTGCGATGACCGACGGAAAGATTCACCGGGATGTGGAACCAACCACCAGGGTACCGATCCCCATATTATTGCGCAGCTTCCGCGGTTTGTACAGGTGGCATTCCCAGGTATCTGTCTTTCCAAAATACATCTATCGAGTCGCTCACATTTATGCAGCATATATATCCGCACGCGGTGCCATTTCAAAGCTCATGATGGCGCAAATGTCAAATACATTTGCCGCACGCTTCGGTCCTGCTCCGTTTTCTGAACTAGTTTCCGAGATCCAGCACCGATATCATGCAGACGGGGAGCTGATGTACCTTTCTGCCGCAGATTTCTATGGCCGGACCAACGTTCAGTCATTTTCTGCATTTGATGACCCACAAGGATATGCAGGGTCTCCACCGTCTGTCCCTTATCTGAAGGCACTCTTCACAGATAATGTTTCTGCGTATCGCATCTTCATCGAACGATTTATTGCATCATTGCCATTGACCGTGGCGGCAGGGGACCATACATTCCAGGTTAGTGTCAACTTACAAATATCGTAAATGACGGCCTGACCCTCATTTTATTTTAGCTCCTGAAGTACATGGGGGACTTGAAGGGGGAACAGATCTTCATCGCTGCATATACTCTGCTTAACGAGTTCGAAGAGGTCCGAGCGCACTCCTTAACTCAAACCAAGTCGTTGGCATTTGTTAAAGAATTGTTCGAGAGAATTCAGGAAGGGTTAAAGAATGCGAACCATCCGCCAACCGAGATATTTTACACAGATTCACCACAACGTGAGCAGTTCATTCTTCCGTGGTGAAAAGTCTGATGTTTTTCAGTGGAGCGGTCCTTTCACGAGTCTATCAACAGCTCGTTGATCAAGGACGTTGAGCCGATTACCGAGTGGACAGACCTTCCCACCTTTGAACCAAGTTCTGGAATCCCAACCACCATCGTCTCTGATTCAATGGAGATTGAGGACGAAGCAAATGATATTCTCGTGGATATTGTTACTCCAACCACACCGCTTTCTTTGGTCGCGCTTGCAATCAAGACACAACAACGCAAAGACGGGCCGCCTCGTCTGGAGATTATCCAACTCCGGACGCAGGATAAGATTGTCGTCTTCGAGGTATAGATTTACATACATACTCTATTCAAGTACATTGATTGATTCGATATGTAGGTTGCAGCTCTGACTTCGCGGAGCGAGATTCTTCCTTCTTTGCGGGCAATTCTCACCAACCCCACAATTATCAAGATCGGACATTCGATACGCGAGAACCTCCAGATAATTTCGGATGCATTCTCACTCCCCGAAATCGCGACACTCGCAAAGGCAAAAAATGCGCCCATACTCGACTTGGGAAAATATGCCAAATTGAAAGCGGTGGTCGATGATCCATCAGTTTCACTTTCTGCACTTTCGGGTCTAGTTCTTCGAAAGTCCTTTTCATTTCCCTACCATCTTTCGTATCCTTGGTCCTTAACGCCCGCGGAGCAAAATACCTTGCTGTTTCGGGAGATCGACTGCCAGTGGCAAATTTATCTTGCGCTCAGTCATCTTGATTCTCTCGGGTTACCGTTACAGCCCACCCAATCGGTGACTCACGGGCAGCGTGTAACACTCATCCAGGCTTGCAAGCCGGTGGCGGAAGGCTCAATTGTTGGTCACCATCCGGGCTACCTCGACGCGATTATGGATGAGCACGGACTCACAAAGCGAATTAATGTGAGCGCGTCACGTTCTCTCATTGAGATTTCGAAGGTTGGTTCTCTTCAACTCCTTGTGTTGATATTTCTTACGGCGTCCCGTAGGTTCTAGTTCCAGGCTCACTTCACAAATTGCACAATCAAACACTCGAATGGATCTTTGCGCATGGCGGACAAGCGGTTGTAAGCACCTCACAGCTTATTTCTCGCGGCGAAACCGCTCCAGTGCCGGCTCGCATTGTTTCCCGTGTATTTTCTGTGCCCGCTCCGCCCGACAACTCCCAACATATCCCAGAGTTTACCCCTTCAATTTCTCCTTCCATCGAGTTCGAAAATTTGACCGAGAAGGACATGGAGGATACATTCGCATGCGAGGATTCAGACCAAGATGACGATGATTTTGACTTTGACTTTGATGAAGACACCGAGTTCGAGGGCAATCCGGTATTTAACACTGCTTCCAGGTGTTACATTTTTAACAGTTTAACCAGGACAACGAGATGCCTGGAATTGATAGCAGCTTTTTCAACAATACATTCTTTGATGACAGCGTCAACGAGGTGCGCAACATGGTGTTATTTTCGATCCAGATTCATTATATATTATAGGATACTTCCGTGGCTGCACTGATGGAAGGCATCGAGCGTACCTTTACCCTCATGCAGCAGTCGGAGAAGCTTCCCAGTCGTGTTCTCGATGACGCGTTCCATTACATGGACCGACTGCTCCGCCTCTTGTCAAAAAAACATTCGGCATTCAAAGCATTTGCCCACGACTTCAGCGAGGCCATCTTTGTCCGGGATCATTCGGACGAATGTGCTGTCCGAGCTGTCATCGAGAAGAACGGAGGTGACTGGGAGTATTACAAGCGCGCAAAGTCTTCGACTCTTAACCGCCGTATCCGCCGCTATATTCCGGAACGCACCGTGCTATTGGGCCGACTCGATAAATTGTTCAACGCATACCAGGACATCCAGTGCTCAACGAAGAAAAGCAACGGCCCCTTCTTCTCAGATGAAGCCAAAGAAATGGTCCAACATCTCCTTCAAACCGCGCGAGAGGGGTACCTCTCGGATCCTCCTGGTATCCCCCTTTACTATCTAATGGGAAAGGACCGTGATGGGCTCAACGTCTACCGCACCCGCACCGTGCGAGGAACGAACTCGCTCGAGGGTGGATTCCATATGGTCGTTCGTCGCATTTTTGGCTCCCTGCGAGCTTCTCCAGAATTGGCAGAGTGCATTTTAATTAACTGGATTTTGCGTCGAAACATGAGGGTATTCTGTTCATTTTTTTCGATCCTGTTCAGTCTTCTGACGCTTGCCAGGTCGGGTTTCATAACCGCACGGGCAAAAAGTATCGCGGCCATTATGCACTTTGGATCAGGGACGAGATCGTCGAACTTGCTATTGAAGTCGGCTGCAAGCCCTCCTTCCCTCTTCCCCGTGTGCTCCCGACTCGGATCGCCACTTCCGAAACCATTGGCATCCTCCCTATCGCCAAATCACTTGCTGAAAATCTCAAAATCACTACACTTCCTCGCCCACACATCACTGGTCTACCTCACCATCGTGATACACCAGTGCATGTCATGACGCGCCTCTGTACCAAGTCCATAAACCGGTACCGCTACCTCCAACTTCGTCAGCGGACTCTTGCGGCGGTGGTTCCAGTGCATACGCACCAGGAATACATCACTTTCAAGGCACATATTAACCACGCAAAATTCAGAAAGGGTGCCAAGGTTTATCCACCCCACGAGCACTGGAAGAACATCGACTTCCTCAAGCTTGCACAATTTTGGAACGAACTCGTGGACGCCCAATCACGCTCAGTAACCGACTCCAACCTCCGAATTTACTACAAACTACCTCAACAACTTGAAGCGCACCATAAAAAGACCATTCTCTGGAAATCGGAACGTTCCACACTGTCCACCGGTATCAATTTCACTGCGCGGAAGCCGCTTCTCGACATTCTCAATTCGGACGATAATTATACTAATGCTCTACCTGCGATTCCGTTACCCGAAGCTGTTCCCGACGGCGAAGTGGACCTCTCTATTGCAGGTTTGACTCGTCTTCTTTTCTTCCAAAATCTGCGCTGATTTTATCTGTCGCAGGCGACAATGTTCCAACTTCTTTCAATCCGATGGCCGAGGAAGAAGATGGAGAAGATGTTGGTGACTCCCAGATCCCTGAATTGGAATCTGACGAGTCGTCCATGCAGAGCGATGAGGTAAACGAGACTGCGGAGTCAATGTTGCCCTCTGTGCAATTTACTCCACAGCCGGCCCCACAGCCTGCGCAGTTGGCTGCACCTCAATTCATCCGGCCTGTCGTCGTGCAACAGACATTGCTGCCTGGTGCCTCCACACCTACACCAGGTCCTGCAACTCAGAAGGCAAAAGTAACGAGACGCTGTGCCCTGTGTGTGGAGGCTGTTTGTCCGAAGCGGCACAACTGTCGGGGTTCGGGCGGCAAAAAGTGGTGTATATGCGGGCATCCCCCTTTGAAGAAGAACCGGGCACGCGAGAGGGAGGAACGCACTTTGCAACGGGAGAATGCAGCGCAGACCCGCGGAAGCTGATCGTGTTCACGCTAGTAGTTTCAGAGCAATTTATTTACTTCATATTGTACCTGGTTTTGAAGCTCAGACGGCGAACTAAGCGGGCGGGAGCGAGTGCGATAGAAAAGCGGTGCCTTCCATACAAGTACAGAAATAGAGAGCACCAGAGAGCGCAGAAATCGAGAAGCGACGAGACAGCGCTTGTTGCGGCAACAGCGGGCTGAAACAGGCGCCCGCTGACAACACAAACATCTTGAATTTGATTGGCTGAGACTTAGGCCATCCGGGCCGGTGGCACTTAGTACTTGAATTCTCGGAACAATCCACGCGGAGCCGAGATTCAAGTTAATTCAAGTTTTGTGATTTGTCTAGGGCAGACTACGGGACGGTTGGGACTCCGATTTCGCGGTCAGGTGAGCTCTTTGATTTTCTGATACTCCCTCCCTTTTTCTCTCATTTTTCGCTTTTTTTGCAACTTGAAAAACTTGAATTTCACGTTCTCTCCCCAGACATAGTACATAAGCCTATAATGAACGGGAGAGTTACTTGTCTTCGGGGACTTATTCATGCGAATTATCCTTAGAAGCTGTGCAGAATGATCATCTGACCACATGCCGGGCTGCCATCTCGGCTGTGTCGGCATCTCCCCGGGCATCCGGCCGCGGAGAACCCTCAATATCCGGGTTTCCAAATAACACCATTTTTTTTATGGGGGTTTCCATTGAAAGCCGGGTTCTTCAGTAGAATAATCCGCTCTAAAGATTCTTAACATTTCAGATCCTGCCGCAATCTTAATCGGACTGTGCGGCCGTGTATATGGCAACCCCCGTAGTCGTACTCTTGGCACGGGGTTTGCCAAATAGAATTATCCTGTTTTGGAGGTCTGCAAATAAGTCTCGTAGGAGCTTCCATTCCATACCTGTCATTCCCTCGGACGTGGGAGGAACTTCGCTTCCATTCCATATTAATATGGAATGGAAGCTGGACCATCATAAAACACGATCCGACGGACCTCGACGGCCTCGGGAGAAAGCGAGAGCAGATAAATGACGGGACGAGATTGTTCAGAAGATGTTTATCAGGCACTTTTGCGTGAGCACCCAATATATACCCGGTATATATTGGCCTTTAGTTAGAGGTGGTGAACCCACGGGACTTCCATCTTGATCATCAACCGCTATTTGATAATCAATGAAAAAAAAGTTAAATAAGGCTTGATTATCAAATAGCAGTGATCAAGCAGCCACGAATATTTGATGATCATAAAACACCCATTTGATGATCAAACACAAGTGACGATAAAGTGATCGGGATGCTCGCTATACAACACGACGCGACGCAGCTATTATATACCCCCCCCTCTCTATACCACTCTTTTTCTGGTTGCAATGAGCAGTCATCCCATTCAATGTAGCATCCAGCTTCGACCCAGCAAGGAAACGCTAGAGGCGGACCCACTCGCCCTCAGTGTGGAAGGCAACCAAGTCTTCTGCAAAGCCTGCAAGAAGTGGGTGCAGCTCTCCAAGCAATACAGCTTCCAACCAGGGAATTGGGAAGCCCACAAGCAAGTCTTTGTAGTAGCAGGCCGGCCAATCCTTTTCTAACCCATTCTTTTTTTTTTTTTTTTGTCTTTTTTAGGCGAACTGAGGCGCACAAACTCAAAGCGGTGCCAGAAACGGGTGCGAGAGCAAACCAAAGGCTGTTCTTCATTGAAACTGACAAATGTCTGCACATGTAGTGCGAGATATTTTTGCGCATCAGTCCTGGCCACGCCTAGCTGCCATGGGGAACCTTCCGGACAGCCAGCATGATCAGCCCCGGCACCCTGCTAAGTTCGAAGGGCAGTATGGTTGCAGCCAAGACTTCGTGACAAACTTTTGTCCCAATTTGGGAATGGCTACTGTGCCTCTAGTTTTAAATCATTCATCAAGTTATTGTGTAGAGAGCACTAGATAAAGGCCCTCTACAGATCCCCCGGAGCGAAAGTGAAAAAAGTGAAAAAATATTTTTCCCCACCGAGATTTTGCGTTTTCGGTTCGGGCCGGTCATAACTGGTGGCTGTGCTCCGCCATCAATCGCGCCCGACGTCTCCCTCTCGTTCCACACCATGCCACGGGTCGCCCAAACCGCCTCCCACCAGCACAGGGGCACCGGGGGATGTTTTCCCCGTCTCAACCTACTCCTGGGAGTGCCGAAACAGAACCAGACGACAGCGGGGACAATCTGTGGGAGAGTGATACAGATTCTGACACGGAGGAAGACACCGACTATTTTTAGGCCTGGGATGCAGAGCCAAAGCCGCAGACGTATGACGAGCACGAAGAGAGAAGTTCCACCCTGAGATGAATCCTATCGAATATTTCTGGGCTTGGGTGAAGCGGTGGTTCCGGGAGTGTTCTAACGGAACTTGGCAAAAAGACAAGGACCTTGTTAATGAAGGACTTCGACTCTGCCCCCTCCCAACCATCCGCCGGTTCTATCGACATGCACATCACTATGCCAGTGTCTATCGCCTGGGTGCCACAGGACCGATCACCGAGTTTGCCGTCAAGAAATACCGGTCGCACCGCGGAGTGCGTGCAAATGAATTGGTTGATGCAACGGCAGAGTGGAAGGCCAAGGCAGAGGCAATGCTACGAGGGGTGGTGCTGATCAAGTGCAAGGGCAAGCAGAAGGCTAAATAGGTACACTGAATTTCGAAATTTTCGCTCCAGATTTTGCGTTTTTTTTTTCCCACGCTCCAATTTTTCTGAAACGAAAATTCTACCGACAAACTATACCTACTTTCGTGCCTAATCCTGAATCTAGAAGGTCCTGGGTCAAAATTACGGCTTGTCATGAAGTCTTGGCTGCAACCATACTCGCCATCGTCTCGGTCCTCGTCGACGGATCCCTTTGGCCAGGGCTCCCGCGGCCACAGATACACCCCGTACCCAGCGACAGCGATGCCACCTCCGCGGAGACAGTCGACCACTTCGAGACGTTCCTTGACTTTGGACATACCATCTTTGGCTCTGCATGATCGCTGGCGTGCCGGACCCTCCCCCTCCCAAACGATGGGCCCCGTTGTGCTCCCCGAAATCCAACCGCCTGCGAAAGGCAACAGTCGCTCCATGTACACCTTACCACCTGTTTCGGCCCTGGAGGAGCTGCGTGGCGTCGACACACAGGACTCAGCCGCCGTGCTCCGTCGACTGCAGTCCGACGACGACGACACATACTCCAAGTCCGGCCGAGATACAGTGGACCAAGATTGGCGCGGATGGCATCATGGCGCGCACTCTCCGCTCTCGCTCCCAAGTACGCTTGTCCTTCTTCGAGCCGTATTGACTTCACAAGAATCAATCATATGCTCCACAGATTATGGTAACGGACAAATGTTCATGACAACCCGTAGTTTGTACCGCATCGGTCCAAAATTTCAGATGTAGAAGGAAGATGGGGGTGTTTTATGGGCAAAATCTTCATTTCAGAAAAAATGGGGTAATAGCTTAGGGTTTGAAAAGCGCGAAATCTTTGGGCAAAAATCACAAAAGTTGAAAGATCCTTCTGTATGGCTGGGAGATTCTGGCTCGATAGATAGCGAATAGTGAGCGGAGTTTAAATTGCACGTGATAATTGGACCGGTGCCCGACTGACAAGGAGGATAAATTATGCTGGCGCGGTCCCACAATTGGAACAACCAGTTTACTGACAACTAACAAGTGGGGACCGGCAATGCAAATTTCTGCGAACATTCATTACACAGTCCCACCTGGGCCACTTCAATATGCCATATAGTTTACAGTACAAAAGTGTTCATAATAAGGATCTCAAGGTATTCTTGGGATCAGATTTTGCCATTTTTGACATCTCAAGTTTCATGAACATTAGTGCAAAGCCTTGAGAGCCAATATTACAATTATGCTTCCAAGAATACCTCTATTCACTGTTTAGAAAGTCTCTGACAATTTCTCCGAGGTATTCCGGGATGTGTGGAAGCTCTCGTCGACCTCCGAGATATGTGTCTTGAATAGGAAAATTTGGATTATATAATCAGCTTGATCACGTCGAAAAGTCTCATTTCTTGACCTACCGATGTGTCCAAACAGATATCAAAATTCTGCTTCCAACATTACCTCTATTCATTGTTTTGAAAATTTCTGGTGATTTTTCGGGGTTATTCTGTTGTGTGTGGAAGCTCTCGTCGACCTCCGGAGATATGTGTCCTGAATACGAATTTATGGATTATATAATCATCTCGATCGAACTGAAAAGTCTCACTTCTCAACCTGCCAACACTTTCAGCAGCACATGACAACCCCAGAGTGCTGGAATTCACAAAAAATGTGGTCTGTTACTTAGAGAACCAAATTTCTCATGCACAGTAACTCCAAAGGCCACGAATCACACTAAGGCTCTAACCGTTTCCGTGTGCAAACGTTTGTACACGGTAATAACCGTTTCTGTTTCTGTTTAATGTGGCGGGGGAGTACACGGTAAGACAACTGTTTATACATGGTTTATACGATTCAAAAATACCTGAGTCATGGAACTGGTGTGGCATTCAAATTGAAGGCCGATTTGGTGGCGGCAAACAGATTTGGTTTTCAGGGGGAATGGTTTAGATAACCTTTAGATAACCAGCCGACGCAGAGATGCGACAGGCCACCCTCGGCTTCAGAACACGGTATGGAAAGCTTGAAAAATAGTGGACCCGCTGCTGCTGGAGTGGTTAGTCCGTGGCTGGGTGAGCACAGGCGAGACAGGGACTGGTGTACACTGCGGATCCGCGCCTTCGGGCATCAGCGAAGCAGGTGCATTGGAATGGGAAGGGTCGCGCTGGGCCGTAGCGTTCTGGGCTAGTATCCCAGGATGGCTCGAGAGGACAAATATCCCCTGTCGGTGCGGATTAAACACCATGGCATGCTTATGTTGGAGTCCGCGCCATCTTCGTCACTTCGTTACTTCGCTTAGCTTCGCTTAACTTCGCTTAGCGTTGTGAAAGTTCGTGAGTTTGATCGCTTTCCGTGAAAGTTCGTGACTTCAGCCGGATTTAGTGAAACTTCGTCACTTCCTCTGGATACCGTGAAAACTCATTACTTGGGCTGCCGACAGTGAACATGTGACCGTGTCCAACCACGTGAAGAGTGCGTCGTCAGTTGCAGGTGTATTGTTCAGATCGACAAACCCCGGGAGATATATTTATTTGATTGCAGAGACATTTGTTACAGTGCATGATACATTCCCCCAGGCTAATACATAAAATCTCCACATGTCTTGAGCTTTGCTTGGAACACGACACATTTTTAGGAATTTGCCGCATGAGTTCCAGAGCTGTCGAAGATGGTTGGTGGCTCGGGGGACTCGGCTGGGACCGAGGGCAAAACAGGCCGATGTTCATTGTAAACCCCTGCCGAATATATCGAGGTTGGGTGGGAAAAGAGGCTAAAACACTGCAATTCATGTGGAACGGGGTAGAGAACAGCCCAATAGTCATTAACTACAGAATATCAAGATTTTTGAGCCGTATTTTCTACTGTATGTAAGCCTGCTATTAGGCTATTATACTCTGCCTACGATAGGGTGATTGAAAAATCCTGAACTGCTCCAAAATACAGATAATGCACAAAAACATTTTAAGCAGTCAAATCAATGCTTACCGTTTTGAGTGGACGGAGCACATCTTGTTAAATGGCGCAGTAGCTCGGGAATTCATGATGTTGCTGTCGGGGGCTAAAAATGATTTACATTGTCCCGTATGTTTGTTTTGACAAATGAAAAACTTACCATCGCTCTATTTGTTCGGATCTCCGCCGTCTTCGAAATGGCTCTGCGGGTCAAGTCCGTTGATTACGAGCTGAATGTGGGATGGGCGGCGGTGACGCAGGGGGAAGTACACCGGCGATGCCGTGGCCTGCGGGATACATTCCTTTGGCAGCTCGAATATGCTCACATTTGAAGTGACTGGGTGTTGAGCGCTGGTGTGGATGCCTCTGCTGAGCACGGAAAGCTCTAGGTTAGTGCATGGATAGAAATAAAATCAAACAAATTAGGTACATACCACCGCCGGGGACAACAGGCTTACACTGCCTGCCTGCGATGAGTTCTGGTTTAACGACCGTGCCCTAGGTGCTGTTTTCCCTACAAACAGTCACTCACTGGGTAGGGAGCGCATCGGGAACGTCGCGGGGGTTGATGGTGGTGGTGGTAGAAGAGAGGAATGTTCTGTTCGTGTCGTTCCGTAATTCCGGTGATCAAACAATGCGCTTCCCACACGCGCACCCGGAAGTGACGAGCTTTCTCAAAAATTTAGCCGAGGTGACGAGCTTTCTCAGATATTTGATGAAATGACAAACTTTCACAGTTTTCCATCAAAGTGACGAACTTTCCCATTCCTAAGCGAAGTAACGAAGTGACGAAGATGGGTACTACTCTTATGTTGTTTCCATGTTGGGTCTCCCACCAGGTGAATCGAGCATGAGCCAGAGCCAGAGCCAATGAGCCAATGAGCCAAAAGAGCCAGCCGATCACAAAGTTGAGGAGAACCTAGAGCCCTCGCAAGAGAAGCTCCAAGACGGGCCATTAGCACGCCCAGACACCCTGACACACCACAAAAGAGCTGCAGCGGGTCTAGGAGCGATGTCTACGAGCTCTTCCGAGACAGATAAATGGCTGGGACAAGAGAAAATCAAAAACAGTAAAAATTACATCCACTTCATTTGTCGAGCATCCAGCTCAGTTTCGCTCCTTGAGCCTCATTCCACCGCCCATGGCCTCCCATGGGTATGCCTCTTTCGATTGAGTCCACCTTTGGTCTACTCGTCTTCATGCTCGCTGTTGTTGGCCTGGTCCCGCTGCCAGCGGCCCTCCCATCTTGAGGTGCTTACTCAGCACGGCAATGCCGGCCCGTCCGCGCCATCATTTTCCGGATCTACTAAGTTTCCCTGCAATTTCCGCACCCTCCGAGCATCTCTTGCCCACTGCTGGCTCGCTATGCAGGATGAACTGGGATCTGACTGGTATTAGCCGCATGACTCCGGGATCGGTCGAAATGGCGACTGCATTGATATTATTATCATAGTCACAGTTGATGCACCCCGATTACATTTACTGCATATATCTCGGACACATTCCCTGAATTCACTGGCATACCCAAATCATGGCCACCGTTTCTTTTCTTGCTGTCTACAAATAACACTCTCCTTGTGCAACTCATCAGTAAAACATGCCTTGATGGTGATGAAGTGTATTGGATGCAGAAGTTTCTTGGCTGGGTTAACGTGCTTGGTGTTTCCATCTCTGTTTTCATTTTGCTGGGCTTTATGATCATCAGCCAGTCACTTGACAGGAACGGCCCCCTCGTAATTAGGGATGGACACGGGTACGGGTTGGGGTACAAAGCAGTCAACCCGGACCCGTACCCGGAAAACCCGAGCCCGAACCCACGGGTTTACGGGTCAATCACGGGTCTCGGCTAGCGAGTGCCGGACGTGATCCGGGCCTCGGCATCTCCTGCCAACAACCATCCGATGTTAGGCACATCTGGGCACAGCATTTTAAAGTGAAAATATCAATGTTACAGGTGAATTCAGACCTCACACCCAGTTTTCCACCAACAAAACTCACTTTATTCATGTTTTTACAGTGAATTTGCACCGTGTGCCTGGTGCCCGGGGGCAACCCGCGGGTTTCGGGTCTGGAAAACTACCGACCCGCGACCCGTACCCGCCCGACCCGACCCGGGAACCCGACGGGTTTACCCGAACCCGTGTCCTTCCCTACTCGTAATGAACTGGACCAAGCTTGACCCTGTTCCTGTGTGCGATGATGCTTCCAACTGCCCCAAAAATCTGCTTAGCCAAAAACAGAAGATAGGTCGGGATACGCGAGAAGAGACATAGAACACTCTCGACAATTTACTCCAAATGTGCGGGCACAGGCGGCTTGCTATTGTGGGGAGTACTGGTGATCACAGACATGTGTGGCCGATCGTCATAAGGAATGCACAAGTTGTAGGGAATGCATGACCAACAACAAACTCATTTCAAGTTCCTTATGTCTGCCACAAACTGAATCTCCATACTTACTCCATGACTGCTCTGCCACCCACGGAAAGTGGGATAATTCCTCTTCGAGTTCGACGCCTCCGTCTCGTCTTGACCACCTCATTTGACCCTGTTCAAAATGACTAATCTCAAGCCACTCTTAAAAAAGCAGTAACCGATGACGATTGCTTAAGCAGTGGCTGTCTCAACAGATAACCCTGTTCAATCTCTACTCTGCTTAAACCAGTCGCTGCACCACCGGCTCTAGCCCAGCGAGCGAGCAGGTACGACTCAGATTAACGATGGTTTAAGCACGGATCAACATGTTTACACAGTATTCAAATGGTGCGCTGCGCCATGGAGCTTGTAGTATAGCCCGCATCTGTACATGCATGTCAGCACAGCGGGAGGGGCAAGGAGGGAAGGGAATACACATTGCACACGGTCTTGCCCTCGTCGTCCTTGTGCCACAGCGGCATCGCCGTGGTGTGGCAATTGTAGCATTGCACTGCTGCTGCCGTTAGTGTGACTCTGCACCGAGGGGAGGAAACCTACCCATGATGTTGATGGCCTCCGTGCGCAGACTGTCCGCGGCCTTCGCCTCCAGCACCTGCGTTGCGCATCGTCTTGGGACGAAGGCGTTTGTGCTGGGAGAAACACGAGTCAGCAACAAAGTTGCAAGCGAGCATGACAACAAAGAGAAAGAGAAGGGGATGAGAAACACGAGTGGTCGTAGGCTTGCAATCTCGACCGATATACCACTGGAGAGGCAAAGCGAGGGCCTGCAGCAGAAGTAACACCAGATCTTGGGGTAATGATATATCACGGACTCTCGGGAGAGATGAGCCGTGTTATATCAACAACTCAGCCTGAGAGACGGATCTGATATATCATATGAGAGACACTGACCTTTTGGGTAGGCAGTGCCTGCCCCCTCTCTCGCGTTGTCAGCCCATTCGAGCTCATCGTCGACGACGATGCAAGGGGGTCCAGAAAATAAAATTTTGGAACATAGGCCGATTTAGACCCAAAATGGGGTCTGGCAATCTGGATCTGAAGTCCAAAGGTTTGCCCGGCCAGCGGTTCACGAGATATGGGCACATTTAGATGATCTTACCGAAAAAATATTAATATTTTTTCTGATTTTTTTTTTCGACGAATTGACCCGATCCGCGCAACTTTCAAAAAAAGACTTCGAGGCCAAGGCAACCAACCACGTAAGCATGACATCATTTTATTACTATATATAGTAATCCATCACCCTAAAAAGGCAATCAACAACAAGCATCCATATCTCGTGAACCGCTGACCGGGCAAACATTTGGACTTCAGATCCAGATTGCCAGACCCCATTTTGGGTCCAAATCGGCCTATGTTCCAAAATTTTATTTTCTGGACCCCCTTGCGACGATGTCCAGCATGTATGTCGATATTTGACAAAACCTTCAGGGCGGGCTGACAAATGTTCCCAAATAGGCAACTTCATGCTTGGTATGATACTGCCAAATGCACCGCGCGCCGGCCAGCGCATTTCTGGACCAATCGCGCTACAAATTTGGGTGTCTATCGACAAGCTTGCTTTCATAGAAAGGCTGGATTCGAGCCTAGCAGTTTCTATGCCTGATGAGAGGGGCATGTCAACCTTCACCTGGATCAACTCCGACGTCCGAAATAAATAAGATGTTGCGGCACTCTCCAATCATTTGGCGATTTGCGGATTTAGTCGAATGAGTGCAAGACATACATTGAGGCATTTTATTCGGGAGATATGAAATCAGTTAGCACTTGCGGGAAAAAGTCCTAATACTTGCTTTTTTTTGCACAGAGCGACTTCTGTATACGACAAAGCTCTGATCTGATTTACAGCTCTTTGCGGAACTTAGGGCGCGGCCGATTTTTTTTTTCCTTTTTGAGCTGTTTTTGATCATTTCAGCCAGAACAGCTGTTCTGACCTCAATTCTCAGCATATGTTTCTGAAAACTATATGAGCAGAATCACACGACAATTCCTCAGGGCATGACGTCCTCAGAATCTTTCCATACCGCCGGTAGTAATTATGATATATTATTTTGCGTGTTTTGCGGAGATCATCTCTTGTGTCGTGATTTGAAGGTTGTGTGGGATGTTGTATGGCTCTAAAAACACTTATTTGGATGGCGGAGGGCACATCGTCCTCGTAATTGAGGTATGGCACCTGGAGCGCGTGTAGGGATGGTCACGGGTACAGTTCGGGTATAAAACAGTCGACCCGGACCCGAACCCGGAAAACCCGGACCCAAACCCGCGGGTCTACGGGTTGTCCACGGGTTGTCCGAATTGATCGGATCACGCCTGCCGAAGCCTGCCGGGAAGGTTTAACACCTTAAACATGAAATATGTTGACTAATTAAGGTTTTTAAATGCATCGGGTGCTTAACGAAAGGTTGGGAGTACCTTTGATAGCTGGTAGTGATGTCCAACTGCCCTGAAATGAGTTAAATTCCATAACAAATTCGATGTTCCCAGACCCGCGGTGTACCCGAAGGGTTTCGGGTCTACTAAAATTGGGACCCGTACCCGTACCCGGGCCGACCCGACCCGGAAACCCGCCGGGTTGACCCGTACCCGTGACCATCCCTAAGCGCGTGAAAAGTGGACTTGAAGCTGTGAAATATTCCTACAGTCTTGGCCTTATATATCTGTGTGCTCCATCCTCCAGCAAGTGAACCAATTGTCAATATTCTGACTTTGAAGTGTTTTCGAGAGATTACACGCCTCAGATCAGCTCTGTGCATCCCCGTCCGGCGACGTGACACGTCCCAATGTGATCACAAGCGCGGTCACGTGCCCGGAATCGTTGTGATCGAGTTGTCTCGCGGTGCTGTACAGGGAGTACAAGAGAAAATCCGAGCTGTGGGACTCCTCCAGGACACTCAATAGAATGATAATGGGTAGTTTCTCAGTTCATTCAATCATAGATCACACAAATACACAGAGCCTGAGCTGTACCTATATTCTGCTTGTTCAAGTCCACTGTTCACGTGCTCCGGGTGCCATGCCTCAATTCCGAGGACGGTGTGCCCTCCGCCATACAAATAATTGTTTTTAGAGCCATACAACATCCCACACAACCTTCAAATCACGACACAAGAGATGATCTCCGCAAAACATGCAAAATGATATATTATAATTACTACCGGCGGTATGGAAAGATTCTGAGGACGTCATGCCCTGCGGAATTGTCGTGTAATTCTGCTCATATAGTTTTCAGAAATGTACGTTGAGAATTGAGGTCAGAACAGCTGTTCTGGCTGAAATGATCAAAAACAGCTCAAAAAGGAAAAAAAAACGGCCGCGCCCTAAGTTCCGCAAAGAGCTGTAATAAACTCCAGAAGATGTTCAATGGGCCTTGAACGAGGCGGATGAGTTGAACCGTCATTATGTCACACGATTGTAACCACTGTGACTCTGAACCATTTTGGTGATAGAGTGAAATGACTGTAAGTTCTCTGCACCGTGGGGATGCGTTTAAATTCAGGAGGCTATTGCACCGGTTCGCTTCGACCTCTTATACTACGGCCGTCCTTGGACCCTATCTTATGCCATCCACGCATCTGTCTTCTTCTGTTCGCGCAGAGCTTCATAAGGTCTTTCCAGCATGCTAGTAAGACAGACAGAAAATCTACTGGATGTGCCCCTATTCACCCTTCATGTCTTCAGCGCACGGGACCTTTCTTTCAAACTTTTTCTCGCACAACTTGCGCACAACAGTAAGTCCTCCGGCACTGTCGACTGTCCCATAACTGATCCGTGAGTAATCGCACCATCAGGCTCTGATATTGTCATTAGAGCATATTTGCATCGGCGTTTTCTTTTTCTGAAATCACTCCAAGCTTTTAGGCGACATCAGAAATTTGAGGAAATTTCGATGTGGAATTGCCACGTCACGGTCGACGTCTTGATGCGGTTCCAATTCCAGGAGCTGAAATTCGAGCCCCGGCCGTTCGCTCTCTTCTGGCCGCGCAGTTACCAAGTCAAAGGACATGGGAATCGCGAATGCTGAAATTATTCAAGTTGAGTGACGCGAAAGTAGTCCCAGAAAATAATGTGGGCCACGTACATGAGAATGAAACATTCTGTTCTCCGTCGGGAACAGCAGCGAACGAGATTGCGGGAAGAACATCTCTGAGATTGTCGTTGGAGTTGAGAATTTTGAGAAATTCTTTTCTCGCAGCGAAGTTTGCGCCCGCGGCCAGTGTCGAACGTTCCGAAGACCATGAAATGGTCTTCTTGTGATGGGCTTCGAGATGCTGAGTGCGAGGTTGAAAGTTGACCTGCGCATTCCACCACTGAGCGAATTTTTCGAAATCCACATTCTTCCAGCGTTCGTGGGGAGGGTATGTTTTACCACCCGTCCTGAAATCCTGGTGATTTATGTTGCTCTTGCATGTGATGTACTCCTGGTGTGTATGAACCGGGACCACTGGGGTGAGCACACGTTGACGCAACTGAAGATACTGGTACGGGTTTGTTGGTTTTGTGGAAAGGCGGGTCATGGTCCGGACCGGAGTATCACGATGATGAGGTATCCCGGTGATGCGTGGGGTTGGAAGAGTGGTGATATTGAGATGGCCGGCAAGTGTTTTGGAGATGGGGAGGATCCCAATAGTCTCCGAGGTTACTATTCGCGTGGAGAGCATGTGGGGAAGAGGGAATGAGGTCTTGATGCCAGCTGCTACCGCAAGTTCGACAATGTAATCCTGGATCTAGATATCAAAGTGTCCGCGGAATTTTTCTCCCGTGCGATTATGAAACCCAACCTGGTGTGTCATCAAAACAATAGCATATGAGAGACGGAGGAGGTAGTTACCCTTTTATTTCTCCGAAGGATCCAATTGAGCATCAAACACTCCGCCAATTCTGGAGAAGCACGCAACGAACCAAAGATTCGGCGGACTCCCGGGTTACGTGTGAGCATAGTGTTTGGGTGTATGGGCGCGGTGACAAACAGATCATTATCCCTGCGTATGTCGATGACATGACCATCACATCGAAATCCCGAGAGAAGATCGACCAGATAGTGCTCGAGCTCAAGATGAGTCCCCTTCGCCACCGAAGCGTCACACTACAGTATTCCACGTCCATTTCCAATTTCTCAAAAGATAATTGGGCCACCCATTGGAATTGCTCCAGTCGAAGAGAGAGTCACGCTGGTACCCTTCGCGAATGAACAAGTCACGGAACTGTCTACGCCAGTATGAGTGGTGATCGGCAACCCTGTCAGAAATCGGTGATCTAAAATATGGTATTACCAGATTAGGTAACTCCCCCTATTTTCCAACGATACCTTGCTCAAATGCCCTCTTAACGGAGTCAAAGGCTCTTGAAAAAATCTGGAGTGTTTTTTTAATGATTTAAGATGTATCTTGGTACTATTTCTCTGATATAAATCCAGCCAATTAATGGGTTAGTGTATATTCTTCTTTCAGTCTCTACTAGAATTACAGCTCTCTGTTGATCGTGTTTTATTCAAACTTGTGGTGTAGCAGGTGCTATTCAGTAGTTAGATTAGATCTATCGTTGTCGATTTTATATTCTTTGCCAATGTGGCTGCGCAGAGTGAATTCTATACCCAAAATTGATCGGTTTGGGCATATCGAAGCTGTAAATTAAAATTGTGCAACGATGGTTTTAAAGAGGATGCCCATGCCATTATATTTCTCCATACAAAGTAGACCTCAAAGTGGACAGAGGAGCCAGGATGAGGCTCTACCACTTGATGGGCAAACATCGGAGTTTGAATTTGGCAGAGCGTTGCCGATCACCAGTATGAGTAGTCCGGCTCCTCTTCGAAGCCAAGCTGGCGCGTGTAGTCGAGGAAGGCACCGAACTCATGAGAGAGATCACGGCAGAGAAGGTCTGTAGCCGTCGTCATCTTCTTCACCATGATGTAGTCGTATATTTGTTCCTGTGTGTCGACGCGGAGGTCTTCCCATGGGAGGCTACCTCGCAGGAAGTATATGAGCATATACCGTGCCCAAATGTGTGTGGATGGAAGCATACCGGGCAGTCCCAGTCATGGGCTTCTGCAGATGGTATGGAATGTGCAGGCGCGTCCTGGGGTCGCGGAACCTTTGTGCGAGTCCAAAGTCGATGGCGTGAACGAGGGTACCAGACTTTCCTAAGCCCATAAGGAAGTTGTCCGGTTTGATGTCGCGGTGGATGAAGTTACGAGATCCTAGTATAGTAGATACTGCTGTTGTACAAACGAAATTCGTGGGATTTTGGAACTCCATCTTCATACATGTTGATTTTAGCTGTATTTGGCCATGATGTACTATTGGAATGAATAAAATCATTAATATGGATGGCTGACATGACAAATGACTGAAGGAGGGTCAATTACCAAACTGGTAACTCACCACCAACATCCCAATATGGTGGGATATGGATAACAGATGGCTCTGGATGTCGAGGATATGCAGAAAACACCTCGATTGCAAGGAGTACATCATATTATTTATATAACAACAAGTTGCAGTGGTGGCAGCCATATTGGGGCACGATGAACTGTGATACGGATAAGGATTACATGATCATTGTCCATGGTCCCCATACACATACATTGTTGGCAATGTTAGATGCTCGCATTGTAGGCCACATGTATAAATGTACATTCTCCAGACAAATAAGGCTGCCAACAAGATCTTGTGGTGCGAGATGTGAATGATGGGGAAACAATCGAAAAATGGAAATGCATTGTTTGGCCTGAAGATTGTGGATGATGGCGGAGTTTATGTACCTGCATTGTGGGCCACATGTATTAATGTACATTCAATGGATAAATAAGGGTGCCAAGAAGAACTGATGGTGTGAGATGGATGGAAATGATATGGGAAAGTCTCCAAAAATGGAAAGGCATCATTTGGGATGAAGATCTTGTACGATGGTGGGTCTTGACAGCTCACATTGTAGACCAGATGTACAAGTATATATTTCCCAGAGGAATAAGGCTGCCAACAAGGATTCATGGTGCGAGATGTGAATGATGGATCAAGTTTGGAAATTTCCACCCGAAATTTCGCGCTTTTTTAACCCTAGGCTAGGGTTACCCTTTTTTTCTGAAATAAAATTTTACCTATAAACCTACCCTATGTTTCTTCAAAATCTCGAATCTTGAAGAGTTTTGGCCAAAATTGCGACTTGACATAAATTTCGTCTGCTATCATACTCTTCGGTGCAACATCCTGAAGTCTCAATGTCAGCCTACACTCATCCGACTCTTGCCAGTTCTCTGCTTTGTCTTAACTCCAGCTCACTAGATACTGCACGATACTGACACGTTGACCGGCCTTCCATACATGGTGCGCTGTGAGCAATGTCCCCCTCGCGTGTCAGTTCTTGTGCCCACTGATCCTTCCGGCAGCTAATCATCGACTCGGGACCCCCATGCTTACCCTGTCGTGAGTTCGTCGCCCGCTGTTCCTCCTCCCAAATTGCTTAGATAAGATCATTAGTGATGGCCCTAAGGCCTTAAAAAGCGACCCTCCGAATTTCTAACGCCTTAAGGTGGAGAGCGTGGGAACCCAGCACCCTTACATAAGCCATTCTGTCACGCTCTTATAACTATATCAGGAACTTTCAAAAAAATATTATGGCTGCTAGGAAATGTGCTAATTGACGATGTTATCACTTCCTAGGAAGCAGAATCTTCAAAAAGACATCCATTCCAGAGTTACAAGCACTTTTTTTGTTTTTTTTTGTTTTTTTTTCCTTTTTAGGAAACTGTGTTCCTATGGCCTTTTCCGTGCATTTGGCGCGGTTTCGGAAAACGAACCCCGAACATTTGGAACGATTATGTAATCAATCACATGAGCCATCTTGCCCGCAAGAATCTATATGACGTTGGCTTAAACAATCCCTGTCTCAACAGTCAACCCGGTTCAATCTCTGCTTTGCTTAAGCAGAATGCCAGGGAGCATCTGAGAGGTGGGTAAACTCGGGAGGGGGTGATACTGGTTTGATCAGAGGTCATCAGAAACCGTGTTTAAGCAGGGTTACTCACACCCGGCAGGGCCATTTGATAGAACAGAGCATAAGTTGCATCTAAATCTGTCATTATCGCCGATGAGAATCGGATGTCATCTGCGGATGGAACTCCTTACGTACGTACGAGGTTCGGACCCCGACGTATGATAATTTGAGGAAAGTGAACATGCGGTCCGCTGCAGCTAGGGAAGGGCGCGGGTTCGGGTAAACCCGGCGGGTTTGCGGGTCGGGTCGAGCGGGTACGGGTCACGGGTTGATGGTATTCCAGACCCGAAACCCGCGGGTTGCCCTCGGGTATGAGACACATAGGCCAAACTCACTGTGAAACCATGAATAGAGTAAGTATTGCTTGTGCAAAAATGTGTATGAGGTCTAAATTTGCCTGCAAGATTAATTTTCTCACTTGAAAACACTGTCCCTGGACGTGCCTGACATTGGAACCTTGTCGGTAGGCGATGCCGAGACCCGGATCACGGTCGGCAGGGCTTGCCGACGACCCGTGAGCAACCCGTAAACCCGCGGGTTCGGGTTCGGGTTTCACGGGTTGGGGTCCAGGTCAACTGATTTGTACCCGGACCCGGACCCGTGCCCATCCCTAGCTGCAGCTGTGGATCAGCAGCAGCGCGTTGTTTGGCCATGTTTGGCTGCGGCCTGTATATAGGTGGTACAGTGGCGTAGATAGATTGCTTCTGCTAGTGCTTAAGGCTCCAACCATTTCCGTTCGCACACAGTTTCGAACAGTTTATTTCCGTTTCGTTTGTGGGGCTGGACAAATGGTTGCTGAAACGGTTTGGAAACAGTTT
Organism: Mycena sp. CBHHK59/15; assembly: GCA_029204085.1. Lineage (NCBI taxonomy): Eukaryota > Fungi > Basidiomycota > Agaricomycetes > Agaricales > Mycenaceae > Mycena > Mycena sp. CBHHK59/15. The sequence goes on along the minus strand of JARGXW010000047.1, from coordinate 34,959 downwards.
TTGTCACTCAACTTTTGAACGGTGCTTTGGTGGATGCATTTTGAAGCTATTTCTCATCTGCCTGGCACCTAAAGATAGTGAAACCACCAGTTTTCAAAGTAAGACTTCTCTGGTGGGCAATATATTCCTCCCTGTGCCCTTGTACAGGTCCAAACGACCACCCCTGAAAATAGCCCACCATTAATTGAGATATTGACCGACAGACACTCTGGTCCAGCGATGAATGATGGTTCTCCAGAGACCTGGGAGATGTACGTGAAGTTTGTACTTCATCTCATTCAAATTTTATGGTTTATTTTGGGCCCTCCCATGCCCAGATCTGAGGTCCCCAAAAAGTACCATTCGGAAACCATTTGCAACTGTTTGCAACTGTTCTCGGCGCTGGACTGCCGCTCTTCTCGTTCTATGAGGAGCTCGTCGGCACCATTATATAGCCGAGTTATAGGTGAGTAACTTAACAGGGTGACTGCGTTCTTCCAGCTCGTTTTCGCCGCTGCCGTCCAGTTGCCATTAAACGGCTGCCCATGTGCTTGGAATGCATATCCCGTTGTTTTCCTCGTTGTGATCCAGCCGCCCACGTCGTTAACGGTGCGCACACCTTTGCATCGCAAGGACCGTAGATTATTGCCGTCTAGTAGTCGGCGAGTCCCCGGAGTCTGAGGCACATGATGATCGTGTATCGCAGCGCAGTGTGACAGCGAGACTTCACCTTGCAAGATTTCCGCGTGCTCTGTCATCCTGAGCGACAGTCTTGGTGTGACATTGCCCATGACCTTCTGTGCGACGATCCACCCGTACGGTATCTTGCCCGGATAGTGGTTGAAATCAGTGTGTAGACCCACTCCATCGATCGGGTTAATGCAATTGTTGATCGTGCACATCCAATCCGCCATTGTGATTCGAGCCATGATGCGATACGCGGTGATGTGATGATTGAGGTCCCGTGCGAGCCCGTCAATCGCTATGCCCGCATTAATTCGTGCAATCGACGGGAATTCGAACCCATGGAATTTGAGAGGCAGATTCAGTATCTTCGTGTTGGGTGTGAATGGCATCCCGAGTTCGTCGTGAACCTTCCTCATAATTTTCCTGTCAAGCTCCTCGGCGTCTGACTGCTTGATGGGCTGTGGCGACAGTAGTGCTCTGCAACGGGATATAATGCATTGCGACGTAATTTTTCGAAGTAGCGTTATCGGGCTCCTCGTGATGAACTTGGGGAAGCTGAACGCGTCGATGAATGCTTTGAGTTCTTCGTATCGTGCCGTAGGATTGTCCACCTTGGCGCGTAGGAAGTCTAGTTCATCCCTAATCAGCGGTACATCATGCTGTGTAACAGTCATGGGATCAACTCCCCTCTGATCCGTTACCGAGTCAAAAGTGACCGTGCTTGATAGGTTTCCGCTGACTTGTATCGCGTATGCAACAGTCTTGGTCCACTGAGTCAGCCATCCGTAAGCATATTGGAATCGTTCCATCTCCAATGTATTTCTGCAAAGGGACGGTAAGCTCTTGGCGAAAATGTAGGAGTCATCCGTAGCTTCAGTCATGGCCACATGGAGTTTGAGATGATCGTCCGGTAGATGTGGGTCGGCCTTTTTGAAGGATGCCGTCGTTATGATTAATGCGTCCGGGTCGTTCGCGAGCAAGTCATTGAGATAGTGATGACCGAGACTGGTGGTCAACGTGGACTTGAGCGGCGACATTGGTCCGCCTTGCTTGTTGACCCCGGAGATTGTGATCGGCTCCGTTACCCCATGTGCCGTCCGAATAAAGCACCTAACGTCCGTTAGAGACGCTATATCGATGTCAATTATCTGCTGAGGGAAACCGTAGACGCAGACTGCGTCGTGTAGACCCTCAGGCGACAGGTAGTCGAAGCCCTTCTTCTGATCCCTCTTGACTGCGAAGACTTGCTCCTTCTGGATTACCGCCCAGCATTTTATCCCCGCGAGGTAACTCATCAGATCCCTGGTCTGTACGTCTTGCTGAGTGGCGACCTGCGTGTCAGGGAGGATCCGGTGTTTCGCAACGTATGGAGTAAGGAGCGAGTTGAGCCAGGTGATCGGGCAATTGGCGATGAAGTTGGAGAGAAATATGCCACGCCAGTTTGACAGGTCCGTTCGTAAGCCGCGTTTGTGAAACATCGCGAGGATGGTGTCCTTGATATTCCCGGGGAAAGTAGAGTTCATGACGATGTAGTTCACAAGCTGCAGGACGAGAGCCAGTGACTGATCGGATAAGTTTTTAACAACCCACTTTTCCCATTCATCTGGTCCCGGAGCCGGCCGCACGTTCCCTTTGCGTAGTAGTGCCCGTAGGTCCTTCATTTGAGCCGGTCTCGGCCATATAAACGGTTCGGTTTCTACCCTCTCTCGTGCGTCACGGACTGATTTTGTGGTCAGCCATGGTTTCGGCATATTAGGCGGTGGGGCGTGATCATAGAGTTTCGACCAGTACTTGCGTGTCGTGTCTTTCACACCATCGGGATCGCCTATGAGTGCTTCAGAATCCAACGCGTTCACCACCATTGGCATGGGAACGAATTGGGCAGTTGTCACAAGTCGCTTGGTGGATCCGCCTCGGAGAGCTGACATGATCTGTGATTTGTCTCGGTATGTGGCTCGAGCCTTGACTTCTGCCGCTCTCGCCGCGAATAAGACCCTGTATGCATTGCGCTTGAGCTTGTTCGCAAACGCTGAGAGGGTAACATCACCATCTGCTTGTGCATACTGACGGCTGATTGCTTGTGATGTCCGAATGGAATCCTCCGATGGGACGAAGCCCATGTCTCCTCGTAGAATGCGAATGGCTCCTCCATACGCCCGTACTTTTGTGAGAGCTCGTTGAATTTCGGGGCTGGTGACCGTTTCGTCCCGTTTCTTGAAACGAGTAACTCTGCCATAAGCTTCCTCAGCCGTCGCCACTATTACTTTCCCAATGCCCTTGTACAGCTTGACAAATGTTTCCTCGTCATTTACACAGATGTCATATAGGCCGTCCACTTTCGCACGCTCGTCAAAAAGCTTGCGAAAGGTTTCGTGCCTGTGGGATTCTAGCTTTGACGGATACTTTATACGCGGCTTTGACAACGTAACTGGATCCTTCGAGAACGTAGTGTTCCCCCCTTCGGGCGGCCGGTGTATAATGCTTGCGATGACCGCTCGATGATTCGTATTTGGGACAAAGTCCTTGCCGCCATTTGTGACGTATATATGGGAGTCGAGCAGTGTGGCCTTAGAGGTAACGAAGCGGTCGATTATACTCCCGCTGTTCTTGTCCGCATCTTGTCCGCTCGATGTCCAGTCATAGTAGCGATTCCGATCAGGACATCCTGTCCATAAATCGTGACCATCTACTGCTTCCAGAAAAGCAAGATACTTATCTCTGGCATCTGCTCCTCCCGAGGCTCTCTCCGCCGTGGTCACCGTCGCATTGAGATCCCCTCCGAGAGACCAGGATGTTCTTGTGTCTCGTACGAGCTTCGTCAAAGCTGGCCAGAATTCTCTTGTCTCGTTTGTCCCTGGGTCCCACGGTGCGTACACGGCGAAGATGCGGTGGTGATATGCTTTGCCATTGGTCGTTTGGAGCGCTACATCTGCGGCGATAACGCGTCCCTTCAGAGCTGCGTCAATGTTAATCAGTCTTTGTACAATCTGTACGTCTTTTCTGATTCCCAATACGACACCCCATTTGTACAGATGATGATTTGTCGTCTTGACGCCCTCCTCCTCGAGGATCTCGTAGTCTGTGTTCGGTAAGTTCTTGGCAGTCTTTGTATTCGTCTTGCTCTCATTCAGAATGAAGGCATGGGGCCTTCGCGTGTTTATAGCCGTACTAATATGTGCCATCTTGTTCGAATGGACTAGTCCGTTAGCATTGAGCGAGAACATCGAGAAGGCAGATTGTGGCGTCGTGGCGTGCGCGACTTGAATCAGCGAGATACAGACGAAGATCAGCCCAATAAGGAACAGTGTTGCCGTATTAGGCTGTACATTTTGACGTGCGACAGGACTACAAGAAAAAGGGCGGCGACCCGTGTCAAAACTCCCGTTAACATTCAGCTTTCTCCTCGCATGGAAACCCCTCGTCCCGTCAGGACCTCGGGTGAACCGATGCACCAACTTTGGCATCATGACATTGACTGGAGTGTCAACACGAGCCGCCATGAGACATGATGGATGAGCGAGTCGATAGCGACGTACCATAGCCGGCGCATCATCCATTGGTGCGTCCTGTTCAATCTGCGCGATCTCGTTAACTTCCTTCTCCTCTGTGATGTCACCATCCGCCTCGTTGGAGATCCGACGGCGTTTCGGACCTTGCGCACTGTCTGTGTCGTGCTGAGTCGGTGTTCGGGGTGACGAGTTTACAGGATCCACGGGCGAGGATGGTGAGAGGGGCCGTGACAATGCGGCTCGTTGCGTTGGCTGCGAGTTGGTGGGGGTGATGGGGAGACCGGGTGGCGTACGGGGGATTGGGGCGGGTACTCGCGGTGGTGGGGGTGGTAACGCAAGAATCGAGCCCTGTAACGCGTTAATCTGGGCGTCAATACTCGCCTTTTCCGCCTTGAGGATCTCGATGTTCTTTTTGGCCTCGTTTTTCTCCTCCTCCGTCCCTCCCAGCATAACGAGCAGCCTCAACGAGCTCTCCGCGGCGTCGAGAGGTGCCCGGAGCCTTGTCAGGGTGACTTCCCGCTGCATCGAAACAAGGGCGAGATTTGTGTGCTGCTGGGTGGTGGCGAGGTTAGCGACCTGCTCGGTAAGGTAGCCCGTTGATTTTTGGACGTCGGTGACGATAGCGTGTGTTGCGTCGAGTCGAACTCCCACGTCGCGCTCGACCTTGTCAAAACGGCGCGTCAGTCTGTCGATTTGCATCCCGATCTTTCCCGCCTCCTCCGACACAGTGCTGGTGACCTTCCAAGCGACGACGCCATCGTTCATGCTGAACACCAGCTCGGGAGGCGTCAGCTGGTACTTTGCAAATGTCTCCTGAAAATTTTTATGGTCATTCAGCACACGTTTCGCCGCTGACCACGTAGCCATATGGAACACAAGCAAGTCTCGGTGTCCTTCCGGGCTCCTCCATCCTGCCAACAGATCGCCTCCTTCGTCCACGAACTCCAGGAGATATCCTAGGATAAGCTGGTCGAGTTGTTCGTACGCGCTGAGACCCGCAACAACGAGCTCGAAGGGTTGTTCAATCTCAATTTGTCTGACACGATCGACTTGCAGTTTGTCCGGGAGAATACTGTGCGAGTTGATGGACCGCCGGCGCAGGATGGTGTCGGCTTGGCGGGGGTGTATGAGGATGGCGGCCGCTCCGTTGGTTCCCAGCGCAAACACGCGCTCTACTGCAATTTTGTTAGCCTTGAGGATGTCCTGTAGGCACTTAACGATCTCGTCTTTCGTCGGTTCGCGGTCCAACTTCCTCGCAAGGTCAGGTACCAGCGTCGGGTAGCGGGTCCACATTCGCTTGTCCGTGCCCTCCGTGGCGGGCGCCCATGCTACTTCCCACGTCGGATTGGCATCCTGGAGCGCCTTCTTCCACAAGTCAAGAAGGTCGCAGCGCGGCTCATCGTCGGGATCGGGGGAGTTGAGGGACGGGTGCAACCCAACGTATGCTGTCGCCTGGTTTGGAAATCGGTCGGAGAAGGGGATGGCAACAATGGGGATGGTTTCGAGAACAGGATCCACTTTGAGTCGGTCGATGGAGGCCTTGATCAATTTGACCGGATCATGTGCGTTTTCGTCCGCCGCGTAGGCACCACAGACTATAAGCTTGTTCCCTTTCGGCAGGATAACTTCCGCAAGATTAATCCTTTTGCGCGGGGATCCTGCAGGAAATGGCGAGTCAGGCGGCCGAATGGGACGCCTTTTGAAAGGCGGGGGGGACTGCGGGTCCATGATGATATACGGGTTACGGTAATCAAGAATGGGGTTAGAGTACGGTAATCAAAAAAGGAGATCAAGATCGGCTAAAAGATAGGGAGGGACTGGAATTCAAGAGAGGGAGATGACGTGAGGGGGAAAGAGTAGAAGAAATGAAGCAAGGTGACGTCGGGGGGAGTTTATCGACAAGTACTGCAGGGGGAGAAAAGGTTTCCCAGCTAGCTACAGGTGGATAATTGTGATTGGAAAAAGTGGTAGGGAGTTTTCTGGGTGGTTTTGAGGGCTTTCACGACTGTTTAAGGCCGTAGGAGAGCGTCTTTGTGCGATACAAAGGCTTTTTTGGAAAATTTTCTGGTGCGGTGATGGTGGTTGTTGTTGTTGTTGTTGTTGTTTGCTTGAACTGTGTTCGTGCAACCTGCTCGTTCAGCGCTGCAAAAACCGCTTTAAAGAGGGGGAAATTAGGGTCTAACATGTTGTTTTCAGATTTTGTTCGCTCCTTAATCAGTGTTTTGAGCAAAAAGTCAGATGGGGATCATAGTAGTAACAGGGCGTTATTTGGAATTTTCTGGAACAAGGAGAGTGCAGCTCCCAATATTCCGGATTTAAAGTTCATTTTTATTGTTGGGTTGTCAAATGTGAGATGTACAGTTGTGTCTTCCTCGAAGTCATCTGAAACAATTTTGAATCTTGCCATAATTTGAGGGTCATACTGACCAGCCCGCATGACCTTGATACGCACAAAAGTGGTTGTTAAATTCAGGGGTGGTTCAAGTTGGCCTTGTCGTCCCACCGTAAAGGGTTCTCTTTCGAGTCCTGTGAATTCTGCTGAAAAAATATCAAAGGGACATTATAATTCTATTGCACGGCTTCTAAAATCTAAATACAAGATGAGGAGCTGGAATAACAATGGTACACAGGGACGTGTAGGGGCATGCTCCGATGAAACTCCCGCCTTGTCTGCAGGGAGAATGGCTCGAGGACGGTGGATGGGGACCGGGTGGACGACTCCTGCCCGTGTAAGGGATGGGAATATGTGTGGGTGGGTGGCGGAATCTGGGGCTACACGGACCCTGGTCTTGTGGGGCAGCATTCAATACACCAGCAGCAGCCCGATCGAAGGGCTTGACCAGCGAACAGCACCATCGTCGATTCCGAAGTCGCTTGTCAGAGCGCATTGGTCGAAGCTTCCCATCATGGGTGCACAGCAGAAAAGTCCTCGCGTAATCGGGGCACGCGTAAAGTCGTCCAGGTCGGGCGCATTATCGCTACGTGAACTTGTCACGGTTGGGAGGCGTAGTTGATCGAAGAACTGCTGTTGGGGCCCGAATCCCATCATCGTGTAAGCTGTCGTCGAGACACATCCCTGTGGCAACATTTGCCCAAGGTTCACGCACCCCATCGGGATTTGAACACATGTCGGTGGATTTAGTTTCGGAGGTTTGAGGGAGTGCGGAAACAGGGAGTGCCTAAGAGGGTGTTGAGCACACGAGCTCTCCACAGCTTGAGGGAGTGTGTTGGATTTGGAGTGGCTGTGCGCAGCTGTGCGAGCTGTTGCGAGCTCGGTCACTACCTACCGTGGTATGGGCAACCTCACCGTTGCGGTTTAAGGTTTCCTGGTAACGGTTGCACCAGAGAAATAGTATAAAAGTAGTGTACTTACAAGCATGTATGGTTGCAGCCAAAACTTCATGACAAGCCGCAATTTTGACCCAGGGCCTTCTAGATTCAGGATTAGGCATGAAAGTAGGTATAGTTTGTGTGTAAAATTTTTCGTTTCAAAAAAATTGGGGCGTCTCATAGCGTGGGAAAAAAAAACGCAAAATCTGGAGCGAGAATTTTGTAAATTTAGTGTAACTATTTAGCCTTCCGCTTGCCCTTGCCCTTGACCGGCACCACCCCTCGTGACATTGCCTTTGCCTTGGCCTTCCACTTCGCCGTTGCATCAGCCAATTCAGTTGCACGCACTCCGCAGTGCGACCGGTATGTCTTGACGGCAAACCCGGTGATCGGTCCTGTGGCACCCAGGCGATAGACACTGGCATAGCGATGAGCACGTCGATGGAACCGGCGGATGGTTGGGAGGGGGCAGAACCGAAGTCCCTCATCAACAAGGTCCTTGGCCTTTTGCCAAGTTCCGTTAGAACGCTCCCGGAACCATATTGTCCCCGTTGTCGTCTGGTTCAGTTTCGGCGTTCCCGGGGATAGTCTGAGACGGGGCAAACATCCCCCCCGGTGCCCCTGTGCTGGTGAGAGGTGGTCTGGGCGACCCGCGGCATGGTGTGGAGCGAGAGGAAGACGTCGGGCGTGATTGATGGCGGAGCACAGCCACCGGTTATGACCGGCCCGAACCGAAAACGCAAAATCTCGGTGGGAAAAAATAGATTTACACTTTTTAAAGTTTCGCTCCGGGGGATCTGTAGAGGGCCTTCTTATAGTGCTATTTACACAATAACTTGATGCCTGAGTTAAAACTAGAGGAACAGTAGCAATTCCCAAATCGGGACAAAAGTTTGTCACGAAGTTCCGTCTGCAACCATACACTACCGGAGTGCGTGCAACAGAACTGGCTGAGTCAACAGCGGAATGGAAGGCCAAGGCAGAGGCGATATCTCGAGGGGTAGTCCCACCGGTCTGGGCCAAGGGAAAGGGCAAGGGCGAGCAGACGGCTCAATAGGTACGCTTAATTCGAAAAAAAATTGCTCCAGATTTTGCGTTTTTTTCCCACGCTCTATAGCCCCCCTGAATGTAGAAATCACTGTTGACCCAGCCCTTAAGAATGGGGGCATTTGGAACAAGATGCCTAGCCTTTTCCAATAACACTTGGAGTCGATTCAAAAGATCTACATTGTAGTGTCCCCGGTACTTTGTGCCACTGCGATTCAGAGTGCCGACAACAAGGTTGTGAATAAAGACATAGTCTGTAACTCAGGCAGCTGCATGTCTTATGGACACCCCAGATTTTGGCATACGAGCTCTAAGGGAATGATGAACACCTCCTTCAGGATTATTTGTTCCACGGGCCGATCGAAAAATTGGGAGGTTTCCATTCTTCCTATCAATGCCCATCTGGAAATAAAGCTTGACCCCTGGTGGATCAGATAGGAGTCCCAAGTGAATCGCTTTAAGCACATTCTTTGCATCATGCCAAGCTTGAGCATTGAAGAGGGGCAGCTTGGTCTTTGAATCCTTTTGAGGACCATACAACTGGTAGACTTTGCTCACTGCATCGTACAACTCCTTGGGAGGTGGAACAATACGTCTGCAGTGTTTCCAAAGCCATCTTGCATTGAACCGCAGCTCTTTATCCCACGATGAATTCTTGGTCTGCAGATATTTCTCGATGCGCTGTTTATCCTCAGAGTTTGGGATTAAAATAGCATCTCGTAAGGCAATTCCAAATGGTCGACGAAAGCCATGCTCTTTGGAAACACGAATCCGAGCCATTGCATGCCAGACATCCATAATGACACGGCTTCTGATTTCAACAGACCATGTAGAAAATTCTGGATCATTGAGAAGATGCAATGCTGCTTTCATTGCTGCTGGGTCAACATCTTCATTGATAATGTCCTGATCAGTGTCCAATGGTGGTGGACTATCAAGCTCATCCATCCAGTTGGTAGCCACATCTACAACCTCATCAGGATTCTGTGTCAAGAACTCCAGCAATTCATCGTCGATAATCGGATGAGATCTGACTGCACTGTGTTCATGCGAAGGATGGCTCTGTGATGGTGTCTCAGAAATGTCGGCGGCTCGAGTCCATATGTGAGAGCGTGCACAAATTATGTCAAATGGAACAGGCCCAAACGATCTGAGTGGCAGTTTATTATGAAGTGGCACCAGTGCTGCTGGGACAAGAACATCGGTGACTGTGATTCGAACACGTGTTTTTGTTACAGAAACAGTACTCAGAAGAGCCGAAGTGTTGGTTGAAATATGTCCGTGGGCAATCAGATGGCCATCAGTGTTATGAACTGATACTAATGTTCCTGGAAGTGCAGAGTCTGAAATTTTGCCAGCTGGTTGGACTTTCACAAGCTGAGTGTGAATTGCAAGGGAAGCCGTAGCATCAAGTGCAGCATATTCCAGTTGCTCAGCAGATAAATTCTCATTGTCCCAGTCCTTGCTGATCTGAATGTGGTCTGGCTTATCCAGCTTCTGTCCAAGGATCCTTGCACATAGATCAGCCAGCCCCATCCTTGCATCAGTAATCACGTTCAAATCTTTGGCTAGTTGAGCAAGATCAACACCACCTCGGAATGGCTCAGCTTGTGCCTCCTTGGCAAGGCGTGCTAAGTCTTGATTAACACCGTGTCCAGCCTTGATAATTTGGCTATTAGCCAGGAATGCTAGCAAGGGTGCAGGCAGGTTCCCTTTGAAGTGGCCGATCTGAAAGATGTAGACCCACTTCCTGTATGGAACTTGAATTATGGATGTTGGCTGTGAAGCACCTTGAGTGCTAAGGTCGACATTCCACTCTGCATCAAATCCTACAGCCAGCTTGACTGTTTCATCCTCAGTGTTTAGGTCCTGCATGATTTTTGCTACATCATCTCCAATATTCTGGGCAGTAGAACTGACTCGGATCTGGACATCAGATGGCCGAAGAAATTTCTTCATGCCAAGGTACTTCTCAACAGGAGTTACATCCTTGGTGAGTGAGGGGAAAACACGCTCCAGGAATGGCCTATCAGCAGCTGGGTTATCTGTAAAGATGACCTCTGGTTGAGCAAGTCCATAGAGCTCGAGATTCTGCTTTGCTTTCTGCAGCGCAGATTCATATCTGTATGTGAGGTTGTTGCCACAAAAGCAAGGATGCGAACTTCTCCAAACTCGTTTGTCACAGTAAGTGTAGCCCCAAAGACTGACTCCCCATTGACCTTCATGATTTGCTTTGTTGCCTTGAAACTGTGATCCTGGGCAGCAAGTGTCATGCTTTTCATTGCAGCCTGCTGGTCCATCGTTGCCCTGTGCTCATCAATGTACTGGTCATACATCATCCGAAGCCATGAGCTGCTTGGGACAAAGCCACCATATCCTTTAGGGTCATCAAAGCTGCTGAACTCAGAAAAAATCCGGTCTGGACTCTCTGGATAAGATTCAGCCCAAGTCAGAACCCCATCAAGATACTGAGCATGGAGTTTGTCAAAGTGCAATCTATGAAGAACTAGAAGGCTATTTGAGAATTGCTTGGATCCAAGTCCATATTGGAAGCAAGTTCGCATGAGTTCAAAGACAGATTTTGACATCGCCCCACGATGGCTCAAATAGGCTGGGAACTCGTCCCTAAGCTGAGGTGGAAGTTGTGCCATAATCCTGGGGTCCCAGCTGTTTAATGTAACAGTGTTTTTATTTGAAACGGGATTTTTGCATTTACTGCACCAGTAGCGTTGGCCAACCAGATAGAAGCAGTCATGAAGGTCTACCACCCGACGTGGCCGACTAAAGGCATGACGGGTGAGTGGTTGATGGCAGTCTGGGCATTTAATTGCCTTGACCAAGAGATGTGGATCCCAGTAAAAGAGACGAGCATTGTACATCTCTTCTGGTGTCGGTTTCTTCCTGCTACGAAAAATGAAGAAATTGCTGTTTCGAGGAACCCAGAATGTGCCTAGAGTGAAGTACAGCTTCTTATAATTTTCGCTGAGCTGATCAGAGACCCTTTTGATGTATGGAGGCAGTGGACGTCGACGATTGCCAGAGAGATTTGAGGAGTCGTCCTCATTCTCCTCATTGTAGTCATCAAATCCTTGACCATCCCCCATGAGACCAAGAGGATCAAGATCAGCTTCATCATCAAGGTCAATAGGTTGGTTCGGATCTGCATCTGGAACAACATATTCAACCCTTGGGCCACTAGGAACAGATTCGACAACAGCAAGAGCAGAAATAGGAGTAGAAAATATCTCAGTTTGAGCTGCTGTTTGAGCCTGGGAAGGAACACTTAGGCCAGGACCAGCCCATTCACCAAGAGTTCTCTGACGAACAGGACCAGATCGATCTGTTTGTAATTCTGGCTGTGGATGAATTGCTTCTGGAAGGTCTCGCTAACAGAATTGAAGGGGTTTGTTATATTATTTTAAGCGCTAACTAGCACTTACCCGGGGACCAGAGTAGGGCTGAGGTTTTGTACGAGGCCGGCCAACCGGTATTTTCTCTGGAACAGGCAAACTCTCGACGTCTAAGGGAAAGGGGTTTAATTCGACTTAAATAATTGGGGAGACGACGCGGCGCACCAAATCAGCCTGGTACGTGCTCTCAGCAAGCATGCAAAAATTTCAACTTGCTGATAGTCCATGAGACGAGAACAATGATTTAGTTGAATCGGATACCTTGTGGCAGGACCCGATTACATCTTACGTGCGCGTCGGCAACTTTTAACGACATTACTTCCGAATGTGGGAAGAAGGCTCCGGACCGCTGTGCAGTCTGCGCATTCAGTAACTGCGTCAAACGGCATGAATGTCCCGGGAATGGGAACCGCAAGTTCTGTCGGTGCATGCATCCCCCAGCACCGGAAAAGGTGCGTAGGACTGAGGCGCAGATCCTTGCGTACCTCGAACGGCAGCGCAATGCGGCTTGAATAAAGTAGAACACTTACTCCCGTCGTAATTTTTGCTGTGGAAAATTTGAGGATGGAGCTATTGAAGAGCTGGATTTAAATTCACTTTTGTGTGCTTGCTGTCCATGGGCTCATGCAGTTACAAGTCGTTGCGGTGGAAGGACGTCAAATAACCGAGTGCCGATCGATTCGATGGCATCAGCGCCAAAGATTAGATGGTCTTTTATCTTGAAAGATGATTGGCTGTCCCTAGTCTATTGGAGGATATTGCCCCGATAAGACTAGGGCTCGCACATCAATGATGCATCAAATGCTTGGCTTGGGACTCGAATTAATCAAGCGCTATACGGCCACCTGGGGCACTATTGCAGTGCCGGAAAACACTGTAATATATTGCAATATACATCCTGAATCCCCTCCTTCTTTTCCCTTTTTTTCCCTCTCTTTCCAACTTGATTAACGCAGTTTGATGCCGCCCTCAACCGACATAGGACATGGGCCTGTATGTAGGTACCAATCAATTCCTCTGATCTTCCAACGCGTGCAAGATCCCCGCGCGGAGAAGTCTATTTTCATCACATCAGTGTAACCCATTATTTTGGGCTCCATTCCTCGGCCATCACCTCTGCTAATTCTCATCGGCGTCAAAGCCTTGCCTAGGAAGCCGGCAACCAATTTCTATCACACCCGGAGATTTGAACTTTCGTGTTCAAGTTAATTCCGGTGTGACACCTTCGGAAATTTCCCGAGCTGTCTCGTGAAGTAGCAACCCCGCTGTGTCATAGGTCTCCTCAGCAATGAGCACCGCGATGTTTGCACACTCCTGCTTCGTGGCCAGAAACTCGCTCTCGAGAGGTAGTTCACGTCGTTCATATATATTGTCTCGGTACCATTTCACCTGCACTTCACCAACCCACAGAATCCTCCTCCGATTTTGTCAGGGCACCTCCAGGCGGTCGTTCATGTGTCGAATGGCTGCCAAGATGCTCCCAAACCAAAATAGTATCCCCACCGCGCTCATATGTGTAGTGGTATGAGCGCGCATTGCAGGTGTCGTGGACGAGCGGAGCCTCGATAGAACAGGTGCGAGATGTGCACCCTTTACTGATCTGATCCCTTCGGCCAGGTGCACTAGTCTTGGGGCGAGTCAAACGACCGCATGAGGCACATCGCAATACCCTGATGCAGAACCGCACCTCCGCCGAATAGCTGTCATGCTGAACACTCAGAAGACCTTCATTGCGTAAAAAACCCTTTGTCGTCTTGAGAGCATCCAAGGGGTCTCGGAGCTCCGAAGGGATTCCGAATGTCGAACTTGGCATGGATATAACAACTGCCACTGTTGCTGGCAGTGGCGGTGGAGTTAGAGGTGTCGGCTGCTTTAGGTATACTAGAGCTCATTAAATGTGTTTTCTACTTAACTACTAGTGACGGAAAAATGTAGAAACGTTTGCAATGTTGTTGGCTGTTTACTGCCAAATCCGGAGGCGTGATGTGATGCCGCGCACTGTATTGTCCCCGTTGTCGTCTGGTTCAGTTTCGGTGTTCCCGGGGATAGTCTGAGACGGGGCAAACATCCCCCCGGTGCCCCTGTGCTGGTGAGAGGCGGTCTGGGCGACCCGCGGCATGGTGTGGAGCGAGAGGAAGACGTCGGGCGTGATTGATGGCGGAGCACAGCCACCGGTTATGACCGGCCCGAACCGAAAACGCAAAATCTCGGTGGGAAAAAATATATTTACACTTTTTAAACTTTCGCTCCGGGGGATCTGTAGAGGGCCATCTTATAGTGCTATTTACACAATAACTTGATGCCTGAGTTAAAACTAGAGGAACAGTAGCAATTCCCAAATCGGGACAAAAGTTTGTCACGAAGTTCCGTCTGCAACCATACACATATTCCCAACTACGGCAGGCTCAACAATGCTCCTCGTTCGGGGGCGTGGTGTCCCGCTCCCTCTTCTCACGCTCGCGATCCCCACGCCCCTTCATAATGACGCGTTCAACTGCGCCCATCGCCAGCGCCAGCGGGAAGTCGTACCCTCCCCCGTATCTTGAAGAACCCCGGCTGCTCATGGCCACTGGCGTACTGCTGACGCTGCGCACGAACGAGTCCTCCACCTTGAATGAGGTGCGAGTGCGTGTACGCCAAGTGCAGCGGGTGCCGTGTTGAAGTGTGGGACTTCCAGCATTCTCATTTGTCATGTTGTGTTTCATGGACACTTAGTTTAGACATGTGAAACACCCATGTTGTCCCAGGGTGTTAAGCCGCTTGTAAAGCAGTATGAGGACGACCCAAAAGCTTTATGGGAGGCCTTGAAGAAAATCTTTGCTCCAAGGAAGGCTGGAGCTCGCTTCAATGCCTACAGGACACTCACCTCCATTAAACTCAAGGAGGATGAGTCGCTTCTGTCTCTCACTGGTCGTGTCTCAGATGCTATGAGATCCTTGAAGGACTCTAGACCTGCCGACTTCAAGTTGGATCAAGCTGATGCACAGCTCCATGCAGTGGTCTTGCTTATGGCCCTGCCTGATGAGGGTCGTTACAACTCTCTCAAGGCGCCTTTCGAGACGTCTACTGACACCCTCAGCCCCAGTGCAGTCGAGAATGCCTACAACAACTATCAGGTGTTCAAGAGCGCTGGGCAGGAAGGAGACTCCACTGAGAGAAATCCTCTCTCTGGAGCAGCCATGGCCACTGTATCCAGTGCCCCCACACCCTCTGCTGCACTGGCATTTGCACCTGCAGTCACTTGCACTGCATGCTCTGAAACTGGCCATACCTTCCTTAAATGCAAACAGTTCCACAATCTCATCAGGAGCATTGCAAAGGACAAGGGGAATGCCAAAGGCAATGGTGCAAATGCAAAGTCCCAAGTGGCTTCAAATGCAAGTCTGCTCTCCCACTTTGCATTCTCTGTTGTTGACTTTGGATGGAATGCAGATTCAGGAACCACATCGCACATGACGAACCGCAAGGATTGTCTCAAAAACACCCGCTACTACAGGGTTGCCATCGAAGTTGCCAACGGAGTTGTTGTTTATTCTGAACTAGTGGGGGAGATAGAGTTGAAGCCACTTATACACGGATACAGTGCTCGGCCTGTTATCCTTACCAATGTCTTGTTTGTTCCTCAATTGTCTCATAATCTGATATCTATTACCTACCTCACCAAACATCATGGCTATGGTGTTACATTTAAAGGAGATCTTGTTTCATTCACCAGAAACAACGAGCTCTTGTTTGAGGCAGATATCAATGAGAGGAACCAGGCATTTGTGAGAGAGGTCGAGATCCCCTCTTCTGGTTCAGCTCTGTTCACCTCTGGGACCTTGCCTATGGATTTGAACTTGTTGCATCGTCAACTTGGCCATCACTCTTATGCTGATACCAAAACCATCCTTAGCAAGAATCTGGTCACTGGTGTGAAGTTGACTTCAAACCAGAAACCAGATCCCATCTGTGAACCCTGCCTTGCAGGAAAGCTGAATGCGGGTCCTTTTCCATCCACTGGTCATCGTTCTGAACATCCTCTTGATCTCATTCATTCTGATCTGAAGTAATACAAGCTGCACACTCGTGAGGGGTGGAAGCATCATATTACCTTCATTGATGATCACACTAGCTTCAAAGTGTGTTACCACATGCAACGCAAGAGTCACGTGTTCCATGCAATCTCAGAGCGAGCTGTGTTTGATGAACACTATTTCCCTGGGTGCAGTGCTGAGCAGATGAGGAAATGTCCTCGGATAGATCCCTCTGCACTTCACAGCCTGCCTTTGCTGCCTAATCCTCTCACTGTTGTCGTTATCAACGAGGAGGATGACAGACCCAAACAGCATCATGCACCTGCTCCTCCAGCATCCCCTGTGCCTTCCCACCCTCCATCCCTCGCTGAATCAAGGGCTCCTTCACCACACTCAAATCCCCCTTCACCATCGCCTCCTGCTTCACCAACTCCAGCAGCTTCACCTGTTGGTGTTGCTGCACGTCGCCGCTTCCACAATCAAACTACGGAGCATAGACCCCCTAGCGAGTGGTGGAAAACACACAGGGAGCCTCTGCCAGCTGTACCTTCAGATTCGGAGTCATCTGATGATGAGTTGTTGTTACAGCCAGGCAGCGCTCTTGTTGTTGCGCATGAAGGAGATCCAACAAGTGAAACACTTCAGCAAGCTAACATTGCAGCTGTTCAGTTTGCACAAGCAGCTGTTCAGTCTGGTCATCCTCGCACTTACTATGAGGCAATGAAACACTCTGATGCTCATTTGTGGAAGGATGCAGTGGTCTCCGAGATTAACTCTCTTCTGGAGAACTGCACTTGGGATGTTGTTGATCCACCTCCTGGAGTGAAGCCTGTTTGCTCTCAGTGGGTCTTTGTGATCAAACACAAGTCTGATGGGACCATTGAACGCTACAAAGCCCGACTGGTTGCAGACAGCCGTGGACAACGCTTCGGTGTTGACTACAACGAAATCTTCTCCCCTACCATCAAACCCGCCACTCTTCGCACCATCTTTGCTCTTGCTGCTCAGCATGATCTCCAGCTTCGTTCCATTGACTTTAGTTCTGCTTACCTCAATGGGGACCTTGATGAGAACGTCTACATGACGCAACCTGAAGGGTTTCCCCAAGGCAGACCTGGCCAGCTCCTTAAACTGCGAAAGTTGCTTTATGGGCTTAAGCAGGCTGGCAGGCAATGGCACAAGAAGCTGCGAGAGAAGCTCCAACAAATGGGCTTCAAGTGTCTCCAGTCTGATCGTTCATGCTTTATCTATTCAGATGGAGCTGATCGCATCATCCTTCCCATCTATGTTGATGACGGTGTCATTGCGTCCAAGCATGATGCTGATATCAACCGAGTTATTGCTGAACTTGGCTCTGCATTCAGAGTCAAGGATCTTGGTCCTACAGAGGGCTTCTGGGGATCAAGATTGAGCGCAACTCCAAGACTGGAGACATTGCCATTTCACAGTGCCAATATGCTGTGAACATGCTTGAGCAGTATGGAATGTCTGATTGCAAGCCTGTTTCCACCCCTATGCTGCCTGGTCTTAGCCTGACCAAGGAGATGGGAGCCAAGTCTGAAGACGAGTCCAAACACCTCAAAGGCACTTATATCAGTGCTGTGGGCTCTCTGATGTACTTGGCTATCCAAACTCGTCCAGATATCTCCTATGCAGTGGGTGTTCTTGCACGCTTCAACAGCAATCCTGGCGAAGCCCATTACAGCGCTCTGAAGCATTTGTTCCGCTACATCAAAGGCACTCTTGATTACCGCATCACATACTCTAAATCTCCTTCTCCTTACAAGTTTACCACCTATGTCGACCCTGACGAGTCGTTCTTCACATACACTGATGCTGATCATGGTGGTGATAAAGACACCATGAAAAGCACCAGTGGTTTCATTGTGATGATGGCTGGTGGACCAGTGAGCTGGAGAAGCAAACTGCAGACGACTGTGTCTCTTTCCACTACAGAGGCAGAGTACGTTGCAGGAGTTGATGCTGGCAAGGAGATTATATGGATGCGACATTTGCTTCAAGAGCTAGAGTATGGTTTGACCGATGCATCGTCTCTTCTCATGGACAATCAGTCTGCCATTGTTGTTGCTCGGAATCCAGAGCACCATGGTCGCATGTGTCATCTTGACCTTGCGCACCATTGGCTTCGTGGACAGGTTGAAGCCGGTGTGATTGATGTAAAGTATGTTCTGACTGAGGATCAACTTGCAGATATCATGACCAAAGCACTGCCCAAGCCAGTGGTGGAACGACTTCGAGACATGATGGGATTAAGGGGGAGACAATGAGACTGCTCTCATTCAGGGGGAGTGTTGAAGTGTGGGACTTCCAGCATTCTCATTTGTCATGTTGTGTTTCATGGACACTTAGTTTAGACATGTGAAACACCAGTATCCTGATGGATCTGATGGTTTCCATGGTGTCTGATTGTAGTATCCATCAGTATCCTGATGGACCTGATGGTTTCCATGGTGTCTGATTGTTGCTGTGCATTGTGACAGGTACAGCCTCGAGGCTGTGCATGCCATTGTGTATATAAGTAGCCTAGTGTAGAGCCTGAGTCCCCAGTTTCTCACTGTTGACTCAGGTTAGTTGTCTTGTCTCTCTCTTCAATAAGAGTTTCTCACTGTTGACTCAGACCACTGTGCTTGCCTGATTCTAACATGCCGCGAATCCCACAGGCACGCCATACCGTGCCCTCCCCCACGTGATCCCAAAACGTGCCGGAGGACATCATCCCATCCCGGGACTCGGCAGCGGCGCCATGCGGTGGGAGGAGGTACAGAGAAGTGCGGGCTCGTCGGTGTCGCGAGTGACAGAAGGAAATGCCCCGTCAGCGTGCCGGGCATCAGAACTCATGCAGTTAGCCATGGCAGCGCAGTGTCGACCTCGTACAGCGCTCCACGATCTGTCCACGGGAGCACTGGAGCAGCGTGCGGGCGCGGCCTCTGGGGTGGGTGTGGGTGTGTGCGCCAGACACAAGGCTGGGGAGTGGTCGGTCGGCTAGGGCGATGCGTGGGCGAGCGGAACGGGTCGCCATCTATTGCAGCGACGTGGACAAGGACATTGAAAACTTCAATGTTGTGAAGCGATGCACGTGCGTGGTCCGTGCGTGTTGACGACACTGCCAGATTGATCAATGGATCACAAGCTGATCCTGTCGTCGTCTCTTCCCTCTACCACCATGCATCTCTCTTGCCTCCTTCCCTTCCCTTCCCTCCCCTGCCTTCTGCCTCCGTGCCTCTCATGCCTCTCGCGCTCCCCTTCCTCTCCCATGGCCTCCCTTGCACCCGACTTGTAGCCATTTTCCAAACCTCCGCCATCTGAAGCTCAAGTTGCGAACCCCCCGTTTCCAAATAACCGATCACTATTTGGAAACCCCTGACCGCATCTTTCGGACCGGGCACAATCTAATCTTTGCTTTGACAGAGGGGCTGTCACGTGTCTCTCCCTCAGTCTAAATTGGAATTGAATCCGACTCAGAATTTGCGACAGGTATTTACTGTGGCACTTGTGAATCAGTTCATACACAGGGCCCTCAAAATTGTAATACACAACAGTAAATCTACAAAAGTCTATATATAACAATGCTGCAGCACAATGACGCCGATGGATTTCGAGGGCTGGGAGTCAAAATCCACCTCTGTCATTGACACCACCCGATTGGACAAAAACTACTTCATTGGCTGAGAAGGTGCTCAGTGCCGCCTACGGCAACAGTCACATCAGCGGCAATACTACCATATTGGTATCACATGTTATCGAAATGTAATCTAAGCGGTATGATTTATAATCATGGGGTTTCCACATAGTGCAAACCCCGGGTTTCCAAACATGGGGGGTTTCCAAATAGATTTATCCATGAGAGTATAATCAATTATAATCGTAAAATTATGATTAAATATGCCGTGGGCATAATATTAAGCTCTGAGAATATAGATGGTTAGATTACATTACAGTATGATTATATTTAATCATAATATTAAGCCCCACCTGAGTTGATTGAATGCCTTATTCTGCACCAGCGAATGTACAAGAGCTGTAACAGTGGAAGCTACTCAATTGATATGCTATCAGACATGCTCACAACATCCCTGAAGGCTGATTTCAACCAAAGTTTGGTATTGTTTACTCCAAGATTTTGGCGTGAATTGTGCACGTGACACAGTTTCCAAATCCCAGAAGACTCCGAAGAGTGTTGAATTTAAAGAGAACATAATCTTCAAGGTATTTTATGGTTCAGGGCACCGTAAGAATATCAATAGCTTGGGAAAACCTGGTCTAGCATGTCCCTGCAATAAGTACTTGGGCCCAGAGAGTGTGTATTTCTGGGAGCCGAGCTCATAAGGTTATGCCAAGTGTTTCAAGTGAATTCTGGCCCACGAGTGGGGAAAACCAATTCAGGGAGAAAAATACTGAATAAATACGATTAAATATGATTAAATTAAGATTACAATACATTATGATACCCTTACAATTAAATATCTGTCCAAACCTTAACATTATATTATGATTACAGTACATTACGGCTGGAAGGTGTATTTAATCATAATGTTCCAGCCTTATTTGTGATGTGATTCTCCACCTTGACACGGCCATTTGTTCGAATTCCTGCCATAAACATGACGCTGATCCATGCCCATGCCCAATGATCACAAACTTGGTAAAGATCATGCAGGTAGGTCCTTGCAGTTGGATATCTTTCGACAAGGGCCCGCCACTTCACCTCGAAGTCCTCAGGTGAAACTGCCCGATAACATGCCCAGAAATCCTGCAGGAAGTTCTGCCAGTCACCAGCTAGGCTTCGCGACAGGTTCTTGTCCACATTCTCAAGGAGATGAGACAGACAGTATAGATGTAAAGTAAAGACCAGGACAAGAGAGGTGGCTGCGATCAGAGCTGGAGAGCGGTCGGAGGTGAGAACTGCAGGGTGGACATCACCTGAAGCTTTAAGGTGACAACAAAATATCCATGCATGCGTCTCTGTATCTTCTTTTTTCTGGAAAGCATACCAGCCATTGCGAGAGTGTCCATGCGAGTCGATGATGATCCCTATCGATAATGGATACCGCTTGTCATTGTGATGGTAGGAGTTATCGTTAATGAGGATATCTGTGTAGCGGCCTGTAAGTTGCACTTGAGCAGGGGACTGTCACCAAATAGTGATGACAACATTCTCAGAGTCCATCTGCACAGAATAATCCCACCCTTGCTCTGTCCGGTTCCGCTCCTGAAGGGAGGCGAGAATAGCTGCAATATCCCCACCAAGGGCATCAACTTCTTAGTGTGCTTCCTTCCGAGCGCGATTCCACATGTTGGAGATTTGTCGAGGCTCCAGTGTATTATCAGGGAACTGAGACTTGAGGACCTCCTGCATCTGCTTTCGTGAAAAGGAGTCTGAAAACCATCCAACAACTTCCCACTGCACTGCTGCTGGCGGTCGCTGCACATTGCCACCCTCTGGAATAGGGTGATCATGGTTATGCTCTGCATCGATGGTGGTAATGTGCCAGTTCTGACGTGGCCCGGGCATTCAACAGATATTAACATGGGCATGACAGTCCGTTCTCCCAGATTTCCCTTGCCGATGGTCGGAGGGATCAATGTCGATGAGATGGGTTTCTTTCGGATCGTTGTATCAGCTGCAGCGTAGAGTTCGCTTCCTGAGTACCCGGTTATCATCTTTATGAGACTGGCCGAGGATCGTGCCCCAGAGATTCCTGCACCTGAAAGACAGCTGTGATGCCCTGTTCAACGGTATCGTAAACATTACCATTCCTAATCGGGCTGAATGCAACCAGAATCTGTCGCGCTTGTTTGGGTGCGGCATAGACAAGACCAGGAGCAGCAGACTCCGTTTTTGGTTTCCTGTGGTGGACATACCAGGTCAAAAGAGACAGGTTCAACCTTCCCTGAACTCGGAGGAACATGTTTACGTTTGACGCTAGGGTGGAATGGACTCAGGAGCTCGTTGATCTCCTGCTTCGTGGCAAGACGAGGGGGTGTGCAGAGATCGACAACATCTGGGCTGCATAAATCTAAAACTTCCTTCTTGATACTAGGTGGCGGTGTTTTAGGTGGGGGTGGAGGAGAGTCGGGAACAATTATGGTTCCGGTGTCATTTCTATCTCGTCTGGCAGGCAGTGGTGGTGGAGGAGAATGAACGACGATTATAGTCAGAGTATCTCGTCGGGCTGGTTGTGATGGAGGGGTATCAGGAATGATGATGGCCCCGATGTCATCTTGTTGGTCAGAGGAAATGGGGGGATTACAGCGGTTTACAGTGCCTCCACTCAAGTCAAATGAAAAGTTGAATGTGGAATTGAGAGTCAAATCTGACAGCTGGGAGATAGGAGGGACAGGATTAGGTGCCCCTTGTAGTCCTTGTAGTACAAACGGTGCGGCCAAAGACGATTTAACAGTAGAGGAATCAGAGGTGGAATTCAGTTGATTCTCGAGCTCGGGGAAGATCACGGGCTGTTGCAGAATACTAACTGCCCAATCAAAGATGGGGTGTTGTAACTAGTTTGGAATCGTGACTAAGCACAATAGAATATTGGATGAGAAAGGCGACGTACATTGGCTGAGAGCATGTCAAGATTGAAGTCCCTATACCCAATACCAACATCTGCGATGAACCCCGGAACCTCTCCACTCCCCACAAGAGTGCAAGGTGTAACCCAGTTGGAGTAAGTCTGAATCAAATAAAATAAGGATATGTGCTATGCTTATAAAAGGCGATAATACTTGCGTATCTGATACACAGTGAGGGTCGGCCATTTGTATTCAAATATTCAAATATGACACACACTTTTGACAGATGGTATCGCACAAAGCCTTCACCGAGCTGAAGGCAAATCGAGCGGGCACCCTCCTGGTGGAATGCCAATTCCACAACCTGCGTGATTGGGAACATGTCATCCAGACATGGAATGGCTTCGCCTGTGGTCAAGATTATCTCTGAAATGGTGGTTGGCTCCGTTCCATCAAAGAGCCATTTTTTGAGACTGTTTTTAGGCAGGATGTGAGGAAGCTGATTGTTTCGAATGATGTCAGTGGCGCCAGCAACTGTTATGCTGGCAAAGTATTCAGCAGAAAACCGTGTATTCAGGTGGGGAGTCGTATATGCTGCAAAGGACATGGTGGAAGCAAAAAGGCAAAGCAGATAACAGGCATGACAAGGTGAAATTTGTGTTGTGGTTACCGATCACCAATCGAGATACTCTACCTTTTCATTCAAATTGACAGGGGGTGTGACCCGTGACTCGTTGAACCATTTTGACAATTCAACAACAGCCAAAAATTTCCGTGACAAAAGCGAAATTTTCGACAGATTAGAGCTTTTGCAGTGGTTTGGGCAAATTTCAGAGGTCTGTATCATATGGTCAATTCGACAACTGCCTTTGTGACGTGTAATCCTGAACCGATTTCGACACCGACAACCCCTGTGACGCGTGACTGTCGAATTAAAGGTACAGTAGTAGGTTTCAGGAATACCCGAAAAATCGAGTGGGACAGAGGAGAATTGCAAGCTTAATTAATTAGCCTGAAGTATTGCATTGTTGGTGGTCTTCCCCGAATACATGCCAGAAGGTCGCTGAAGGCGACATCGACTGACAGGAAACTTAGTTTGGTATAGGATCACGATTCATCCGGAGATCAGATCTGATGGCAGCCGCCGGTCCGAAAGATAAGATCACGTGGGGGTTGCCAAATAGAAATCGGTTATACTATAACCGAATAGTGCTGTGCTGGAAACTCACATGTTAATAACATAGCAATAAATAGCATGCTAATAACATTGTAATAACATTTCTAGCTGGAGACCTCCAGGAAGGCCTGCTATTTATTGCTATAAATTATAAAAGGACTGCTAGAGACGTCTCAGAGGCTGTCTGAACGATATACAATAGTTACAACTTGAAATAAGCAAGAATTGGCTCGGATCAGACTTGAGATCATGCACGTGAGAAAATCAAATTTTCGCCGCAATCTCTAAATTTCATCCTCCTCGCCTGCTGTCTGGAGACCTGATGCCGCTGTCAGAAGAAGCTCTCGGGGCACTCCTTAATGCCTGTACAGCCTACATCGAGCAGCCAGATTACAGTATCCCCGACTTCCAAAATATCATCGAAGCTCATACTGTACTATTTCGACCATAGGTTCAGGTGACGGGTGACGGAGGGTCGTGAACTGAACCTACAGTGCCCGTCACCACTTCTCCAGCACGTGCTCATCGGGCCGAGGAAATTTTTGTGAATTATTTGTGATTTTTCTAGCCAGGAAACTGGCCAAAAGAATGTGTTTCGCACAAAGATCTCATTTTTTCCCACGGTGTTTCACTTTTCCGGGGCTCCGCGATTTTTTTTGTGTGTACCTAAGTGGGGCTCTTGTCAAACAAGACCAACGGCCTCCATCACGTCAGACGTCGTGTCCTTCCTTCCAGTCCACGGGCGAGATGCCGAAGAAGACGAATGGAAAACAACGGGCCGCAATCAATCGTGAAGCTGCCAAACGCAATGAAGCACCTGTCGTCCCTCGCCTGCCTGTAGATCCGTCACTGACGGTGGACCCCACATTTGTGGATTCTGATCCTGAGTCGGAAGCCGGACAGCCAGAAATCTCGGCGCCAGTGGAAGTAGATATTTTTACCAATGCTCGATCTTAAAATGGGGTAACTGACCTCTGCTTAAAGCAGATTCCGACGGCATCCACCTCCCTCAAGCGCAAAAATCCGGATGACGACGATCTCGGGCGTGCAACTGATTGTTGCATGCAGCGTGTCCTTTCACTCCAACAGGACTTCCGCGAGGAAAAACCCCTGCTTCAGCTGATCATTGAGAAGGCCGGCCACAAGTGCCTATTTCTGCCGAAGTTCCATTGCGAACTGAACCCTATCGAAATGGTTTGGAGCCAATTGAAGCGCCGTGAGTCTCTCAGTTTTATTTGGTTCATCCGTCTGATTATTGCCAGGTTTCCGTGAATTGACCGACGGAACATTCCCCTGTGCCAAAACCCTTGTCCCGGAATCACTCGACCTCATCTCAAATGATAACATCCGTCGCTACTTCGGTCATTGCTATCGATACATGGATGCCTACAGGTGTGCTTGCAGTGAAATTCTTCGGTATCTCGTCGACTTTCTTGCAGGGTGGGTTTAAACTTGCGCCAAGCTGCATATGCAGTAAAGGAGTTCAAGTCTCATCGCCGGATCCCGGCGAACGTACACGAGCACGTCGGCATCGTCGAGCGCGCGACCAGGCCCTAAAAATCCTAACCCTAATCCGTCCCAAAAAGGAAATTACCTTACGTAATAGGGTTACGTTTCATTTTTGTCGGGGTCGAAAAACAAAATTTTGTTCAATCGTTCTGGGAAGCACACCATAGCTTCTTTAGCATCTCTTATGGTGTTCTGAGGTGTTTTTAATGTGACTCTTCCTTCGGGCAAAATGTAGTTACAACTTCTATATTTGGGATCGATCACTGCCAAATCCGGAACCGTGATGTGGTGACGGGCACTGTATTTGGTACCAGTGACGGTGACAGTCGAGTTTTCAGGCCCAAATAGGCTCAAAAACACCAAAATTTTATCTCCGGCATTCGCCGGACTGCCTTTTATGGGAATTTTGATGTGATTGCCGAGGAATGAACTTAAGAAAAATGAACTTGGTAGGTGACGGGTGACATGGCGTGAACCTATGGTCGAAATAGTACAGTACTGCCAAAGATAGCACAGAGCGTACTGCATGGCTAAAACACATTGACCCGTTGACCTCGGTGATGCGGGAGAACATTAAATTACCTGCGGTGTGTGGCTGCAACTATCTATTTTCAGCAAAGTCTGACCTGCTCGGCAGCCTCCTGGGACCACTCCAGCCACGCCGCGGAAGCACTCGGGCAAGACGGCTGGCACGAATGTTAACCCGATGGCTCCATGTCCGAAATGGCTGTATGGCACGCCCAGATCCGTGCCCAACGTCAACTGGATCTTGCGGGTGCCCCAGAAAAGGGCGATGTGGGTCCAGCCCGGCCCAGAAACGTTGGCCGCCGCCCCGACAAATTGGTGGATAAATTAGTCATTGAAGAAAAAGATCCCAATTCCAAGGGTGAGGATATCACGGTTGTCTACTGTATTGGGTGCGACGCGCGCACCGCACACCGCAACCCAGGCCGCATCAAGGACCATGCTATCCAGTGCACGGTCCGTATTGTTTCATCCGTCGATAAACACACCCTGACAATTTTTAGTTGTTGGCTGAACACTTTCCTACGCTTCTCGCCGACGTTGTGAAGTCCGCCGGAGCGCGAGGTAGTGGAGAAGAAGCTCCCTTGAAACTCCGCACTAAATCAAAGCACGGGAGCACACCCGCCACGTCTGTTGCAGGTAGCAGCGAAGCATTCGAAATGGATGTCGACACGCAAGCAGGCCCTCAAACACAAGTAAGAGTGGTCACATGGTGCTGGACAGTCACGGACTTTTAGTTAATAGTGGTGACCGGCAACGTAAAGGGAGTTGATGTCACTTCGCAATCGGGCCCTCTTGTAGACTCAGCCGTCCACATTCTGGGCAAACCTTGAGTGTAAGATCTGTTCAGTTTCACATTCTGCAGGGAGTGTCCGGGCCACACTTTTTATTTTTCCCCTTTTCACTCCGCCAATAATAAATCTTTACCTCAAACAGCCATTTCACAGCCATTTCAACTCCTCTTTACAGCTTCCCTGGGGAAATTTTCAAAAATCGGCGCGGGACACTCCCTTAAGATTCATCTTAAAAATACCTGCAATTTATTATGGATTTTAGGAGTGACTACGGAAGGCTGTAGGCTGGCCCAACGCAGAACAAACACAGGACAAACAGACATTTGTTTGGCGTGGATTGCCGGTCACCATTAATAATTATCAATGGTCCGCCGTGGGCAGCTTAGGCCGTACCTCAGTCTTGTATTCAGATATAGACGTGATTCACAAATGTTAACCTGTTAACAATGGTAGCGTGCGCTGCGGCAGAGCCCACTAACCGTTCCGACTGGCAGTTTGAATGAGAATTTTCTGAAGGAAGCGGATCAACGGTCCGTGACAATTGAAGCTCCGACACCTAAACTCTTTACCCATCTTATCTCCTGTGCAGCGTGATGTGGGGGAGAGCTCTAGAAAATACGGGGAAAACGAAAGACGCCACAGTGGCTACCTAGGATGCTATTCAAAACGGGAAAAATTACAACCCCCTATTTTTCGTGCGCACATCGAATATTGACAGAAATTGAAACTCCGAAAAAGTCCGATCAGTGCGTACTGTTGCAAATTTATTTTGCTGCTCAGGATGCTGCCGAGGAGTGCTCTAGAAAATATGGATAAGTCAAACAACATGGAAGGGGCTATCCAAGATGGCATTGTTTGATGCTGACGTATCTTACTGCTAGATCTGTGCTCCGATGACGACGAGCCTGATCTGGAGGAGTCCGATACTGTCTGGCAGGATGAGGGTATCTCATCTCATGTCCTCATTGGTGACTACCGTGTCACCGCGAAGGTCAAGGTTGGGCGACTGGAGTATGTGTCTGGCCTTCCATCGATCTATCCTATCCATCGTATTCCGACCGCCTTGATTGTCAACCTGGAGGACCCAAAATATAACATTTATGACAAGGATGGTGTGCTACATACCGTCGATTTTCTCATCAAGAACAAGGTACGATTTTTTGACCATACTTCACATGATTTAGGTGTGCTAACGAGTCCAGGATAACGACTCGTGGAAGAGCAGCAGTGGAACTGCCGACACGGATGTCCAAGTGATGTTTGAGCCTGGCCAGCCTCCGATTCGGTGCCGCCGTTCGCGAATGTCCTGTAAAGGGTGTTTCGCGTGCAAGCGGGTCGATCTCACGCTGATACAAGTCGAGCGCTACGAACTTGATCTGGCGTCTCGTGATGCTGTCTTCGCTGCTCAACGAGAAACTCGCCGGAGAGAGGGTACTACCGCTGAGGACACCGCTGCAACGTACGATCTTTACTTCCTGTTCAATTTTTTGCTTAGATTGTTTTGACAGGTTCATAGATGTCGTTAAAAAGAAGAAGTGCGATGCCATCGATACCCAAAGGGGTACCGATGCTTAAAGCTAAAGCGCAGGTTCCTATTTTCCTTGGCCCTCCAACGACTCGTTTACTCAGACTTCAGCAGGGAAAGTCTCGTGGGCACCAGTATTGGATTGCCTGCAGCGGATGGACGAAGAATTTCAAGGAAAATCACCGTACCCATTCAATCCCCGACTGTGTAGAGGAGAAATTGGCTGTGAAGCTGTTGGCGGACGAAGCGATTAACGACAATGGCGATAAGGATACTCCTCCTTGTAGTTGCATTGTCCATCCGAAGTCGGGACTTAAACTCGAGTATTGCCGTATGCTTTTTTTTCTTTCGAATGCTCTTGTCCTTATTCGGCTACAGCTCATGCCCACATTGTCAACGGACACTCCAAAGCCCATAGTCGAATCCAGTGACATCCTTGCCCTGCCTCACGCACTATATATATTCCTGATGATATGTCCATTTGCAAAGCGCTCATCATTCATAAAGACCACATGCCACACAACCATCCCATGCCCGCACTTATGAAGGTGTCCTTACAGGTCAAGGAGACATATCGCGATATAAAAACAACAATTAGTCAAGATCTGAAGCTGCAGCAGTTGTTCTGCTCATGACCGATCACATGTTGCCCTGTTGGACTGATTTCCTTTGTCAGGAAGATGCTTTGGGGCCGAAGTAAAAAATCTGAGTCGGTGGTGCGCTGCGTATTACCAAGGTGAACAGATTAAGCCTATGGCTAAGCGAAATGGCCAAGAAATGAGGGCAGAGCAGCTGTCCTGCCCAAAAATGCTCAAAAGTGGCCAGATAAAACTCACTTTGCCTCTCAGAAAGCAGTTCTCGGGGTGAGATAAAAAAAACTGAGGATGTGGTTCGCTGCGCATTTGAGTCAAAACTATCGAAAAAGTGCCCAAAAAGGAAAAAAAAACCGTCCGCGCCCTAAGTTCTGCAAAGAGCTGTAATCCTCGCCGTAAATTTAGCAAATTCAACGAAGTTCCTTTTGAACGACAAAACACCCACAACTTTTGACTCAGCTCTGCAATCCAAACGCGCTAAGCGTGACCTGGTTCGTGAAGTGAAGACCAAGCCATATCCGGCAGGGCTCGGAGTAGCTGGTAAGCATTTTCCTTATCTTCCTGTACCCATGTTAATACTGTGGCCACCCATTCAGGTGCCTTTCAGCTCTATATGAATGGCCTTACGAAACCACTTCCGGATCGCTACATTCATGGTTACCTTACAACCGCAGATGGCGGAGTTGTCATCCTAACTTGCTTACCCTATCTATTGAAGCTATTGGATGACCCTGGGGTTAATGCTTTCGAGGACGATACCACATATAAACGGGTTGAGGGCGAAGTCAATGAGTGGGAGCTTGCCCTGTACCTCAAGGCTATACAGCGCGGTACATATTTCTTTTTTGTCAGTTGTGCTTGGCTAAATTTCTTCGGTCAGCCGCAACCGTCGCTCGAATATATATCAACCGCGCTAGTGCGGATTTTTTCGAGATCGTTTTCGATGAGTTGCAGCGTGTCAAGATATCGCTCACTGGGAAGCCGTTGGGCTTGAAGCCATTCGTTCGGGGCGGTAATTTACTGGTAATGAATGCCGATATGGAGGCAGCGCAAGTCCTTGGTGCTGCGCGTTCGGTTATGAAGCACAACGATCCTGAATACAGCGGTATCAGTAATGATACCCCTGCAACGGAGGTCGTCCCCACCTTTGTGAAGATCTGCTACCGGCACTCAAAAGAGTAAGTGACATTCAAGCTAGCATTTCGACTGTGGTCTAATAATTTCCCATACCACAACAGTGCCATTCATGACTTCAAGGGGATGGTGACGCCGGCACAGTATGCTCGCCTTATGGATTTCATGTACATCAATTCGAAGGAGCGCCTCGATAAATTTTCGAAATTTGTTCAAGATCTAGGGATCAAGAAAATCCAAGGTACGTATATTGTTAGTGAACAACTGGTTTCTAATATTTATTGCGCTTCGAAGATTGGTGGGCTCATAAGAAAATGAGCGAGTGGATTATCCCGTGTCTTGTCAAGTCGCAGTCACGTATCCCCGCAGCGGACTGGGACAGCACTCCTGCAAAAACGAACACCGGCGAAGCCCAGCAGCATTGGATGAATTCACTCACGGGGACCAAGTTATCGCTCGTTGAGGCGATTGAAAGGTGCGACATATTTATCCTTTTATAGTATGATCTGATCTGATAGATATATAGCGCTCGAGAGGTTGACGAAAATGTCGCCCGCAAGATTGCAGCCTCCATCGACACGGGAATCCTCACCAATCCCCACAACGAGGCCTACCATCGGATGTCGCGCAATTTACTGTGCCAGGCCACAGCAGCGCGTAAGGCTCGAGAGTCAGATGAGCTGACCCAGTATTCAGATCCAGGCAAAGATTGCAGACGAGAAGGAATCTCGCCGTGAATCATCTGCGCGAGAAAAAGAACTTCGCGACCAACTCAAATATGCGAAAGGGAGTACCTCAATCAACCGTGCTAAAGGCGCCAAGGTTATTGGCCCCTCGGTCATTATATCCGCTAGTTCTAGTGGACGTGTCAAAACTGCGAAGATTGTGTCATGTAAGCCAGCGATTCTCCAAATCCAGCGGTGCTAATAAATCTCTAGCGACTACTTCCCTCAGTTGTGCCCCAGTCGCCTCCCTCACAGAGTCGACACCTCCCTTGCACCCAGTCGACGCCCACCTCGCAGTCAATGGGCATTACCAAGCGGTGTTATTTCCGTCTCTTGCAGGTCCAGCGGTCCCCACGGGCATTTCTGTAGCAGCATCTGCATCTATGTCTCAACTGGCAGCTGGTGCCGATGGGTCACCCTGGGCCATGTCCGACTCTGACTTCGATGCATTTACTGCATCGTCGGCTGCGATGGGATATTTGCCCGCAAGCACTTTCGGTCTCCCAAATTCCTATGCACCCCAGCCTTTCTACAGCTCCGATATCAATGCCATTTTCGCAATGGACACTTCCGAAAATTTGTTATTCAATGCTACCGCTCATCATAACTCCGCTTTTGGCAGCTGGAAACCGTCCACTGTGGAAAAATCTTCCGAAAATTCGCTCTTCAATCCTACCACTTCCATGCATCTACTTCAAGTTTTGGCAGTTGGGAACCGACCACCGTGGACGAATTATTAAATTCATCAATTTTTGCAGATGCTAATGGTATTAACGATCCTATGATGGACATCTTCCCTCATCTAGGTGGCACACCCAGTCCCGTTAATCAATTACCGACTCTTCCTGCCTTTCCATCCATCTCTGAGTCCTTGTCACCCCCGCAGATTTGCATCGAGGCCGCTGCGACATCTGAAAACTCTCGGAAACGACGTGCAAGAGAAGAGGTTGATGAATCTCAGCCTCGACGTACCTCCTCGCGTGTTCGAACTAAACCAACCAAAATTCCCAAATTGGCGGTGCCCGAGTCTCAGAACGCTGGCGGCGCAAAGAAGAAGCCAAAAACAAAGGCTGTACGTCTTGACTGCATTTTTTCTTTCAAGTTCCTCACTTCAGTAACCCATTTTGAAGCTTTGCAGTTTCTTGAATTACGCTCTGAGTCGTGGATAATTCTAATGGGCAACCCGGTTTCTCAGAAAAACCCCACAGATCAGGGAAATCATTGCAAAGTCTAATGAGAAGCCCTCCGAACTTTCGGCGCAGCCTTCGGAGTTTAAAAAGGTTCATAGAGCCCATGGCGGTCCCAATTCTTCACCGGTTGATATGAAATAAATTGTATGAGTCTATTAGTATTTTAGTAGGAGTTCTTTATGTTTATTCTTGGGCTTCGAGCTGTTGGACATACCCAAGGAGCGAAAGTTCAATTTGATGGCATCAAAGTGCGCTGGGTTCAACGTCCGAACACTTACACATCTCTGTAGGCTGATCTAAAAAATATGATGTTCCTCTGGGCGATAGCTAAAACATATTTAAGCATAATATATCATGCCGAGGACGTCGAGCTCGGTATTCGACTCGGGCAGCTCCTGCCATTAGAAAATGATGTTGGTTGGTGCCTGCACCTCATGAGGGCTTTCGCACTCAATTAAACATCCCAGCGGACCTTGTACTACTTCCAGGTCGTGTATTTCATTTACATAACATGTTCATTTCTCAACATGTTCATTCCTCGGCAATCGTGCCAAAATTACCATTTATGGTAATCCGGCAAACGCCGGAGCAGACATTTTTGGATTTTTCAGCCTATTTGGGCCTCAAAAACTCGCCGTCACCGTCACAGGTACCAAATAGGTTCAGTTCATGACCCTCCATCACCCAGTGTTCACCCTGAAGGCCTTTATTTAGGTTCTCAAAATCCTGAAGGCCTTCCAAAGGTCAAAGGCCTTTAGGTGAAGGGCACCTGAAGGCCTTCATAAAGAATTCCCATGCTATCTGGTGGGCCCAATTTAGCAAGTCCGATTATATTAATTAAGCTCGATACTCGTCGGCGGAATCTATCTCTATCGCACCCTCGTCAGGTTCCTGGTCCTCGAGCTCATCTGCCAACTCCTCCATCAACCTTTCCTCCTCCTCCATCACCTTTGTGGACGGCTTGCGGGCACGGGGCTTCTCCGCCCCCCCAAACAACACTTCGAGTGTCATCGGCTTCCAAGCGCGAAGGCGGTTGGGCAACCGAGGCATAAGGTCGTCGTCGGCATCGTCTTCGGGGTCCGAGTCGGCCTCTCCGCGGTCTGCTGCTTGAGCGTCACCGATCCATTTACCCAATTGAGTCCGCCAGCCTTCGGTACTCAACACGAGAGCTCAGCCGCGTTCGCTGGCATCCTCGTCATCCTGGTCCTCAAGAAGATCGCGGTAACGGGGAACACTGAGCAGTGTCGCTATAGACTTGTGGTTTTTTCGTCCCTTACGCTCCTTGTAAATGCCTAGTTTTTTATGGTCGGAGCAGATGTCGGCTTTGATCTGGATGGACGAGAACTGTTATTGAGAGTTTTATGGGGAAGATATTAGATACCTTAGTCCTCTTGTCGATTTTTTCGAGCCCCAATCTGTTACGATGGTCGGATTGCTCGGTTTTGCTTCTCTCCCTTGTGGAAGTATGCCCACAGAGAATTGGACATGGCGCGGGACGTGGACGCAGCGAGATGGAGCGAAAAAATGAAAATTACATAATACACACACGTGATAAATAAAGGCCTTCCGAAGGCCCAAGTCTCGGCCGAAAATCCTGAAGGCCTTCATGAAGGCCCCCCGAAGGCCTTCAGAGGACCCCTGATAATCCCTTTGGAGGCTAGATCCCGACCAGACCCGATCGGCCCATTTTTGTCCGAACAGATTTTGTCCGGATGGGCCAAATTTTGTCCGAACCGGTACTAGCCTCCAAAAATCCGTTTTTTTTGCTCCGCACGTCGTATATGGCCTATAGGCGCCCCAAAAAAGCGTTTTTTACAATCTAAAGTGTATAAAGAACACCTGGTTCCGTGCCAAGAATTTATTCTGCCTCCTCACCAGAATCACCCTCTGCCGCCGCGGCGCCGCCGCCTTTTTGCCCTGCTTTCTAAATAGTGTCATAGCGGTATTGAATTGAGAAAGGGTCGTCCGCAATAAATTATTTTTCATTGTCGACCACGATGGTGGCCATGCTGACTCTGAGCGCCCGGCGAGTGCGAGAAGATGACGAGAAAAAGGTATTTATATTTATGTGGCTACGCCGTCTGAATGCAAATAAATCTGAAAAAGGAAGGCGATTGAAGGCAAAAAATTGCGCTTGCCTGGGCTCGAACGCGCAAAAAGACCGGAAAATATTACATGATAAGGAAAGCAAGTAACC
The DNA here is from genome assembly GCA_029204085.1 of Mycena sp. CBHHK59/15. Taxonomy (NCBI): domain Eukaryota; kingdom Fungi; phylum Basidiomycota; class Agaricomycetes; order Agaricales; family Mycenaceae; genus Mycena; species Mycena sp. CBHHK59/15. The sequence continues at coordinate 1,078 of JARGXW010000047.1, read as the reverse complement.
ACACCAAGTAGGCTACGAGGGTAACACAGATCCTGCGGGTGAAGGTGCCTAGGGCCCCAAGATTTTGTCCGAACTGGGACCTAGGCTGTCGTCGTCGGACCCCCCATTTTTGTCCGAAACGGACCTAGGTTTAAGGTCCAAATCGACGAAATTTTGTCCGAACCGGGATCTGGGATCCAAGGGTATTATCAGGGGTCCTGCCTTCAGCTTCCGAAGGCCTTTACCCTTTGGGCGAACACTGCCATCACCCGTCACCTGAACTTATGGTCGAAATGGTACAGTAACCCCATCCCACTCGCACTGATGAAGCCCCGAGTAATTCAATAGGAATCGGCTGACGACAACTCCGCGTAGGCGCCCAGAGCAGGCGTCGCAAGATATTCCCCGAGGACGTCTTGAGATTACTTCAAGTTCCAGTCAAGATCAAACTTCAAATAAGGTTCAGATCACGGCGCGGCTGCTCGCGTGACGTGATGATGATGAATCGCTGATGTCAGTGATGATGACGACACCCAGACAACCCCCAAATCGGGAATGCCGAGGTTGCCGACCGACTTTCATCGGTCTCAACTTTGCCCCCCATCAACTCGTCTTCCAAGCTCGCCAGTCTTCCTCGCCTCGCTGAGTGCTGAGCGCTGAGGCCTGAGGAATTGAACCGAGTTCGCCAATCTCCTCATCACACTACATACCACGCCATGGTGCGAACGCAAACGATATCTTCGGTGTGTTTCTAGACTTCCTGTGTTAGATTTCCAGGTTTACACCAAAACTCAAAAGACTGAAATTTCTAGGGATATCCACGGACTTCCATGTCTCGCTTGGCCACCGAGCAGTACAGAAAAGATCTTACGCGTCGTTTGAAGGTCGGAGACGGCTGTATCTTGAGTTGGAGAGGTCTGTCTAGTGAACAACATATGGGGACAGGCGGGTGTCGAGCATATTCTCCTGAGCCAAGTGCATGCTGACAAGTTTCGCAATGTAGTCATCCGCAAGGAATTTGCTTCTTACCGTAGCCCTATGATGCGGAATCCAACAGTTTCAAGCGCTATCCAGAAAGTCTCTAATTATTCGCGATCGG